>JACEEZ010018746.1:1166885-1179385 GCA_016584305.1 Chionoecetes opilio
ACATACACACACACGCATGTACTGTACGTCACCGCTGCGTGTGTGTGTTACGAATGTGATACCTGATTGCTGATACTTGATTAATTATTATGGATATACAGGTTTTCAGTGAACGGCTGAGTCTATTCATTCTATATCAATTGTATCCATTACATACTGATTAAATATATTTATGTTGGGACGCTGAGAGATGGGAGAATATTATCAACTCTTTTACACACACACACACACACACACACACACACACACACACACACACACACACACACACACACACACACACACACACACATAGGGTACTCCGTAGTGTAGTGGTTAGCACGCTCGGTTCACAACCGAGAAGTCCCGGGTTCGATCCCCGGGCGGAGCGGAAACATATGGGCTGTTTCCTTAAAACCCCAGCCCCTGTCCACCCAGCAGTGAATGGGTACCGGGTGTCAGCCGGGGGTTTGTGACCCCCCTCCCGGGGTGGTGGCTTCGGCTTACACTAACCACTAAGGATGAATGATAAAAATGTTGATAATGAGACGGGGCCATACGAGCATTGCTCAGGCCCTGTAAAATACAACTAGACAACTAGATGAACACACACACACACACACACACACACACACACACACACACACACACACACACACACACACACACACACACACATATATATACACACACATCATATGAAAATTAAACACTCACATATTATTAAACTCCGTATTTACATAAACGAGGCCTGCGAAGCGCCGAAAAAAAATTGTAAAGTGAAGTAACGGATCGTGGCTTTTCAAGGGCAAATGTGTGAGTGTGTGTTGGGTGTTGCGGCGGGTGGGTGGGTTGCACTATAGGCCGGGATAGGCAAGGGCAGGCGGCGAAGTGCGGACAAGGATAAATGCCTGAGTGATGCTAAATTTAGTCCGTCATACCTTCTGCTCAGCCCACAACACCCTCTCATCCCACACCTGGCCAAGTCTGCCGCATAGCTGGGGGTCGAGTCAACACGCCCTTGGTACACTAAAGCCCCGTTCACACTGTGTCGATTTTTGGCTACGACAAGCCACGACTCTATATAGGGTACACGAGGTCTTGGTTATTGATGTGAAATGATCGCGCGTAGTCTGAAAGAGGTAAGGCACTTCTCCACCTCCCCCCACCTGCTGAAGCTTCAATAAAGAGCTGTGACTCCGCCGCCACCCAGCGCGGAACCCCATGCGAGCGAGTCCACAAAATGGCTCCTTCAATCTGAGGCGCGAGTTGGCTGCTTGAATTATTTATAGTAGAAAGTGCTAATTTTAGTCGTCTATTATAAAGGACATATTATATTTGTTCTTAGATTTGTTTTGCTAATTTTGTATTTTTGCATAGCTTTCCGATGTTGTCTGTGATCGTATGTGTTTTATGTTACTTTTTTTCTGGTTTTCGCTTGCACGCCATTGGAGTTGTTATACACTGAGCCGAACATCGTGATCTCTCCTGCTTATTTAGCGTGCGAGGCCGCTCACAACCACCGCCGATATGTCTGCCGCAAGTCTGACTTTTATATATTTATAAGTACATTTTTGCATTTTTTGTATCAATATTATGTGTCATAGTCAGCGATAGTTTGCGTATTTAACCCCTTTTATTGAAATTAATGAGATAATTTAAATTCCAATCGTGCGCTGCCGTTCTCATGAACTCGGTCACATTCGCTGCCGCGCTTTTTCTTTGCAGATAATATTATGATAAACACAAGCTAGACGTGGCGTACAGGCGCGATTTATATTTCATCACATGTATACTAAGTATATTTTGTCGCCTCCGTGGTGTAGTGGCTAGCGTGCCTGGCTACGAATCTGCGGGCCCTGGTTCAAATCCGGGCCAAGGCAAGTCGGCGACCAGCCAAACCAGCTGTTCTTCCTTCCTTTCGGGGTTGATAAATGTGTACCTGGCGTAACCTGGGGAAGGTAACTGTGGTAACCCGGGTGTCACACTAGCCCTGTGTCCCGGGGTAACGGGTCCTCACCCACCACAGGCTCTAAAGGCTAATGCCACGGCGATGGGCACCGAATGCCACGCGCAGTTTAGCGTATGCTCCCATCTTTACCTTTTCACAAGTATACATAGCAGTGTACATCTCCAGAAGCGTGTACATGTTGTAGTAGTAAATTAAATGAAACATATCAATGTATTTATGTTTTTTTCACCTGTGTTTTTTATGTGCCTTATCATCTGCTGCGTAAAAAAAAAAATGCCGCACCAACACATTTGCTGAGAAGTGATTAATGACCGCCCGTGATCCCCTACATGCTGGGCTTTTATCATGTGTGTTATTACGTAATGAAGAAAAATATATAGTTACTTTTATATATTTAACATACTTTAGATTTGTAAGGAATGTGTATTGAATCACCCAGGTGGCAACACCGATCTCGAGCGCCGCCGGAGCAGCATGGTAACAATTTTTGTCCATGTTGTCCTCAACAAAAATTTAAAAACCCCGATATGAAGATTAGTTGTTAGTCAATTCACTTGACCAGTCCATTAGAACAGTGGCTCTCAACTGGTGGTCCATAATGACTTTTTGTAGTGGTCCACAGGACGTTCACGATATTTGTAAATGAACAGGAGATTGGTGCATATATTTTTTTTATTTGTTGCTCGTTTCCTGTTAGCTGCCGCGCTCCTATACAGGCATGATAAATATCAGTGAGGGGAATATAAACTAGGCATAAGAAAACTGTCTGAAAAGGTTTGCATTGAGGTAAAGAAAGACTTCGAACTTTCATTTCTGTAAATTGTTTGTAAGAAATATATTTGAAACCAAAATGTTAGCTGTCTAATATTATTTTATTTATTTCTGAAAACTCTGTTCCTTATAGAAAATTTTGTTTTTAACCAGAATGTTTCCTATCTACTTCTTTTTTTAATCATATCTCTATAAAGTCTAAAAGGAGATGGTATACGATTTTTTTTTATAAATTGGGCTAGTGGTCCATGGCTTGAAACGAGTTGAGAACCACGGCATTAGCATGTAGTATTGCACTTTGGACAAATGCGAAATATTGTTACGAGCGGCAGCGTTGTCCAATGTGTTAAGCATGCTGTTTAATCTACACGTTTCCATTATCATGGTACTTACCTTCCTGTGTGAATTATGTTAATGAGTAAGTGCATGCAGACAACCGTAATTGTGTTAGCCGATGCGTGGTATGCGGCAACACAACAATAACACGGAGCTATGATTCTTCTCAGACGCCTTCAGCTGTTCTATAAATACTTTTGGCAGTATTATAAGGTATAGGGCCTGTGTAATGTCCCTTTTGATGCACAGCCACGCAGGTACAAAGCTTGCATCTACCGTGAGTTGTGGTGAGGCGGACGGAAGATATGTGTTGCATGAAAAGACGTGTAGAAGCAAAACTCGTCATTCATTGCTGGCCGATGCGAGTAATGGCCCTGCAACACGCTGCTCCTGCACATACAGACGCACCGAGATAGCAATTCCAGAAATATGTATTTACCACCTTCTCGCTGAACCAAGTCTTCTGTAGGTAATCACTTTTTCTTCTGGATCGTTCATATCCCAAGGTGACGTCCTGCGCTATTAGCAAGACAAGGCCGTCGGTAGTCTCGTAGTGAGGCGGACGTTGTGGTCAGGCGTCTTGCCGTTCGATGAATGGTGTTATTCTTAAATTTCCTAAAGCTGTCCTAATGGCCATCCTGTGTCTTGTTAATGTAGAGCAGTATGTGATTGTTGGAATATTGGTCTTCTCCTGAAAGCATGTCACCTTAGTATGCAGAGAGCGGCTTCCTTCGTGTTTACGGACGACGAGGTGTTTGTGTTTAAAATCTGACGGGCAATAAGAAGTGCAGACATGAGCCGCACCGCTCAAACTGCAGGACAGACTTGGCGTCAGCGTGCTGAAGGATATTCTTGCAGTGTCCCAGCTGGAGAGTGATCTGCACCACCACTCGACATGATTGAGACGGTAGATGATGTCTTTCAAACAAAGAAAATCTTCAGCCTAGCTTCGGCGGCAACGGGCGACCCTCAACGCAGGGCAGTTTGTTACATTTGTTTGAGAATGTTCTTTTGTATTTGATTGACAGCATTGACCTTGACCTTATGACGTGGAGAGTGTGCTTCATCAAGATACACTTTGAGATTCTTTGAAATTATAGACCATAACAATGTGAACAAAAATTGGAAAATTGAAAATGTTGATTTGATCTCAAATTATACGGTAAGGTAATTACTCAAATATTTTTTTTAAATGTAGGTAATATAAAACAGTAACGATTATAATAATGATAATAATGGTGATTCTGATAATATCAATGGTAATATAAATAATTATCATGATAATAATTATAATGACTGATAATAATTGTAATAATAATTATGATAATAATGATAATGATGATAATAATAGTAGCAATAATAATGATAGCTTTGATTATAAAAGCAATAATGATAATGATAGTTTATTGCAGGCTTAGCGCAAACTGGCCTACATGCGTTCTGTCAGCAGGCGTTTCCAGCGCAGTGGTGGGCGAGCGAGGCTGATGTGCAGTATTGTTTTCAAAGGGTCGTGACCTGCAATATTAAGTAAAACAATGAAATGTGTTGCTGTTTGGGAGGAGTTCAGGAATGTCATCGGTGAGGGTTAGGGTATACTTACTTCAACAACCTTTATTCATCATTAACCACAATCATAGCACAGGCAGTCTCTTCCGGCGCGCCCAGTAACGCCTTGGGATCCATTCATTCATTCATTCGGGCCGCGGCACTTTCTCATTCACTGGCGACCGTAAATGTGTCTCGTGTTTGGCGCTGCATCGGCGATCGCGGCGTTGTATCTCCTGTGTTCTGCTGTTATGCGCCGCACCATTATTACGGTGATGAGTGCGGCAGCCTGCATCCCGGGGTGGTGGGCGGCAGGTAGGCTGTGGCAAGTGTCATCATCACCTGAACGCCAAACCTGCCACCTGGCGATGACTTATTCCTCCTCTGCCTTGCCGTCATCCGTTGTCGTGATGTTAATCCAATAAGCCTCGGAACTGATAGAAGACTGAAGTAAAACGGAAAAAAGAGCACCATTTATTTTTCTCATTTCATGATTCAGTCACAATCACTGCTCCCTCACTGACCAATTAGTATCTTTATTTGTTCTAAACGGAAACACTAACACCTAGAAGATTATACTATAAAAAGATTTAATCTCTGAACTGCACTTCACAGAGGAGAAACATTCGTTGTAGACCAACCATTATTATTTGTTTTCCATAAACGACCATAATGATTATTTTATTACTCACACACTGATATTCGGTGATCGTGGCACTTGTCATGGCACGCCAGAACACTATCACTACAACACAAACACCACATTCCACCCTCACTCAACACCACACTCACGCACACAAGAAAACTAAAACGAATTTTTCCAAAGCATTTTCATGACGTTTTCGGGTTATTTTTGATCGTCCAAACCATGCACTAACCACTAACATTGAAAGGCGAGGCAATGCACCAAGCTGCACAGAAACGTTGCACTATTGACCATAACAATGAAAAAGCTTCCATTTCACTTTTTTCCAGTGGTCAATTAAACACAACACACAACACTAAACGTCGTGAGAACATAATGAAGCCGTAGCAGGTAGAGGCACGCAGGCACGCAGCAAGCCGCCCCAGAGGTACTCCAGTACTGGGTGTTGGCTGCTGCCTGCCACCAGAGGTACTGCCGCCCTCTACCTGCTACTCTCGACATTTCGATGTTTTCGTTTTTACTGTAATGTCATTCCTCTGCTTGCCTTACTTATCATTCCATCAAGATTTCAAGCTCATAAATACCCAGATACATGGTGGTTTCTATTTTTTTCTCCCTTTTTTTACTCTCTCCCTCTCTCGCGAGGAAGTCTCTTGTCATGCCCCTCATTCACCCCTCAAGCGCGGTGCGGATGATAACACTGGGGCCACGCGCTTTGCATTTCACACACTAGCGATTTTTTCATCTCCTTTTTCACATGCTCAGACACAGTGGCAGCAACACCGCCACTTTTAGCATGCAGGGATGCGTGTATCGACACTTTAACATCTGCTCACACATTGTCTGCTTTGACACACATTACACACACATCGTCACTACACTTTCACATTCTACATGACATTCCCGCTGTGTACGGGACAAAGCTGCGTGACATCTGGCAGCATATGGTGGACCTGCGAGGCATGCTTCCGACCGACTGGCCTCAGAGTGCTGTACCTGCAACCTGCGGCCCTGGGCGACGCAATGACCTCCAGTTTGTTTACAGTCTCGTCACAAGCTGAAGACACCCCTCATGGGCCCCTTGTCTTCCCTTGCGTCCACACGGCAGCGATATATTTCACACCGCCATTTTCACTCGGGTAATCAATATTTGCGGAGAGTTCACTAGTCCACCCCGGAGCCGGACTCACACCACGCAGACGATTCGCGCTACTGCAGAATCACTGGTTTGTCGCAGCTGCATGGTGAGGCACGCCACCCCGAGGGCCGCCTCCATCCGTTCACTGTGTATCACTCACTGTCGTGCTCTAAAGCAGGCAGGCACTGCTCTATCAGTAATCTGAGATACAGATAACTTCACTATCTCATGGCCATTTCCATTCCATTGATCGATGATGGCGAATTTTGTCTGTTTTCGTACCGCCATGAGAGTCATGTGGACCGTGTTGGCTCCCAAGGTGCACTGGCAAGCAAGAGCTGTGCTTGACGTCTGCATGCACGCTCCTCCCTCACCCCCCCCCCTCTCTTGCACCGCTCTCTTCTGCCTGATGCGCACCAAGTGCATTTCTGCACTTCTTGTGCTTGCATTTCCGAATATTTAAGTGCCAGTTGGTCTAATCACAGACGATATTTCAAGACAGTCACAAGTATGCAATGGACAATACGTTTTTCCGTGGTGCTTACGTGCTTTACAGCTCAGTCCTCCGGCGTGTCCGACTCACGACTGAGCCACTGTGCTTGATTCATATCGTGCATGGCAGGCGAGCACCAGGTTGCTTTAAACCTTCGATCGTTGGCTCCTGTCCTAACACTGGTCGGCCTTCGGACTCGTACCCAGACCTTGTAGGGCTCGCCTGCCTGGCGTCATACATCATCACTTTAATGTCTCTTTGTTCTATCATTACAAATGGCACATAAAAGGCTTGAAAAAAAAAGGAGTTGCTTTCTGCAAGCCAGAGAGGAGCGTGGAGGCGTGTTTAGCAGACGGGTGTCTTTACAGGCACACCAGGGTGCCTGTGCGTGGAGCCCTGCTTGGCTGGAGGCCACTGACCCCTGTCGCAGGGCCTACACTCGTACTCTGCTGTTGAGGCTGCTTCCTGACTCCCTGCAACCCACTATTATTATGCTTTTTTTTCCGCCGCATTGATGTTGCGCTGCCTGCACCCACCTGTCAAAGTGTAGTGTTGCCTTTAGTTCGTCGCTGATTTTCTGTTTTAACACGAGCTAGGGAATCCAGCGGTGCCATAACACCTCTGTACCGTGTGCTTGATACTTACATGTTGTCAAGGTTTCTGAGACAAGTTATATTTGTTAGTTAGTTTGTGTGTGTGTGTGTGTGTGTGTGTGTGTGTGTGTGTGTGTGTGTGTGTGTGTGTGTGTGTGTGTGTGTGTGTGTGTGTGTGTGTTTCTCTGGCCAGTGTTGGGAGACACACACGGTGTAAGCTGCATGTATGCCCGTCACGGGCCGGGGACAGCACAGCACAGGGGCAGCACAGCACAGGGGGCAGCACAGCACAGGGGCAGCACAGCACAGAGACAGCACAGCACAGGGGCAGCACAGCACGGGCAGCACAGCACAGAGACAGCACAGCACAGGGACAGCACAGCACAGGGGCAGCACCAGCTGGCAAGGGAGGGAAGGTATACGCTGCACCTCACTGTCTCGCTGTCTATTTGCTTTTTTTTCTTTCTTATTATTCAGTGATCGCGCACAGACCTTAAATACGCCAGGAATATAAACAAAGACAGATTCAATCCTGCTTGTGATTTCCTGTGTGACTTCAAGCAACAAGTAGGTAATAAGAACAGCAGGAGTTGAGAGGTACCGCGGGTTGGGTACTACTGGTGGGTGCGTGTTACTGGAGAACGTGTAATACAACCTCGACATGGGCTGAAAACCGGATTCTTGTATATTTAGCTCCTCAAGTATAATAAGTATGACCTTTAGACGTATACTAGATAATTCATAGCTGTAAAACGGATAAAGTTCATTGCTGTTCTTTCACTTTTGATTTTTACATAAGCGTTTTGAATCAACTTTTTTTTATGATTTTTGCTGTTGAAATCAATATTCTACATTTTTCTCGCTAAATAGACGAGCTTTGAGGTTTCTCGTTGTCTTTAGATTATATAATTACCTGGCTAAGTACTAAGTTACTTTCGTTCTGTTCCTACTCATAGTAGCAAAGACTCCATCTCTTTTATTTCAAATGTATCTGATATCTTTATTTACACATTCAAGTAAGGAAACACAAATGCTTTAATCACACATAAAAAGTCATGTAGGATAAGATCACACTCTCCCTCTTCCTCACACTCTCTCACGCTCTCCTTGCTTTACTGCATCACCATTATATATCAGCAACATTCTACATGCAGTGTCTATAGTAGTCCCTCGTGCAGACCAGCGATGGGAAACAGGAGAGTGATCAGGAAGGGCTCTGTGGCTGTGGTAAGGAGAAGAAAATGAGGTGAAGTGGGCAGATAGGGTGAGGGCGGCGAGGTGTGAGTGGATAATGAGAGTGTGGAAGGAAGGAGTGAAGGGTGGGGTAGATGAATGATTAGGATGACAGGTGAAGGTGCAGGTAAGTGGAAAGACTTAGGGTGATGGATGAGGGTCAGGGTAAGGGTGAGAATTAGGATGAGGGCCAGGATGAGGGTGCTTGATTATTGCTCTGTGGTTGTGAAGAGCAGACGCAGGATGTGGAATGTGAGAGAAGTTATTATGATGCGAGGAGGAATGACTAGTGAAATAAGAGGAGAAAGAGGTGGAGATTGGAGTTGAGAAGGCAGTGGAAGGCTGAGATTCTTTGCAATAAGTATATACATCCTTTTGTAACGAAAAGATTTGGTATACTTGTAAAAATATGTTTATTGATAGTATGTTTTTCTTATTTTCCTACCTCAGAAATTATGTTTCGTTTAGATATGTTTTTGCTGACTTGGTAATGGTGTCCTTGAGCCCGGATTTAGATTCCTTATTTATTCCTCCATCACAACTTTGGGTATAGAATCACCATGGAATATGAATAACTATGTATGCAGTGTATTTTTTTAGGTCTTTTGTTGAGTAGTAGCCTGTGTAAGACAAATACTTATCCCATGTGACGGATACTGCCGATACGGATACTGATACTGATACGATACGAATACGGATACTGGACGGATATACTTTGCCGTGGTACACTGTTTGGCGATACCTTCCTGACGATAACCACAGACCACTGCCACGCCCACCGCGTGCTATCTGTTTGTATCCAGGACGTCACGAGTATTGCCGATCGCCAAGTACACCAAAGTTCGTATTGGCGTAGGTATCAACTTAAGCCTTTGCTAACCTCTTTTTCGTTCGTCACATCACTGATAGTGTTATCACACTAATGCTGCTGTTACTCCACATCACACCGATAGAGCGATGTTTGACTAATGAAAGACTTACCAGAGCCTTAGATAATAATTGTGTATACACTAACACGATATATATAGATTTTTTACATATAACCGCAAATTAACATTAAATAATCTTTTCCGTGGATTTAAGCTTAGATTTCAGGTACTGTTCGCTTTTCGGGAGGGTAAAATTATAATAAATCAGGAAAGATGTCTATAAACACAAGTGATGACATTATTGATAGCCCCAAGGAAGTCCTTTTTGAAAGAGGAAAAAATATATATCGGCTGTGTAATCAAATCACCTCTTCAGTTACTTAACCCTAAGGAGCCTAAACACTGCTGTCAACACAGAGGTGGCGGCCGCGTTGCCCCACGGTGCATGCGTCGCTGCCATGCTTGAGAGTCAGCTGGCAACGACCCGCCGTGACCCCGTAGTGTGCTGGTGACGCAGCATGTCTGGAGGGTTGCGAGGCGGCACTTCCATCACACGACCCTGAGAGAGTGTACCGAAACGTGTCTCACAGCACGAAGAGATGGAAGAGGTGTGCCTTGATGCTGCAGATTCAGCCTCCCGAGCTCCCTTGAATATAATCCTTCATGTCGTCATCTATTTGGGGGATGCTTAGCAAAAAAAGTGCTGACGTGTTGTACCCTATACTGTGACCGACATATTATGTACGTAAGCTTTGGGTCTGCAATGCTGAAATGCTCGCTGATTAGCACAAACTATTTAGCGTTGAGAAATTGTTGACTCATTGTTATGCTTTGTGCGTAATTTTATGTTCAGTGATTTCTTTGTCAGTTTACTTTCTTTTCTTTTTCAGGTAAGAAGTGCACCTTTGAGTTGGCAAGAAGCTACATAAACAAGGTTAGTTACGCATCGTCACGCTCATGTTATATCAACTTGAAAGTTTTGCCACAGAATACTTCCACATTTATGTCTGTACTGGTCGTGGTTGTCTGCACCAGCTGAGTTACATGAGAGAGAGAGAGAGAGAGAGAGAGAGAGAGAGAGAGAGAGAGAGAGAGAGAGAGAGAGAGAGAGAGAGAGAGAGAGAGAGAGAGAGAGAGAGAGAGAGAGAGAGAGAGAGAGAATGAGGGTGGGGGGAGGGAGGACAGACAGGGAGGCGCTACGAATGTTACTAACTAGGGTAAAAAATGTCGGATTTGGTAAATCCATGGGGAAGTTTTTCTTGCTGGGGAAAAAGATGGCGACTGAAGTGGGAAGTCGGCTGTGGAGATTATAGTACATGAGTGCGACAATGCAAGCAAGATCACGCACCGCTATGACACCATCACTCGCCTCCAACACGACTGCGAACATGGACGGAGCGACTGAACGGCCACGCAAGACTTAGTGGGTCACACAACTCCTGACGCCACGTGGGGCATGTGCGTGACAACCTGTCACGCGCAATGCCCTACGTGGACTCCAACAAGCCGGGGAGTGGGAGGAGGAGTAGCGCCTCTCACTCAGATCTGCCACACCACAGCAACACACCCATCGTACGGGCTTCCCAAGACAACATTCATGTCTTCCTCCGAGCGATTTTCACGAGGAATGGAAGAGATGTGGTTTAATAATGGTATAATGGTGGTGGTTATAGTGAGGGCGCCTGTGGGTGAGAGATTTAGATTTATACATTTATTTAGTCAAACTGTTATACATGTAATGAAATATAATATTGCTCCCCCTGAGAGACGTTGAGATACGTTACTCCTCCTGAAGGCGTGTCAGCGGTCCCTCGTGGCGCGACATTTTCATCTCATTTCAACTATTTTGCTGCGCGACTCTCCACCTCAGCCAACACTTCACGCTGCCCACCGGCTCACCTCAGATAGATATTTTACAAAGGTTTTTTAGCTGTAGCGGAAATGACGATAATGGGATGATGCACAAGACAAAAGTTTATGTTTACATTCGTCACCTCGGCGTTCTGGGAAGAAGCAAAATTCATGGTGCAAGTACGTTTTAGGAGTTACTTAAATTACCCTGGCAAGTCATGATGTGTTAGGGACTCCCTAGTGCCATGAATACCTGATCCCCGAGAGTATAAGACGCGTTCTATCATTGTCTCGCACATTTCAATCTTAGAATTGTGCTGATGTTGAGTATTTTTCAGAATTTTTGTTTTCCTGCTGTTAACTGTTTGATTGATTTTGAACTGTTAAACTAAGTCGTTCACTTACTTTACACAAGTAAACTTTACTTTTACTTTTACACAAGGACGCTCCAGCACCTTGGCGTGTACGTGTTGGACACACCCACACACCAATCCAAGTTGCTGATCCACGTATGCAATGACAGGTACAGCGAGTTTTACAATGTCCGTACATAGTATGGATACCTCACCTCACAGATGCAAAACCTGATCGTATGTCCGAATGTCCTTTCACCACGTACTTTTTATGTATTTCGAGAAAGGAGCCGACCGTCTACGATCGGTCAGATTTTGATCCTTTCTGATTCTGTGGCTCAACATTTTATGCAAATTACATTAAAGTTGCCAGTTGTAAGCCTGTCGCTCCACGATGCTTCAATCCTGTGGGTCTCATCCACCCACGCTGCTGGCTGGATTCAGAAACGGAACACAACAAGCAATACACTATTTATACTAGTGTTTTTGTTGTGGAAGCAAATATAATTTTCATAGACTCACAGCGTGTCATTAATGGTTAATTATTGACCAGGTTACAGCCTTCTGAGAGACCTCTCAGAGCTGCTGGTGCGTCCCGAGCATTAAGAAAAGACACCATAATTCTTTCAATAGTTTACTCGACATGACATTTACATGAATTTTCGAATGTTATGGCAACACCACCTGGTTTTCAGTATTTATTTTGCTAGATTTACTTCTA
>JACEEZ010018746.1:1181885-1189385 GCA_016584305.1 Chionoecetes opilio
CAGGCCTTATTTCCGTAAAAACACGACTTTTGTAAAAAGCGCGCGAAAAAAAAAATCTTCCCTCCAACAGGGCTACGATTGTTATTGATGACGTCAGAACAGGGACGCCCGCAGACACTCTGTCTGACACCTGTCGGCAAATGTTATGATGAGCGATTGTACTTCGGTGTCAGACAGTGAATCTGTCGCTGTGACATCTAGAGAACGATGCTCAATCTGAAACCGAAAGAAATGACGCTGGTCGCGTATACTATGAGGAAAACGAACCTCAGATTGTCATGGAATCCTATGTTTGAGCCCGAGTACGAGGTGGATGAACAGGTGTTAGCAGAGCCTGAGGTTCAGCAGGAGGACCTGGCACTTCTCCAAAACATGGATTGGTATATAAGATTAAACCATGTGTGTGTGGGAATCACAATGAAGGTACTTTCGAGAAAATCCTATGGTTAGTTTTGGAGCTACAGTCAAACGTCATTACTCGGAAACCACATACTAGCATTAACTACAGCATAGAGTTGGAAAATATGCGGGCGGAAGGCAGAAAGTGTGACAGCCACACCAACACAGGGTCTCTCACCACAGGGCACGCCCACTCCACAACTGGTTTACTTGGTCTTGTTAAGAGGCAAAGCCTCACAGTCGTGGTGGTCCACCGCTGCTGCCAGTCCTGGCGTCCCTGTCTAACAGGGCCATCTGGTCTGGTATAGTGTTGGACTGAGTCAGTCTTACGGGGGGGCGCCGTTTCTCAACACAACTGCCCGCCCCAACACACTATAGGCGTGTATCACACGCCACTCCTTTCCGTGTGCAAACTTTTCTCGAAAGGCACAGCTGTCTTGCTGCACCCATAAAGGATGCATGCATGTGGCATATAGCAAAAAAAATCTATCAGAAACACCCAAATATCTTCAAGTACTATATTTATCTCTGTGTTTACGTGTCTCTCTGATCAGCGCGGGAAGATGAGCCTCCCTGATGCTGCGTCACCGAGCCTGAGCATGAGCGTCTGCAAACCTTGAGAGCGTTTTGAAAACTCGGGGAATTTGCAGATTTTGATTGCGGATTATTTAAAAACGGCTGACTGGATACAAAAAGTGACGACGTGTTGTTGATATACTCGTTAATGGCTATGATTTGATTGCATTAAATCAGGAATGATGAAATGGTCTGGACGATTACTTTAAATGTGTGTGTGTGTGTGTGTGTGTGTTTGTGTGTGAGAGGTCATTACCACCCTGGCCGTCAGCAGTGATCCTCGGCACTGCAATGTCATCACCCTTCCCTTGGTGGCTATCAGGAGGACACAGTCCCTACATCCGGTGCAATACACACACACACACACACACACACACACACACACACACACACACACGTGTTGAGTCTGGTTAAAGAACAGGAAGCAGTGAAAAATGTGTCCACAAGGGAGGGAAGTATACTGGCCTGGGCAGGGATGCTCGAAAATCCCTCGTAAGGGACAACTTACGAGTGTATGGCTACAATAACCTTACGAGGGTGGGCTGAGGGAGATGCTCGTACCGAGCCGTCACTCCCGTACGGTTATCGGTGGCCTCTGGGTGGGGAATATAGGGATATTCTAGGGATGTGTGGGAAAATTCTGCTAACCAATCACAGAGCAGCGCCCTTCATGACGCGGCCTTATCTAGCCAATCATCATGCTCTCAGCTGTCAGGGAGCCCGATAAATAAATTTAAAGAGACTTCAAATGCCGCTGTTATGCTAAAATCGGCCTCTTTCGAGAAATCGTCCCGCGGACGCTTATTTAACTTAAATAACTCTACAAAACTTAACACAAACCTATCATAAACCTTACCTAACCTAAACCAGACCTAAACATAACTTAACCTAAACACTATGTTTGCCGGTGTTGAGCTAAGATTGGCTGATTTCCGAAATAGGGCCGATTTTAGCTCACTATCGCCAGAATGTTACGATAATACATAGCTGCCACATTAGCCTTTCAGCGTAATATTCTCCCACTGATTACTACAGAGACGTACCCAGGGTATACCTTGATGCGCTGATCATAGGTTCGAGTCTTGCGTGCCCGAAAATAGTATCTATAGACCACTGCTGGCCAGCGCCGTACGTATGCCGTATCCGTGGCCCTGGCGGTACTCTGTTATAGTGGACAAGAACTGCGCGTTCGCTCTTTAGGTCAGACATGACACACGGGGGGGCTAACACCTCACTGTGACACACGTGACACTTGTGTGCAAGGATAGTATAACTTTATAATATCCTTGCTTGTGTGTATACGTGCGTGTGTACTATAGTCTATTCACTTAGGCTGGATTCTTGGGAGCTGCTCGTTGCCTAGCCGAGTTTGTAAGGACGTCGCTGATTGGCTGATAGACTCGGGCTGGGTGGCGATGGTGGTGGTACTTGCCTAGCCGCAACCCAAAATCCTTGTGTTTCCTCAGAAAAATATTCATATTTCTTGGGTTTACTCATCTCTTACACAAGATAGTCCTATTTTGTTTGCAGCAGTGAATCAGGCAGTGATTGTTCAACAACAATACGCCATTTATAACTCAATAGGGTAAAAAATAAAGTCATGACTGACTATCACAAGAGTAGGCGGACTTTTAGGTTTTCAGTGCATTGAAATGTTGTACTCCTACCCGATATTACCAAACTACCAGATGATATTTATGAAAGTTGTGCCTACCATCGTGTTCATAATACATTGTTGCATATCATGAGCATACAAAAATTACACTAAGACTACAGTAATATTAAGATAATTGAAGGAAAATAAAAGAGTGTATAAACATTCTTTCTTGCTTATTTTGCTTCAACTCGCTGTAACTCCATAAGTTTTGGTTGCATTAAATTTTCAAGCACTGTTTCAAAATCCATATACTTTTCCGCTTCCTGTGGCATGTAGCACGTACCAATAAGGAAAAGAGTAGGTGGTCAAAATGGCTAAGAAAGTTAAACTGTTTCAAACTGGCACAGTGACGGGTGAGCATTGCCAAAGCCTTCTCTATGTAAAAGCCTGAGTCTGGGAGAGCGGGATGGACGTGACGTCACGAGCTGAGTCTGCTCCGCGAGTCAGTAGGAGCCGAGCTTTCAGCATGTGAGGATGTACGGGCGGTATAAGATATACTGTTATCTTTGGAAATGTTTGTTCTATAATATTATCAAATAAAAAACCGTAAAACACACTAAAGAAATGCCATTATGAGACTCTCAAGAAATATGCATGAACTTAAACTCTTCGCCATTTAATATTTTACTCGCAAACATTTTACATGGTGAATACCAATAGAAGCGGAATTTAATTAGCTTTCCATTGTTATATTTTGTTTTCTGATAAATGAATTAGAACCATACATACATTAGCGTTAACTAAATAAATAACATCATCAAACGGGAAAAATTACCCGATTTCATGACCTTTTTTGTTAGTTAACGCTAATTTATGTATGGTTCTAATTCATTTATCAAAAAACGAAATATAGCAATGGAAAGCTAATTAAATTCCGCTTCTATTGATATTCTCCATGTAAAATGTTTTTGAGCAAAATATTAAATGGCGAAGAGTTAAAGTTCATACATATTTCTTGTGAGTCTCATAATGGCCTTTCTTTAGTCTGTTTTACGGTTTTTTATTTGATAATATTATAGAACAAACATTTCCGAAGATAACAATATATCTTTTATACTGATAAACATATATTAGGTACGAAATTACCCGATTTCATGATGTTATGTATTTAGTTAACGCTAATTTATGCATGCTGCTAATTCATTTATCAGAAAACAAAATATAGCAATGGAAAGCGAATTAAATTCCGCTTCTATTGATATTCTCCATGTAAAATGTTTTCGAGAAAAATATTAAATGGCGAAGAGTTTAAGTTCATGCATATTTCTTGAGAGTCTCATAATGGCATTTCTTTAATGTGTTTTACGGGTTTTTATTTGATAATATTATAGAACAAACATTTCCGAAGATAACAATATATCTTTTATACTGATAAACATATAATTAGGTAGGTAAACTTGTCATCTCGGTGGCCTCGTACAGACGCCGTCCGTGACGTCATCAATCTCAGGCGCAGGCCTTTATAGATTGAGACGGCCTTGTATATATTGAGACGGCCTTGGCATTGCTCCCTCCCTATTGTACAGTAGAGACTTCTCGGGAGAGCTATCAGAGGCTCCACCTGTCACGGCACCAGTTTGAAACAGTTTAACTTTCTTAGCCATTTTGACCACCTACTCTTTTCCTTATTGGTACGTGCTACATACCACAGGAAGCGGAAAAGTATAAGGATTTTGAAACAGTGCTTGAAAATTGAATGTAACCAAAACTGATGGAGTTACAGCGAGTTGAAGCAAAATTAGCAAGAAAGAATGTTTATACACTCTTTTACTTTCCTTCAATTATCTTAATAGTACTGTAGTCTTAGTGTAATTTTTTTATGCTCATGATATGCAACAATGTATTATGAACACGATGGTAGGCTCAGCTTTCATAAATATCATCTGGTAGCTTGGTAATATCGGGTAGGAGTACAACATTTCAATGCACTGAAAACCTAAAAGTCCGCCTACTCTTGTGATAGTCAGTCATGACTTTATTTTTTACCCTATTGAGTTATGAATGGCGTGTTGTTGTTGAACAATCACTGCCTGATTCACTGCTGCAAACAAAATAGGCCTATCTTGTGTAAGAGATGAGTAAAGCCAAGAAATATGAATATTTTTCTGAGGCAACCCATGGGTTTTGGGTTGCGGCGAGGCAAGTACCACCACCATCGCCACCCAGCCCGAGTCTATCAGCCAATCAGCGACGCCCTTACAAACTCAGCTAGGCAGCGGGCAGCTCCCAGCCAGGAATCCAGCTTAAGTGAATAGACTATAGTACGTCAGACATTTGATACCACCACCACCACCACCGCATCATTATAGCTGCCAAACGTGTATGATGAACTGTACGTTTTGATTCAAGAAGTCGACCGATATATATATTTAATATATAGGTTTGCCCTGATATGAATTTATTACAAGTACTATAGGTATTGTATGTTAAATATGATATATATGGAGTCAATGAAGCAATAAACACATCACATTTCAAACAGGCAAGCATGAAATGGCTCTATAATACACAATAAACAAAGTATAGTGATACAACTTGTAATTTATTGTTTGTTGACGTCTAGCCGCTTCAAATTTCACTCCCTTAGGGAGTTAAGGGTGCTCCCGACCACCCTTAGCCTCGCGGTCCCGTACCAAGTGAAAAAATGGTTTGAGCATCTCCCTTAGAGGCGCTACGAGGTAAAAAGTCCCTTAGGGGAGTACTTACGGGCCCGTAACTCTTTCGAGCATCTCTGCCCTGGCTCACTAGCGGTGGCAGGCCTGTGGTCATAAATAATCCTGATGACTTACAAAAGGTTGGAATTACTTCTCCTGACTGGAAAAAGCTAAATCTGGATCATTTAGTAAGAGGATAGGATAGTGCTGGGGCACAGCACATGTCTAGGCACACTATTGCTCTTTGTGAAAATATAGGCAGCCCTGCACAGGTTGCTCCAAATCTTATTCCTCTTGATGTATATTATCTCTCAATGTATGTGGTATTAGGTCAAAGTTTCTATTGGTGGATTTTGTTAACTATATTAAATGTCATGATGTTATTTGTTTAAGTGAAACAAAATGTGATGATACTGATATGATTAATGTGAAGGAGAATATGGAAAACATTGGTTTTGATATTGTATTCAAGAATAGATGCAAATTAAACAGGTTTAAGTCCGGTGGTCTACTCATTGCAATCAAGAAGAATGTTAGCTTTAAGTGGAGGCACATCAGAACTAATTATGATTCTTTACTTTCAATTAAAGTAGACAGAGGGAGTGTAGATTTAAGTAAGGAGTTGGTAATAAGTTGTGTTTACATTCCCCCCTCACACTCAAGGTATGGTAAGGTAGAGCATTTTGATGAATTGGAATTTTTTTTACTAACTTATACTAATGATGATTATGTGCATGTACTTTGTGGTGATTTTAATGCTCACACTCTCACTATGCCTGATGTTCCCTCTGGTGTTGGTGCTGATGATCAGGTGTCTGCTGAGGTATTATACATGAGTTTAAGTGATGTTGGTATATCTGAGAATAGGGCAAACCAAGATTTAACTCCAGACAGGAATACATATGGCAGGAAATTGGTAGCAGTTTGTAAAAATCATCAAGTGTTTATATTTAATGGAAGGATGGGGGAGGATTGTGATATTGGTAAACCTACAACTACACATAATACAACCATAGACTATTTTTTAGGTTCACCAGTGATCATGCAGTGTGTAGAAGTTTTTAGAATACTGGATTATGATCCACTTTTGTCTGATGTACACTGTGGATTGCATACAAGGATGATACTTAAGGGCCCAAATACTGTACCCACTGTAAACATAAATGCCCAAGAGGTAGGACAAGCAAGGGCAAGGCCAGGAAAATGGAAAGCTGAGAAAAAAAGTGTGTATGTGAGGAATATTGATGAAGGCAAGGTAAATGATTTGATGGCAAAGTTGAATGATTTAACCATAGATGATATTAATCAGCAATTAGAGCAAATATTGATTGAACCTGCACTTACAACTTTTCCCCAACATAAGAAAAGAACATACATTAAAAAGACCAACAATGCCACCTTAGAGGGTGGGTTATGACAGACAATGTTGGAAATCTAGAAAGGAATACCACAAAGCTAGGCATAGATATCATTTGCACAGGAACAATGTAAACTTTAACAACATGATTGAGGAAAGCAAAATCTATAAAACAAACCTAAAAAGAGTTTAAAATAAGGAGAGGACAAACTTAGTGAAGGAACTTAGAAAATACAGATGTGATGATCCTAAAGTATACTGGAACATTCTAAAGGATCAGAAAAAGAGCTGCCAGATCCCCATTACATTAAATGAGTTTTATGAGCATTTCAGACAATTAGTGGATGATGATAATGCTGATAATGAGGAAGTAAATTTTATAAATGATTATGATAATATGAATACTGAACACTCACCATTACTTAATGATCCTATAACTAAGGAAGAGGTGGTTAGAAGTATTAAGAAATAAAAAAATAATAAATCCCCAGCATCTGACATGATAGTAAATGAATACATTAAAAGTACTCAGCATATTTTGTGCCCCCTATATGTTAAAATGTTTAATGAAATACTTGATACTGGTGTTATGCCATCTGAGTGGTTGGTTGGTATGATAGCGCCACTTTACAAGAATAAAGGTGACATTCAGGATGTTAATAATTACCGGGGGATCACTTTGCTTAGCTGCATGGGGAAGCTGTTCACCTCTATACTCAATGAGAGACTTAATGAATACTCAAATAGTTTGTTAATTATCAATGAAACACAAGCAGGCTTTAGGCATGGATACTCCACTTTGGATCACATATTTTTGCTGAAGTGTGTAATTGATCTGTTTAGCTGGAAGAAAAGGA
>JACEEZ010018746.1:1194385-1199385 GCA_016584305.1 Chionoecetes opilio
GGGGTGATAATAGTGATGATGGTGATGGTGATAAGGAAGTGGATGATGAAGAAGGTTGTGGTGGTGGTGGTGGTGGTGGTGGTGGTGGTAGTGTAGATGGTGGTGGTGGTGACGGTGGTGGTGGTGACGGTGGTGGTGGTGGTGGTGGTGTCGGTGGTGGTGGTGGTGGTGGTGGCGGTGGTGATAGTAGGGATGATGAAGAAGGTAGTGGTGGTGGTGGTGTCGGTAGTGGTGGTGGTGGTAGTGGTGGTGGTAGTGCTGATGGTGGTGGTGGTGATGATAGTAGGGATGATGAAGAAGGCAGTGGTGGTGGTGGTGTCGGTAGTGGTGGTGGAGGTGGTGGTGGTGGCGGTGGTGGTGGTGGTGGTGGTGGCGGTGGCGGTGGTGGTGGTGGCGGTGGTGGTGGTGGTGGCGGTCGGCGCTATTACCTACACCGTTAATGAGGTTGTCTTTCAGATTAATGACCTTGTAACTCTCCCGCTGTGTCTTCTGTCACTCCTCGTTATTTTTTGTCCACGTCTAACAAAGGCGATAAAAGTCTTAAGTACCACCTCTGCCTAAGCTTTTATGAAGAAAAATGAACGAAATTTATCAAAGGCTACACACACTACAACTTCATTACGCTAGCTTCCCTTCCTTGCATATCCATGCACACTTAACCCCTTCGCGCCCAGATCTTTCCTTTACTATAAAAAATTGTATGTAGTCGAGCCATAAAATTGCGAAAAGTAACTGTATATACCAAATTAGTTAGTGGTCAAGGATACTAAACAGGTCATATCTATAACATATTGCTTATATTCACTAAAAACTGTCTAATGGTAGCCTAATTACAATGGAAATTACGTTCTGGGCCTCAAGGGGTTAAGTAACAAGAGTTTATTTTTGTTCACAATCTTGCAGTCACAATGAAAGGCAGACTATATTTCGACCAATAGCAGCAGCAGCATCTCATATTGCACATGATTTACACGGAAGCTTATCTATCTATGTTGTACAGAGGTTAAAGTAATCGTCCAGACCCATTTTTTCTTTGCATAATTATGTTGAATGATCATTCAAAATACCTAATCCACAAAAAATTATTCATTTTCACGCCTTATTTCCCTAAAAACATGACTTTTGTAAAAAGCGCGGGAAAAACAACAGCCACATTCCAGCCGTGGCGCGAAACTTGCTGGCGAAGACACAAGAGGTAAGCCTCCCAGCCCCGCCCGACACAGACACACGGAGACTCTGAGAAAAATGTAGTACTTGGGGAATTTTGGGTGCTTCTGGTATATTTTTTGTGCGACATGGCACATACTTGCATCCTGTATGGGCACGGCAAGAAAGCCGTGCCATTCCCGAGAGCTTAGCACCCATTCACAACCCACACGGCGACGATATATGTGTGCAGACCTATGGAGCGACGGGGAGCGGCTGGTAGTAGCCAGGGTACTGCAGCCCTCTCATCTCGGTGGCCTTGCTACTACCCGCCGCTCCCCGCCGCTTGCCGCCGCTGCACACATCTGCACACATATATCGTCGCCCCACAGTTTGCAAATGGGTGCTAAGCTCTCGGTAAAGGCACAGCCCCCACGCTGCACCCACACAGGATGCAAGTACATGCCACATCGCACAAAAAAAATATCAGAAACACCCAAAATTCCCCAAGTACTACATTTTTCTCAGAGTCTCCGCGCATCTGTATCAGGCAGGGCTGGGAGGCTCCCTGTTGTGACGTCGCCGACCCATGGTGCGTCGTCTGCTGATCAACAGTTGTGTTTTGAGAGCACGGGGAATTTACAGATTTTGAATGCGGATCATTTAAAAACGGGTGACTGGATGCAAAATGTGACAACATATTGTTGATATACTCGATCATGGCTATATTTTGACTACATTAAATCAGGAATGATGAAATGATCTGGACGATTACTTTAAGACAAGTGCATGGAGTAGCATTTTCCATCACCCACTCCACTTTCTTTACTTAGATTTACTTAGATTTAGATTTACTTTCTTAGATTACTGACTTCCCTGCAGCCGATGTTTTACTGCGTCGTGTTCGGTGAAGAGTCGAGGAGGAAAGCCGTGACCATGGAAGCAGACCACGATTCAGGCCGTGTGGCAAGTATCAGGACTTTCTGGCGCCATTCCGATTGCAGTGTGTGTGTGCGTGTGTGTGTGTGTGTGTGTGTGTGTGTGTGTGTGTGTGTGTGTGTGTGTGTGTGTGTGTGTGTGTGTCGTAACTAAGGCTTTATGACGCTGTAGAGATAATTTTTGATGTTGTAAAGTATAATCCAACTTATGTATCGGTGTTGCACTTGGGCAAAATATTTATATACAAGAGAGTAGAGGTTTAGAATGTAAATATGCCAACTTGAAGCCTCACTCTTCATGAGGGAAGCCTTTTGAAAGTTTTGTTTCATCCCCGCCTGTTAACCCCAAAACAAACTTCAAGAATATCACCCACGCGCTCTCTCTCTCTCTCTCTCTCTCCTCTCTCTCTCTCTCTCTCTCTCTCTCTCTCCTCTCTCTCTCTCTCTCTCTCTCTCTCTCTCTCTCTCTCTCTCTCTCTCTCTCTCTCTCTCTCCCCCCCCCCCCCTCCAAAATTGTGAAGAAAATGATTAGTACTAATTTCTTTGTTTTTTTATTTGTTTTTTCTTCTTCCCGTGTTTGTATGCAGAGCGTTAGTGACAGGAATCTGATCAGTCTCCTTTAGTATTGTTTGAAAATCTGAAGTCGGAAATACTGAACATCTTATCCTATATTCTTATACATACATATAACTCCTTCTTTCCTGTTCTTACTACATAAACAGAACTTTCATCGTTTGTTATATTTCTAATCCATGCAGCAAGTCTCCTCGCAGTTATATTTCTTCACCCAAGGTATCTTGCATGACAGAAAGAAACACACGTCTTACTTCTCACAAACTTTCAGTAACAATGCCGTGTTTGTTACTTCGAGCTGCTTCCATAATCTGAACGTGCGGCAAACTTTACATCATATTTTTTATTCATTTCATACATATGTGTTTTCTTTTTCAGGACAGGAAATGTTTTATGTAGTATATACCTCCCAGTTGATTAATTTTTTGGTAAATTTCCAGATGAACACCGAACTTCCTATGGTGGACAAAATATTTTTTTCTGGTGAGTTTTTATGTGTTTTGAATTAATCTGCTAACCGTATCTGTCGCAAATAACTTTTTTTCTTTTTTTTTGTGATTTGGAACAAACAAAAAAAATACACAAATTGAACCAAACCGAACCTATACTTAAACTAACCTTTACCTAACATAACCTATACCTAACCTAACCTAGTCTAACCTAACCTATACCTAACCTAACCTATATCTAACATAACCTAACCTTTACCTAACTAAAAAGAAAAAAAATTGCGACAGAAACGGTTAGCAGATTAATTCTAAACACATCAAAACTCACCAGAAAAATATAGTTTCGTCCACCAAAGTGAATTTTTTTCATGTTTGTCCTTTTCCTTTTTCTTGTATTTTTTTTCCCTCCCATGTGTAGTTCTATGTATTTTTTTTCCCTCCCATGTGTAGTTCTATGTATTTTTTTTCCCTCCCATGTGTAGTTCTATGTATTTTTTTTCCCTCCCATGTGTAGTTCTATGTATTTTTTTTCCCTCCCATGTGTAGTTCTATGTATTTTTTTTCCCTCCCATGTGTAGTTCTATGTATTTTTTTTGCCTCTCATGTGTAGCTCTATGTATTTTTTTTGCCTCTCATGTGTAGCTCTATGTATTTTTTTTCCCTCCCATGTGTAGCTCTATGGGTTTTTTTTGCCTCTCATGTGTAGCTCTATGTATTTTTTTTCCCTCCCATGTGTAGCTCCATGTATTTTTTTTGCCTCTCATGTGTAGTTCTATGTATTTTTTTTCCCTCCCATGTGTAGTTCTATGGGGTTTTTTTCCCTCCCATGTGTAGTTCTATGTATTTTTTTCCCTCCCATGTGTAGTTCTATGTATTTTTTCCCTCCCATGTGTAGTTCTATGTATTTTTCCCCCTCCCATGTGTAGTTCTATGTATTTTTTTTCCCTCCCATGTGTAGTTCTATGGGGTTTTTTTCCCTCCCATGTGTAGTTCTATGTATTTTTTTCCCTCCCATGTGTAGTTCTATGTATTTTTTTTCCCTCTCATGTGTAGTTCTATGTATTTTTTTGTTTCTATCGAAGTACTTTTTTTTTCCTCTCTACTCAGAAGGGATACATTGGAAAGCGAATCGTATCGTTTATCCGAGATGCGACACAGGATTCCTCTCTGCCTATGTAGTTATGCCGCAGGGAAGGAAGAGGAAATGGACGAAACATAAAAATTCCACGCAAGAAAAAAAAAAGGAATGGAATGTAATCGAAGAATAGTTGGTTCATTTGAAACAACCGCTTGAAGGAAAACGTTCTAAACCATCTCGGTGTTAAATGAAAATTGTTTTGTTTTGAGACTGACGACAAAAAAAAAAATTGAAGAAAAATAAAGAGATCCAGTTTAATCAAGTCTGGAATGATGTGGCTGAGAGGGAGACTCATTTACTTTATTTTTTATTTTTTTATTTTTATAGAATGATAGAGGATTGTTTCCCTTATACTCAGGCTCTTACAAGGACCGCTCCTATGCGTGCCTCGTAAGTGTATCCTGCAGGTATATAACAGTCAGGGTTGAGTGAGCCTGAAAAGAGTGTTGACAGACGCGATCTCCGCCCCATTGTTCTATTTCCTGGAATCGTCGTAACCCTTTATCCAATGACGGAATTTTTTTAGAGTTGGTACAGGAATATGGGAATGTTTGTGTTTCCTACGTGATGTGTTCACCAGGAGCGCCTCAATACTTTATCAGACTGTCCCCACTTGTTCTCTAACTTCATCCATTCCAGCATCCTTCAGGACTGGTTATAAAATTATAGTGTAGTAAATACTGGTTAATATATAGTAAAATGACGCTGCCCTTGGTGACACGTAGAGGTCTTTGCGGCCCTGTAGCCCTCGGCCAT
>JACEEZ010018746.1:1204385-1216885 GCA_016584305.1 Chionoecetes opilio
AACATTATAAATACTTAACATATTTGGGGAGAATTTTACCGAAGTCAGAAACGACAAAATGAGATATTGTTAGTCTCGGCGAGGTGAAGGGGAAGGTTACAGCTGGATAGATTACGTCTTAATGAAGGGAGAACCATGGCGTAGTTCCCGATATTTGTTAGAACTTATGAAGAGGAATTATCAAAGTGTTACGATAATTGAGATATAGTGTTGTATGTGCTGAATAGAGTTATGATTGTAGGGAACAGAGACCTTCATCAAGTGTTGCTGTCACACACGTGCAGGATTAGGATAAGTACCCAAGACTGCCAGGGGATCCAGCTGTCAGTGGCGCCCCTGGCAGTCGTCCTCAGGGATATCTTACCCTCAGCTTGTGACAGGCTCTCACTGCCGCCTCTGTTCCACCTTTTATATCCAAAAGTTGTCCATGGAGAGGGAAGAGGGAACACCCGCCGCGATATGGAACACACGTCCTTCATCCCCACCAGCCTCGCCCACCGTTGAGCCGCGCCCCGCTGCCCCAGGGGTTGACTCCTTCAGAGCAGAGTTGTCGGGTCGCCCCGCGTTTAGGCCACAGGGCAACGTGACTCGCCACTCTGCCTCGGCGCGACACAACGCTGCAACGCTAGCCGCCCGCGCACGCCTGCCTGTCACGTGTTGTCGATTATCACTTAATATAATCTGACCACACTATTATTTATGTATATATTCTTATCTATATATGTCTGAATACATCTTTATACCGCATATTCACACACACACACACACACACACACAGCAGTACTCCGTAGTGTAGGGAAAGCACGCTCGTTTCACAACCGAGAAGTCCCGGGTTCGATCCCCGGGCGGAGCGGAAACATATGGGCTGTTTCCTTAAAACCCGAGCCCCTGTCCACCCAGCAGTGAATGGGTACCGGGTGTTAGCCGGGGTTTGTGACCTGCTCTCCGGGGTGGTGGCTTCGGCCAAAACTAAGCACTAAGGATGAATGATAAAAATGTTGATATGGAGACGGGGCCATACGAGCGTTGCTCTGGCCCTGTAAAATACAACTAGATGAATACACACACACACACACACACACACACACACACACACACACACACACACACACACACACACACACACACACACACACACACACACACCGAGAAGTCCCGGGTTCGATCCCCGGGCGGAACGGAGACAGATGGGCTGTTTCCTTAAAACCCGAGCCCCTGTCCACCCAACAGTGAGTGGGTACCGGGTGTTAGCCGGGGGTTGTGACCCTCCTCCCGGGGTGATGGTTTCAGCCAACACTAAGGATGAATGATAAGAATGTTGATCTGGAGACGGGGCCATACGAGTGCAGCTCAGGCCCTGTAAAATACAACTAGATAAATACACACACATATATATATATATATATATATATATATATATATATATATATATATATATATATATATATATATATATATATATATATTAATATGTGTGTGTGTGTGGGTGTGTATATTGGTAGCCTAAGCCTACGTTCCCGATGAACTTTTTGTACCCAGCGTCCCTAAGAAGGCTGGGCGTTAGGCCTAACAGAGTCCCCTTGTCGGGCGGCCGCGAGTTAAAGGGAACGAACGGTCCAGAGGAGGTTGTTTTTATGTAATCCCTAACCGCGCGCCAGCATGGGCTCGTGTAGGGTCCACCGCCGCCAGACAGCCGCGCCCCTCACCCACTCTGGGGACGCCGCTGTAAGGGACACTTAACCATTTATTGACCTTTGTTCCTATTTAGGCGGTGAACCGTCCTCAGCCCCACGTGCGGTACACGCGGCCACGTGGCCATCACCACAGGGTGTGGGCGTGGCAGGTGACGGGCACGCCGGGCAGGTGCTGGGGGGGGGGGAGGGGGGACACCCACGCTGAATCAAGAGTGAACGAAATAAATAAAGGGACCAAACACCGGCTTTTTTGACATTCATGTCATTGATGAATGACGCAGCCGTCCACATAACATACACACTCTCTCCGATGAGTCACGCCGCCATACACTTGCGTCCATAACACTCCCGCCACAACACATGTTACGGCTGGAGATGGGACTAAAACTCCAAGTTTCAGTGTGCCTTAACTTGCGAAATAAATCATGTGAATCTAAATGATTAGTGATATTGCAAAAAGTCTATGTTATACAAGTGATATATACCTTCATAGATTAGGTAAACAATGACCTCACCTATCACCTGCATAGCTGCAGCACACAGGGACTCAAATTTTCTAATAAAGATGCGCCACTGGTGATGTTGCAGCATGTGTGGCAACGTGGCATAATTATGATATAAATATCACTCATTAGTACTCATACTTGGAACACGTGTAGGTGAAGGTAATTATAGGTGAATAGTGAATATCTCGGTTACCTGCCGACCACCAGGAGAAACCCATAACCATGACTCCCAAATGTGTCTTATCCTGCGTCAAACATTTCGAAACAGTAAATCAGTAATTCTGGGAAACATTAATCTTCCTCACATAGACTGGTAGAAGCTCTTCGGTGGTGAATCAGGCATTGAATCCTTAGAAAATATCTTTCCTAGTCAAGTAATATAGAGCCAACGCTTGGAACTAGTATAGGTACTCACTCTAATCATAGCCAATCAGGATTACCACATCGATAATATTGCCGTTGGTGAACATCAAGGTTCTTGCGATCATAGACTTGTACGCGCCGATATCAATGCAACAGTAAGTGTTGTCGAACCCAAGACCTTGGTGCCAAATTTTAGAAGAGTCATCTTTGAAAATCTCAGACGCACTGTATCACGTGTGCAGTTACCAGAAACAACCCAAGTTAAGAGTGGTCACATTTCTAAACCCAATAACTATCACAGTAGCAGATTCTCATCCTGTACTGTGGGAGAAGACATAACAGTGAAAGAGGCCTTCCATTTCTTTTTAATCTACCGATCGCTTCAGATGAGAAACAGGTTACACAAACGTAGCAAAGCGTAGATTCGTCTGGAAAGAAAAAAATATTATACAATGAATCTAGACGAGTAGTTAATAAGCTAATTAGGCAAATAAAACTGGTACACCAAGAACATATTGCAGCTGAAAACATATAAAGTTAAAAAAAAAATTCTTCAAGATTAGTAACTCGAAGAATATTAGATGTGGGGATCGGGCCACTAAATGAAGCGCTGGCAACTTTGTGACACATAATTAAGACTTTTCAAACATGCTAAATAAATGAGTTCAGTCTTCAGTAGCTCTTCCAATGGGGATATCTACTTTAACACTAATGGTATTATCACCAATGACACGACTAGCAGTGTTTAACTCCTTGAGGCCCAGAACGTAATTTCCATTGTAATTTGGCTACCATTAGACGATTTTTAGTGACTATAAGCAATATTTTATAGATATGACCTGTTTAGTATCCTTGTCGACTAACTAATTTGGTATATTAAGTGACTTTTCTTAATTTTATGACTTGACAGCATATTTTTTTTATAGCAAAGGAAGGATCTGGGCGTGACGGGGTTAATGGCAACAATGGATTTCAAGTTAATTTCCTTCAGGTAAATTTATCTTTCTGGAGCATAACAATCTAATTATTGTATTTTCGTTCTCGTCCTCGTCCTCCTCGACCTCCTTGCTCTATTCTACCCTGTTCATCCTCTTTGTTTTTAGTACACGCACCATGAATAACAACAGGTCTCCTGGTATCTGTTCTTCCTATGTAATCCTCCCGCTTTCCCCGCTACTGTAGTTCTCTACTCTTACTATTCTCGTACCCTACTATTATTTTTTCTTCAGAGTTGTCAAAGCAGCCTCATCGGGACCAATGTTGATATATATGATTTCTTTGTAGGTTTATATAGTCTTTTGTAATCCTCCTCCTCCTCCTCCTCCTCCTCCTCCTCCTCCTCCTCCTCCTCCTCCTCCTCCTCCTCCTCCTCCTCCTCCTCCTCCTCCTTCGCACACCCTCGCACAAAGCGTCACCGTCACGTGCACACATCGTTAATCCAAATGCTAAAATTAATCCGCCAGCGCTCCCTTCCTGGCCCTTATCCCGATTCTTGCTTCACTTCCCCTCTTACTACCCCCACCACCCTCCACCTCCACCCTCACAACCTCTCTTTCTTCCTGCAACCCTCTCTGTCCACCTCTTCAAGCCACCACACTCACTAAATCACTAATCTCTCCACAAGGTAAATAACAAACCAGGTAAACTTAAATTGCAGGAATAGGATACTCAAAACAAAAATAGAAGTTCACGTATGACTTACAAGCTGTAGTGAATGTGTATGTTGAGAATCTCTAATATTAAATTATAGATAGATAGATAGATGGATAGATATTTTATTGTCCACAAAAATGCATAAAAAGAAATTACATGATATACCAAATTCACTCATGGACCAGAAATTTACTCTAATCAGTAATTAACAAACGTATCAAGTGTCTAAAAAAATGTATATGGGAAACGTTGTGGCGCCTTAGTATTATTTTCACATTAAAATTCTACTTACATGTAATATATATGTCATTTCCTATCAGCTTATTCATCACATCAGTATACACATATCTATATATTTTAGCTTTATTATTTCTTTTGGTAGCGATAAATTGAGTGTTAAGTGGTGGAGGGGAGGGATGTGGATGCCGGCGTGGCGTGGGGTAGAGTGTGTTATGTGTACCCGCGGTGTTTGTATACGCGGGAACTGGGACAAGACAAAGAAAGAGTGGAGAAATGAAAGATGAGAGGGATAAGGTATAGCTGGTATGTGTGTGTGTGTGTGTGTGTGTTGGCATAAGGCTCTTTGTGTGTGTATGTGTGTATGTGTGTGATGAGGAATGTAGGTTATGATAGCGTTGCGTGTAGATGAGAAATAGCGTCTTAGTTTAGTGAAGGTAACAGTGCTAGAATAGAATGATAAAAAAAGGAAGAATTGAAAGGCAGGGTAAAAAATTAGGTATAGAAAAATGTGAGATGAGTAGGATGAAGTCGTAAGAGAGAGAGAGAGAGAGAGAGAGAGAGAGAGAGAGAGAGAGAGAGAGAGAGAGAGAGAGAGAGAGAGAGAGAGAGAGGAGAGAGAGAAAAGAGAGAGAGAGAGAGAGAGAGAGAGAGAGAGAGAGAGAGAGAGAGAGAGAGAGAGAGAGAGAGAGAGAGAGAGAGAGAGAGAGATTATATATGAACAACATTCCTAGGGATTGTTTTAATGAAGTGGAGGACACACACACAGAAAGAGAGGAGAGAGAGAGAGAGAGAGAGAGAGAGAGAGAGAGAGAGAGAGAGAGAGAGAGAGAGAGAGAGAGAGAGAGCAAACTAAACAGACAGACAGGCGCAGTATTACACACAAACACCGATCGCGCAATCAATTATCGTAAGTAGACGATCTGTCCTTGAGTTTGAACTGTAAGAGTAAACAAACTCACACAGCCTGAAGACAGCCTTGAGGGAGCCTGATGCGAGATGGTGTCGCTTCAAGCTGATGTCTCAATGCATGTATTGTGTTAAGCTGCACCGCCATGATCTTTCCTTTGCTATATAAAATTGTTTGTTGTTACATAAAATATACAAATTACGAAAAATTACGAAAACGAACTAAATAAACCAAATTAGCTAGTGGACAAGGATACTGAACAGGCGTTATCTATAAAATGTTACTTATATTCACTAAAAATCGTCTAATGGCACCCAAATTACAATGGAAATTACGTTCTGGGCCTCAAGGGGTTAAGCTGCGCCGCTGTACCAGGAAGCATGTCCTCTACTTGTATTGCCAGCAGATTTCATTGACCTAGATTATTTACATAGCATTAATTTCTTGTAGAGAGCGACAGACGAATAGAATGAAAGATTGTAGAGGAACAGGATTTATTAGCATTTTGTTCCATAAAGCATCAGTCTTCCAAGTCAAATGAGAGAAACTTAAACCTGTTCTACGTACATCGTAAATCTCATTATTGTAACTTCTACGGAACTTGTTTTCATTATTTCATTATGGAAAGCTTTTTATTTGTTTGTGTGTCTTTGTTTCTTTGACCTGCAATGTTTTTATTTCTTGGTAATGTTTATTTGTGTACATTATTCTATTTGTATATTTGTATGTTGAGCCAATTTTCTATTAATCCCTTCTCCCCTTCCCCCCAAACAAAATCTTAACACACACACACACACACACACACACACACACACACACACACACACACACACACACACACACACACACACACACACACACACACACACACACACACACACACACACACACACACACACCACACACACACGAGCCATCACAGGGGGTAAGGGGGGTGGGAGGGGGGGAGGGCTCATAACCTACACTATACACTCATTATGTCAGAAGAATGATGGTAATTACAGATCAATATTAGGAAACCGTAGCACGTCTCGGAGCGGTCGTTCACCCCTGCAAGGCGACGGAGGAGAATTATCCGTCCCTTATTGGCTTCGCTCTTTCTTATGATGACACACACACACACACACTCACACTCACACACACACACACACACACACACACACACACACACACACACACACACACACACACACACACACACACGATGAAAATTGTGTTAGGGGTATTCCGTAGTGTAGGGGTAGCACGCTCGGTTCACAACCGAGAAGTCCCGGGTTCGATCCCCGGGCGGAGCGGAAACATATGGGCTGTTTCCTTAAAACCCGAGCTCCTGTCCACCCAGCAGTGAATGGGTACCGGGTGTTAGCCGGGGTTTGTGACCTGCTCTCCGGGGTGGTGGCTTCGGCCAAAACCAAGCACTAAGGATGAATGATAAAAATGTTGATATGGAGACGGGGCCATACGAGCGTTGCTCAGGCCCTGTAAAATACAACTAGATGAATACACACACCTCACATCACCCTATCCACCTGTTCTTAGGAAACGGCTGGTCATATCATAATAACATATATTGATTTTGTTATGTCTTTGAATAATAGTTACTGTGTGTGTGTGTGTGTGTGTGTGTTTGTGTTTGTGTGTGACGGATCCAAACTTTCGGCAGCCAAGTTTGATGTAGTTTTGTGTCGTTATTAGAATGCGTGTTCGTGCTGCCGTACTGATGGTGATGTGATGACTCGGTGTTTATGGTTGTATAGTGTATAGTGAAAGTCGAGAGAGATGACGTGCGTGCCCCCAGGCAATGAGAGTTTGTGTGTTGAAAGTTTTGATGCTACGATAGTGGAGGCTCCTTTAAAGAAAAAAAACCTATTTTTTTATTTATTTTTTATTTGGAAGTCTAAATTGATCACGAACCATGGTATTTTTTCTTCATATATTTTATTTCCATGTTTAACCCCTTGAGGCCCAGAACGTAATGTCCATTGTAATTTGGGTACCATTAGACGATTTTTTTTGTGAATATAAGCAATATTTTCTAGACATGACCTGCTTAGTATTTTTGGCGACTAACTAACGACTAACTAACTAACTAACTAATTTGGTATATCAAGTTACTTTTCGTAATTTTATGGCTCGACAACATACGATTTTTATAGCAAAGGAAAGATCTGGGCTTGAAGGAGTTAATTCAAGTTTCATATTACATGTGCTTCCTACTATGTAATATGGAAAGTCGGCCGCGTCAGCTATCATTTTTATTGTTTAAGTCTTGTAATAAAATATGACAGCCTCCATATTAAATAGATAAATATTACAGAAGAAAAAAATAATATTCCATATTAAATAGCTAAATATAACAGAAGAAAAAAATAATATCCTCATGCACTCTACCATAGACCACTGTAGGACTGCACACGCGACAATGTTTTGAATTGCGGGGCTGCATAGGGGCCTGCGGGGCGCCCTACAAAGAGATATAGTGGTCTATGGACTATCATATAGACTGATTTATCAGTATATATGATATACTGTAATCTTCGTAAATGTTTGTTCTATAATATTATCAAATAAAAAACAGTAAAACACGCTAAAGAAATGCCATTACGAGATTATGAAAAAATATGCATGAACTTAATATTCACTTAACTCTTCGCCATTTAAAACTTTGCGAGTCAACTTTTATCATGAAGGGTATCAATAGAAGTGCAATTGTATTAGCTTTCCATTGCTATATTTTGTTATCTGATAAATTAATTAGAACCATGCATAGATTAGCATTAAATAAATAAATAAAATCATCAATCGGGTAATTTTCCCGATTGATGAGGTTATTTATTTACTTATATATTTCGTTTTCTGATAAATGAATTAGCATCATGTATAAATTAGCGTTGACTAAATAAATAACCTCATCAATCGGGAAAATTACCCGATTGATGATTTTATTTATTTAGTTAACGCTAATTTATGCATGGTTCTAATTAATTTATCAGATAACGAAATATAGCAATGGAAAGCTAATAACATTGCACTTCTATTGATACCCTTCATGATAAAAGTTGACTCGCAAAGTTTTAAATGGCGAAGAGTTGAAGTGAAGTTCATGCATATTTCTTCAGAGTCGCGTAATGGCATTTCTTTACCGTGTTTTACTGTTTTTTATTTGATAATATTATAGAACAAACATTTTCGAAGATTACAGTATATCATATATACTGATAAATCAGTCTATATGATCCGTATATATATATATATATATATATATATATATATATATATGAATCCGAGTGGCCCTCCGACTTCAGGCCCTTGTGCCACAGGCCGATATTCCGTGCGCAGTCCAGGTATACAGTGGTCTATGACTATACATAAGTTTGGGTACACATTTTGTTTTTCCCCCCATAAAAGCGAGGTAGTGTCGAAGAGACAAGCCGAAAAAAATATACTTCGTTACAATAATGTTATAAGGCTTGCAAAGTACAAAGAAAATGCGAAATGATCCTTTGCATAATTTTTGGAGGAGGGTTTTATCACACCTGCGACCTTGTTCCTCGTAGTATCCTTTTTGACAAAGGAACAATAACAAGCAGTGTTCTAAATCCCTGTGCCTCGGGGGCAATAGATATACACGAAAACAATATTACAAATAGATATAATAAGAGTCATTGCTGTTGAAAATGTTTGTTAGGAAAAAAAAAGACACTTTAGAATATAAGACAAAACCAGGAAAATAGTATAAAACTATAAGCATTGGTAAAAACTGAAAAATGATGAAAGAGTTAGTAAAACTATAAATGGTTAAAGTTCACTGTAAGCTATATAGTGAATGAAAACTGATGAACAATTATAGCAACGGTAAAAACATAAAAAAACATTAAAAGCTGTGAACTGTTGAAATCTGATGAAAATTGTGAGCTGATTGAAACACTACAACCTGTAAGCCTAAAAATGATAAAAATAGCAAACTGACAACAAATTAAAATAAGAACTGTAAACCGGTTAAAACAATAGAAAAGATGTAAACTGATAGTAACTGATAGTACTCGTAAAAAAAAGTAACAAAGAGGCTCTTAAATATAAAAGAAAATCATTATCTTTACATTACTCTGGCGTGTAATCCACTTAAGTGATGCATCCACGGCGGGCTGGGTGGCACGGCGCGGAGATGGAAAGCTGGGCCGCGACATCCCATTATTGTGACAGCAAATATGTCTGTCTGGGGAATTGGACCGACATGATGTGTGTGTGTGTGTGTGTGACTGTGTGTGTGTGTGTGTGTGTGTGTGTGTGTGTGTGTGTGTGTGTGTGTGTGTGTGTGTGTGTGTGTGTGTTGTAGTTGTAGTTCTTCATATATAGGCTGAATATTTTTTCCGTCATGGTTATGGCTGGTGTTCTTTCTTCAACCTTTTTCTCTGTCGTATGTTTTTCCATCGGGTATTTATATGTTAAGCTTGGCATTGATCATCCGTCTCTCCCTTTTAGTGTTGACGTCCATAAAGGGGAGTCTGGACTTCTTGAAGGTGATTCTTGGAGGAATTATTGAAAAATCGTATTTTTTGCCTGGAAAATGAATAATATATATATATATATATATATATATATATATATATATATATATATATATATATATATATATATATATATATATATATATATATATATATATATATATATATATATATATATATATAATTTAGGGTGGTCCTTAAAAACAAAAGTTGGAATTGTTTTGTTCCTAACCCGGGAATTTGTTACCATTCAAGTGGAAATCACCCTGAATTTTTTTTATGGAATTCGGCTCGTAGGAAGATGTTGCACACATGACCCGAAGTTTTCCCTCTGTGACTCGTTCGACTGGTCATGGTGTTATTGGAACATACTCCATTTCCTCCGCCTATTTTCACAATATTTTCCTTCCGAATTCGATTCTACTTGTCACAAATTAAGTTCTGAACATATTCTCCTTTCTTTTTCAGTTTGATATGGCGACTAGGAGCAAAGATTTTCTTGTGGTTCCCCAAACGGAGGTAATTGGCTCCAAACTCCCTTCCAACAGAGAGGTTCTCGGGGTCGTTCTCCACCGTCTACAGCTCAAAAAGATGACTCTCCGCGATGTCACGCTGGCCGTGACCCCCATGGTGGCTCAGTTTTGGGATATGGCGCGGATCCCAATGATCCGAAAAGACAACATTGTCACCAAGATTGAGAAGCTCCATCGGGAGTACGAGCTCCTCAAGAAAGGTCGCTATCGGCGATCGGAGGCTCAAATCTCGAAAGAAAAGGATTTTGAGGTACTTCTCGACAACCTCTTCGACGTGGCACACGGGAATGCGCTGACCATGATGACCAACCAGGAGGACAAAGAGTTCCTCCTCGCCCAACGGGAGCCAGGACGTCGAGGAAGGATGGGCGGCGTCGATTCCGTCCTTGCTGCTCAGGAGACGAGGCAATCTCTTCGCTTGGAAAAGGCCGCTGCTTTCTCCGCCCGCAAACAAGAAGAGGCTGCCGCTTCCTCATCTGTGGCGCAGCTCGAGTCCTCGCCGTCGTCCAGCTCCAACACTTCAGCTGTTGTCTCAGATGAAGAATACGGAGCAGTTGGAGGAGCGAGTCCTGCGAAGCGGGCGAAACGGGCCACGAAGAACATCGTCTCTCCAGCACTGGCGGCCACGCTGGATCGAACCAAGCTGACCGATCGTTCCGCGACATACGTGCTGACTGAAGCCGCACGTTGCCTAGGCCAGAACGTCGAAGAGCTCAACATCAACCGCTCATCCATCCGACGCCAACGCTTGAAACATCGTGCGGCCATGGCCTCAAAGATCAGAGAGGAGTTTCGGTCAGGAACTCCGCTGGTGGTCCACTGGGATGGCAAGCTCGTGATGGACCTGACCACGAAAGAACATGTGGACCGTCTCCCGATCATCATTTCCGGGATTGGAGGCGCCCAACTGCTCGCCGTCGCCAAGTTGGGCAGTGGCACGGGAGAGAGCATGGCGGCAGCGGTGGTCTCGGCCCTGGAGACATGGGGAGTCGCGGATCAGGTAGTCGGGATGTCCTTCGACACCACGGCATCCAACACCGGCCGCAGAAACGGGGCCTGTGTCCTCATCGAACAGAAAATGGGGAAAGACCTGCTGCATTTCGCCTGTCGTCACCATATCCTGGAGCTGGTGGTACATGCGGTGTTCGTCCGTGTTCTTGGGTGTTCCTCATCGCCCGAGCATCTGCTCTTCAAACGCTTCCAAACCTCATGGGAGAGCATCGACCGAGAGGACTTCGGCACGGGAATCATGGTGGAGGAAGTGGCGACTGTTCTAGAGGACGTCAAGGATGAGGCTCTTCGATGGACTCTTCAAGTCCTTCAAGAGCGTGAGGACCTTCGCGATGACTACCGGGAATTGGTCAAACTTGTCATCATTTTCCTCGGTGGTGCCCCTCCCGGTGGAATTCGATTCCTTGCTCCTGGAGCAATGCACCAGGCCAGATGGATGTCAAAAGTCCTCTACTCCTTCAAGATTTGGATGTTCCGGGGCCAGTTCCGCTTGACGAAGAAGGAGGAGCGTGGACTCCAGCGGTTGTGCCTCTTCGTCGTCCGAGTCTACGCAAAGGCCTGGATTGAGGCTTCTTTCTCGGTTCAAGCCCCTCGACTCGACCTCGAACTCATCAAGGCCCTCGGCACCTACGACAAGATCGACCCTGAGATCGGAGACGTCGCGCTGTCGAAACTGTCAAGCCATCTGTGGTACGTGTCAGAAGAACTGGTTGGGCTGTCCTTCTTCGACTCCGACGTGTCCTGCGAGACCAAAAACGCCATGGTTACGGCCCTACGACGAGAGGAATTTGACGGAGAGGACACGGCTCCGAAAAGAGTCACGCTTCCAAAGAAGTCGGTCCGAGATCTCCACCTGGAAGACTTCGTCAGTGGACGTACTCTCCACTTCTTCCGGAAGCTACACCTGGATGAGGCCTTCCTCGATCTGCCACCGGACGTCGTGGCAGATGGACGAGGGGTTCCAGCGGTCCTCTCAGATCGTCCGGAACCTCGCTGTGGTGAATGACCACGCGGAAAGAGGAGTTGCGCTCATCCAAGAGTTCAACGGATCCCTCACAAAGGATGAGGAGCAGCTTCAGTTCCTC
>JACEEZ010018746.1:1224385-1234385 GCA_016584305.1 Chionoecetes opilio
AGAATGAAGGGGTAAAAAAAGACTAAAAAAAGTGGAGGTGTAGTTTATGATATTGTCGTTCAGCACGGAAGGAGGATGAAGAAGACCTCGTCACAGGAACGCTACAAGAAAAAGGTGACGAAACGAGGACCTACATGGGAAAAAAAATAGTCAAGGGGTTGGGTGTGGGAGGCCTTCTTTTGTGAGCTGTGTATGGAGATCAAAGGGAAACGGATATGAAGATTAATGATACATAGCTGAAAGAGGGGAGACGGTGGTGGCAGTAGCGACGACGAGGATACGAAGAATAAAAACAATGGAAGATTGATGGAAGGAATGGTAGTCATGAGAGTAGTAGTAGTGGTAGTGGTAGTAGTAGTAGTAGTAGAAGTAGGGGTAGTAGTGGGGGTACTAATTGTAATCCCAGGTATATATGTCTATAGCTCACCTGTGTCTCAAGTTCCTCTAGTGCTCTCTTTTTTTCTCTCTCTCTCTCCTGTTCTGTTTATCTCTCACATCTCCGGCTAGCATCCCTCTTAACGGTCCTCTCTCTCTCTCTCTCTCTCTCTCTCTCTCTTTTTTTTTTGCTTTCATCCATATCTTTAGTCCTTTACTTCCTTTTCCACTTATCCTTGTTCATGTCAAGGTTTTAATAAGAGAGAGAGAGAGGAGAGAGAGAGAGAGAGGAGAGAGAGGAGAGAGAGAGAGAGAGAGAGAGAGAGAGAGAGAGAGAGGAGAGAGAGAGAGAGAGAGAGAGAGTAGGATGTAACATAAAAGGTGTACACAATGCAAAATTAGAATAATTAGAATAGATTCTGAGATAACTGAGATTGGAAACTGATTGCTGAGATAGGAAACGTCAGGCACCGATCACACGCACATACACACACAGTACACACACACACACACACACACACACACACACACACACACACACACACACACACACACACACACACACACACACACACACACACACACACACATACACACACACACACTCTATGGCTATCGTAGTATGTCTTGCAATGTTAAAGGTAATATTGATTTGTTAGTGCCACTGAGAAGTACAAAATGCTGTCATTACGTCATTATGTCTGTCTGTCTGTCTATATTTATTTATATTTGTATGGATGTCTCGTTTTCCGTCTCTCTATTTATACGTCACAACATATCAATACCGGAACTACCTCGTTTAAGTCTCGCGGCCTCTTTTAGCTTCCTTATTTTCTTATGTTCTTATGTTCTTAATATCTCATTCTTTTTTGTTCCTCTTAATTACCTTGTTTCCTTTCTCCTTATTATTTTCTTATGTTTTTATGTTCTTAATACCTCATTATTTTTTTTTATTCCTCTGAATTACCTTGTTTCCTTCCTCCTCTTCCTTTTTCCTCGTCGTCATCAGGTGTCAATGTTTTACTGCCGCCCTCTTCAAACCTGCCTCTCCCCTCCCACCACCACAAACTGCGCGGTGCTGCCCTCTTTACCTGCGCCCACGCCTAGCCCAAAAGTAGGTTACGAATCTCTTGACACCTGTGTTTTTATTTTTTATTATCAACATTCTATTAATAACTTACACACATCTGCATACTTCACACACACACACACACACACACACACACGCGCGCGCACACACACACACACACACACACACACACACACCACACACACACACACACACACACACACACACACACACTAACACACACACTAACACACACACACACACACACACACACACACACACACACACACACACACACACACACACACACACACACACACACACACACACACACACTAACACACACACACACACACACACACACACACACACACACACACACACACACACACACACACACACACTAACTAACTAACTAACTAACTAACTAACTAACTAACAACACACACACACACACACACACACACACACACACACACACACACACACACACACACACACACACACAGCCACACACATACGTACACACTGACAGAAAATGTTAATTTCCAATCGTTTCTAATCGTTGAATTTACTCTTTGCTTCTATTCGTATTTTATTTTAGTTTCCATAAAAACATGAGTTAGATCATTTTCGTAATAATGATCGGAATGACAATTAAAGTAATAGCAATGATTATAATAATGATAACAAAAATAATATTTTTTGAGAAGAAGCTGAGGAATAAATTGGTGCTAGTAGCAGTGGTAACAGTAAGAACAGTAGCATAAGTATTGTAGTAGTAGTAGTAGTAGTAGTAGTAGTAGTAGTAGAAGCAGTAGTAGTAGTAGTAGTAGTAGTAGTACTAGTTGTTGTGGTAGTAGTAGTAGCAGTGGTGGTAGTATGAGTATAAGCTAAGAAAGAAGCAGTACGTACTCCTTTATCCCCCCCCCCCATAGCCCATCCACTCCAACAGCACACATCATAACAAAACCCAAGACACACATATTATCAAGGTCTCCATCGCCACACGTGAAATCAACCTATTTTGACAGCACCAAAATGAAAACAATAAAGAAAAGGAATACAACGCACATGGCTCACGCAGACGCTGTAGTGGTGGTGGTGGTGGATCAGGTTGACATAAAATATTCATCCACAAAACAAAGGCATGAAGGGGACAGCCTGTTATTGTTAGGTAGTGGTGGTGGTGGTGGTGGTGGTGGTGGTGGTGGTGGTGGAGGGGTCAATGGGAACAGTGGCCATTGCATCATATTCCACTCCCTTTATAAAGTGAATTTCTGAAGGACGTAGAAAAATAATAAATAAATCCACATAACACAGGTAGGATCATATGTGGACGTAGGATGTGTATATTTGCCAGACACTTACATAGGGTGGCATTTGACGCCTGAGCTGCCAAGGAGCTGAGGCCATCAACACCATCAACATCATCATCATCATCATCATCATCATCATCATCATCATCATCATCATCATCAGCATCACCACTACCATCATAATTGTCAACATAATCATCGTCATCATCATTAGTTCGTCACCACCACCACCACTGCCTGGACATAAGCCAGGCCCGGCGGCGTGGACCATAATATTTAGGTACACACGTGGCGTTCAGCCTTGCCTTAGGAGAGAAACTATGACAATATGATGAATGATAAAATAAGTGTGCTATTAATATGTTCTTTGCTTCCTCTCTCCTCCTCTTCTTCTTCCTCCTCCTTATCACATCACAAAAAAATACGTTGTTGTTTTTTCCTGTATGCCTTCGGGTGAGAATAAAATTATTATTATTATTGTTATTATCATTATTGTTATTAGGAGCCCTTCTCTTACCTTCGTCTGGTCTCATTCACTTAAGACATAGCGTCCTTTGATCCTTCTTTCGCTTTTTTTTCTTCTTCTGATAACTACCTCACTTCCTCTCATTTGTGTATCGTTAAATGTCCAGTTGAACCCTTAACCTCCCGTGTCTTACCTTCTTCTGCAGTCTCTCATTCACTTAAGACCCTTGGCCTCTCATTCTCTTTTTCTTCTGATAACTACATCACCTCATCTAGTTTATGTTGCTTTAAATGGCCAGTTGAACACTTAACCTCCTTGCACAGCGTTTTCTGGAATCACTGACACTGTTATCAATGGCGAATACTTACATGACCGTCAGATTTACAGGCATAATATTGATGTCAGAAGCAGCAGAGGAAATACCAGAAATACTCATTAACCTCATTGGAGAAAGTTTTATAACTCCATAATGTTAATAGAACGAAACATAATAATAAAACGCAATTGATAAAACCCCCGAAGCATTATCATCAGCAATGCAGGCGAACTGGTTGATAAATATAATCACTTGAATAAAGAGCTAGAACCAAGTAAAGATGATGAAGGAAAAATAGAAGAACGCATTATCATAGAGGTACTAGAAAACGTTTAGAAAGCATCTGTAGTCGTAAAACATGATTGAAACGCTGTGTCCTATACATATGGAAATTAGGTATGGAAACTAACCCTATCTTTACAGAATACGTCAGTTGCACAAAGAACTATGTCAATAAATATAAGAGATAGACAAGATTAACGTGGATCAGGTCATAAATGGAGAACAGATTAGTTGACTGGATCCCAAGGCTAAAGGGGGATTAAAGGAGGATTAGTTAGACAGGAGGTGGAAGGATGAGACTGAAAAAGTTTATCGACAGACCTTTGCAGGGATTGGCACAAAGCCAGGACTCGTGGCGGGGCTCGGAGGAGGTCTTTGTTCAGAAGCAGATTTGGGATATATGATAATGATGGTAATGATGAAGTAGATTTTTAAACATTAAAACATAAAACTGACGATATATGGGGACGTTATTCTGATTAGACTGGTGCTGGAGGGGCTAGAGTCTCAGGGATAGAGAGAGAGCTGAAGGACGTGGTATATGCATTCTCTATGTCCGATGTGCTTCTACCTCCTATAGCAGCTATTGAATCCCTCACAACACTCATCCTTCTTAGCCCCTTCACTGCTCTAATCCTACACACACCACGCTGCGCCTCTCCTCCTCTCTCCGTCTCCCTTGCCTTACCTCTACATCTAGTACTACCAACGCGCCTCATCCCTGATACCTACTACCTCTCCTTATCTCTCTATCCCGCCCGTTGTTATCTGTATCATCAGTCATGAAAATAGAATAACATCCGTCGGTGTTATGGCGTGACGGTTCGCAAGTGTACCGTGCCATACACACTCCCATGCCGGGCCCTAGAGTCAAGTGTAGCCCTTCACACACACACACACACACACACACACAACACACACACACACACACCACACACACACACACACAACACACTCACACCCACACCACACACCACACCCACACCACCACCCACCCACCCACCCACCCAACCACCCACCCACCCACACCCCACCACCCACCCACCCACCCACCCACCCACCACCACCCACCCACCCACCCACCCACCCACCCACCCACACCCATCCACCCACCCACCCACCCACCCCCACAAACCCCCACCCACCCACCCACCCCACCCACCCACCCACCCACCCACCCACACACGCACGCACGCACGCAGCAGCACGCACGCCGACGCACGCACGCACGCACGCACGCACAGCACACACACACACACACACACACACACACACACACACACACACACACACACACACACTACATATGGTGTAACAGGTACGCGGCAATACTTGATCACCTGAGTCTCGTCACCTCCGCACGCACCCTTACGTAACAGCGGGTTCAGTGTCCCGCGTCCCACACCTGTGTCTCACCGAGACCACCAAGAGACAAGGCCTGGTACATCGCCCGTGACGTCACATCATAAGGATACCACCCGCTCCGCTCCCCGTACAAGTTTACCTACCTAATATAATGTTTATCAGTATAAAAGATATACTATTATCTTCGGAAATGTTTGTTCTATAATATTATCAAATAAAAAACCGTAAAACACACTAAAGAAATGCCATTATGAGACTTTCAAGAAATATGCATGAACTTAAACTTTTCGCCATTTAATATTTTGTGAAAAACTTTTTACATGGAGAATATCAATAGAAGCGGAATTTAATTAGCTTTCCATTGATATATTTCTTTTTCTGATAAATGAATTAGAACCATGCATAAATTAGCGTTAACTAAATAAATAACATCATGAAATCGGGTAATTTACCCGATTTCATTTTATACTGATAAACATATATTAGGTAGGAAATTACCCGATTTCATGATTTTTTATATTTAGTTAACGCTAATTTATGCATGCCGCTAATTCATTTATCACTAAACGAAATATATCAATGGAAAGCTAATTAAACTCCGCTTCTATTGATATTCTCCATGTAAAATGTTTGCGAGCAAAATATTAAATGGCGAAGAGTTTAAGTTAATGCATATTTCTTGAAAGTCTCATAATGGCATTTTCTTTGTGTGATTTACGGTTTTTTATTTGATAATATAGAACAAACATTTCCGAAGATAACAGTATATCTTTTATACTGATAAACATTATATTAGGTAGGTAAACTTGTACGGGGAGCGGAGCGGGTGGTATCCTTATGGTGTGACGTCACGGGCAATGTACCAGGCCTTATCATCTTGGTGGCCACGGTCTCACGCCCTCCCTCGCCGCGCAGGTAAGGGACGAGGAAATTTAGTATTGCTGTTGTTTTATTTTGTTGTTTCCAGTACGGTGAGTTACTAATGTGTTTTCTGGTGCGTTTTTTTATCTTATTTTTCTTTTTCACATTTCTTATAGTATTGCTTTTGTTGTTTTTCATTGTTGTTTCCGGTACAGTGAGTTACTAGTGTGTGATACGTTTTTTTCTCTCTTTTTCACCTTTCTTAATATTTCGGTCATGGTATCATTTGTTGAGAGAGAGAGAGAGAGAGAGAGAGAGAGAGAGAGAGAGAGAGAGAGAGACAGGTGAAGCGCACCTTTTACATTCACGCCATCCGCTCTCTCATGGACTATAGCGCTCCATGCCTTATCTCCCTCACGAACACCCTACACCAAAAACTAGAGGCCACACAAAACAGCGCCCTGAGAGTCATCATCAACGCCCCCAGATGGACTAAATTCTGCAACCTGCAGCAGGAGTGCCAGGTAGTCCCGACTCGGCGCCGTATCGAAGAACGGACCGCCTGCCTGCTCGCCAAAATGACCCACCTGCCCTACCTCTACGAACCTCCCGCCAAGGTTGCAACTCATCTTGCCAGGCCCCGCAACAACCTTCGGCGGCAATGTTGGCCAGCGTGCGCTGCAGAAGCAATTCTCACTATGGGAATTCACGAAACCCTCCTCAGTAAGGGCGAGGACTTCCCTCACCCGAATTTTGCTACACCACCGCCTTGGAGCCCTCCTCCAATCATCACATCACTCCACAGTCTTGAGCGCCCAAAGGCACACTGGCTCCCCGTTGCCTTACGCTTGGAAATGCTACAGGTCATGGATGACTTGACGACCCCTGCTTCCCTCACTATCTTCACAGACGGGTCAGTAGATCCTGCCACAGGAGCAGCGGGAGCGGCTTTTGTGAGCGGACAAACCACGAAACAATGGCGTCTAACAGATGGCGCCAGCTGCCTCCAGGCTGAACTAGTCGCCATTCGTGGCGCTCTTCACCACGCCCTGGAGAGTCACTCCCCTCATGTCATCATACACACAGACTCAAAATCCTCTATCCAGGCCCTCAGAGACACACAGCCACAGGATAACATTCACCTCCTCACCTCCACTCTTCTTCTGGCCCAGCGACTGGCTGCACGTGGCTGCAAAATCACCCTCAATTGGGTTCCCAGCCATGTAGGCCTTAGTGGCAACGAAGCAGCTGACAGAGCTGCAAAATTAGCCGCTGCCCTTCCCAGCCCCACCCCGGCTGCTCTGCCCAGCCTCTCCCAAACTCTACTCAAAATAAAGTCTGCCTCGCACGCCTTGTCCCGCCAGCAACACGAGGCCACAGTCGCCCTATCATCACCCTCTGCCTCCTGGTACGCTGCTGCAACAGCTTACCACCCACTTCCCCAAGACCCATCCATCCCCCCACACGTACGGGACCGACTACACCGTCTCCGCCTCGGCTTTCCCTGCTTTGAGGAAATCCGCCAGGGCGATGTGGACATCACCTGTGATCACTGTCAGGTCACCTCCCCCTTTGCACTCCAACACTACCTCCTGAAGTGCAAGGCAACCTCCCACCTCAGGGAACGCCTCCCACCTCATCCGCAGCCCGGACATCCAGGTGCCGCCGCCGCTGCTGCTGCGGTAATTAGATCTGTCCCTTTGGCATTCTCACCTCCACCGTTCGGGAGTACCCCACCCCCCCCAAGGTAGCTCCAACACACTGCCTTTTTTTATGGTAATGCCATCATTCCACAGGCGGGCTGCTATAGGCAAAAGCTCGCGTCAACCAAAAGTGTCGACAAAATATTAACAACAACAGAGAGAGAGAGAGAGAGAGAGAGAGAGAGAGAGAGAAGAGAGAGAGAGAGAGAGAGAGAGAGAGAGAGAGAGAGAGAGAGAGAGAGAGAGAGAGAGAGAGAAAAAAATGCTATCCCAAACACTTGTATTTTATCACAATATTTGATCACATCACTTGTTCATCAGTGATCGTAAATTTACTATTAATTTTGTCCTCGCCCTTCTCCCTCTCATTTCCGTATTTTCCTCCTTCATGAGGAGACCAATCTTTCAGGCATACCTTGTGGCGTTTCCAAAGTATTCTCAAAATTAGACTTATATCTGCTGTAAGTAAATGAAACGGAAGCAACATTGATTCGAGAACATATGTCATAACTTTTTAGATACATAGATATTCCGCTCCTCTCATGACCACAGAGCACACACAATTCTGGCCAGTTTCTAACCCCATGGGGCCCAGAACGTAATTTCCATTGTAATTTAGCTACCATTAGACGATTTTTTAGTGAATATAAGCAATATTTTATAGATATGACCTGTTTAGTATCCTTGTCGACTAATTAATTTGGTATATTAAGTCACTTTTCGTAATTTTATGGCTAACAACAGACGATTTTATATAGCAAAGGAAAGATGTGGGCGTGAAGGGGTTAAAAAAGTGGAACAGATCAAATGTATGCAATTAAATGCCACTAAATCAACGTCTCTACACTCAGAGTCTGCACCTGTGTCTCGTGTTGCAGTACATGGTAGGCTTTTCTCTTGATCATACTGTTTACCGCACACAACGAAGATAACATGAAAAAAGCACACATGTTTGTACCGTGTAATTAACCGCGGCTTCATTTCACTTGCACTTGTATTTCATTTAATCTCAGCATTGTATATATTTTATTTATTTTTTCACGGCTTTCACCATGGATACTGTTCTGCTCAGCGAGCTGTGTGCATGTGTTATTTTGTTTGTTTTTCTTTGTTTTGTTATGTTAAGCCATCTTGTTTTTTGCAAATGTTGTTTTTTGTAGTTTATATATGGACCATGGACCATAACAAAATTGCTGCATCGTGTATTTTATATTTTTGTGGTCAATAGATATCCAAAATTTATATATCTGTTCCATCTTCCTTGGTGCTGCTGAACAAAGAAGCCAACACGTAATGCATTTATAGCTCACCAATTGTAAGTTTTTTTTCTCTAATTCTAAGAAGGAGTATTCTCTTACCACTTTGGAACTTTCGATAGAGTTCTTTAATTTTCATTTTCTTTGCTCATCGGAGTTTCCAGTTTCCCAAATCGTTCTCTCCACACACACATCATCTCATGCTCATATCCAGTGGCGTACCCACAAAATTGAAAGGGGGGGGCAAAAAAAAAAAAAAAAAAATATATATATATATATATAATATATATATATTATATATATATATATATATATATATATTATATATATATATATATTATATATATATATATATATATATATATATATATATATATATATATATATATATATATATATATATATATATATATATATATATATATATATATTATATATATATATATATATATATATATATATATATATATATATATATATATATATATATATATATATATATATATATATATATATATATATATATATATATATATATATAAAATAAATAAAATAAAATATATATATATATATATATATATATATATATATATATATATATAAATATAAAAAAATATATATACTTGGCTTACAGTATATAATTATACAGGCTTTCGCGGATGATCTTTGCGCCAGAATCCGTTCATCGAGATTTACCGCGCAGATTTAAAGTTGCTTCCCAAGCTATAAAAAAATGCAGAAGGCATGAATCGTTTGTCTGACAGCGACGTACATCATCTTGCACACTCACCGGTATATGGGAGGGAGGGTTTCCCTCCCTCTCCTCCCTCCATAGGTGGTTGACAGTTTGCATGATTTTGAACTTATAGCCTCCAGCGTTCCCCTACATCCCGTGTTTTTGCCTGTTTTTGCTGGATTACATAATGGGTGGAAAACATACGGATGGCACAACGATTCAAGCAATCATTGATCTTTACAAGGCTGGGAT
>JACEEZ010018746.1:1239385-1246885 GCA_016584305.1 Chionoecetes opilio
GGGATGATTTCATGATTGATTTGATGTTTGAATCATCAATGGGACATCAGTGATTTATTTCTTTGCTTATGTATATGTATGATTTTGTAAATACATTATATGTTAAAATTGGAAAAGTAAGTTAATATTTGCCTGGTGATTGTGAGTGTGGGAGTGAAATTCTAGTTGCTAACCAGCCAGCCCGAGATAACTTCTCTGAGGGAGAAGCAAGGTACAGTGTTTTGTATTGTACAATATTGACTGTGAATGTTTTTGCAGCAAGGAGCTGCAGTGTGGTAAAGTGTGGCTGGGAACGTAACAATAGGCTGATTCCACGTTTGATACGAAGGGCAGATAAAAACACAACTTTGTAACGAAATTCCACCGTCATGTAGCGCCGAGGATCTTAAAAAGTCACTCTCAAAGACACCGAAAAGACACCCACGAGTATAACATCCTTAAAAACCTGAGTATGGATGGTAAAGTTACGCTTCACTGACTCTCTCGTACAGCACATGACTTCTTAATTAAACCGATGTCACAGGTAAAAGTAAGGTTAAGGATTTTCTCACCAGTTACTGACCAAGATTGCGATATTCGTGTGCAAGAAAGGGATTTACAACAGGTATTTTGTCGCTATCTTCCATCGCGGGTGTCTTATCACTATTTTTATGTGTGACCACTGCAGGGTACAAGGAAAATAACTTCACCAGGTTCTTGAATGATGGTTATTATGCAGCTATTTCCTTGTTGCTTTGTAGTGACACGTGTTTTCTCACCGTTGTTTCACCGTTGGTTGATCAATGCCTCTGTTTTGCCTCCCATTTAGTGTAGTCAAATGCTCTGATTCTTATCTCCTTTGCCGGCCACTACCTGTTTCTCCTACGTGTTGGTTTCTTCCACCCAAGTCCCGTGCTCGCCCTGGCTGTACCCGGGTCAGGTTTCTAAAGGTTATCTGACATGAGGGAAGGGGAAAAAAGAATATGTTTATATGTTGCCAGAATTTGCATATTACCCTCTCGTGTTTCGTCTATAACTCCCTATTTGTCCTTTGCTTGAATATCTGTTTTATTGCCTGCAGTTTTTATTATACCTTTTTTTTTTTTTTTTGGTGTATGCAGCTTCTCTTTTTTCTTCTCTCTCTCTCTCTCTCTCTCTCTCTCTCTCTCTCTCTCTCTCTCTCTCTCTCTCTCTCTCTCTCTCTCTCTCTCTCTCTCTCTCTCTCTCTCTCTCTCTCTCTCTCTCTCTCTTCTCTCTCTCTCTCTCTCTCTCTCTCTCTCTCTCTCTCTCTCTCTCTCTCTCTCTCTCTCTCTCTCTCTCTCTCTCTCTCTCTCTCTTTTCTTTTCTTTCACACATACACACACACACACACACACACACACACACACACACACATACACATACACAGACACACCACACACACACACACACACACACACACACACACACACACACACACACACACACACACACACACACACACACACACTCACACACACACACACACACACACACACACACATACACAGACACACACACACACACACACACACACACACACACACACACACACACACACACACACTCACACACACACACACACACACACGTACACACTACCTTTTCCTGTCTCAGAGTTGTTTCTAACTATGACGTCTGCATTACTCTTCGCGCACGTCTTAACTAAGTCTTCATTGTTTACGTACGCATCACTTTTCACATCTGTAGGATTGAACTCTAAGGACGCACCGGTTAAAGAGAGACTGTGTTTCAATTATGTTGAACAATAACCTCACGACCCTTGTCTACACTATACATTAATGATACGGTGATGGAACTTTTGATTTCATTTGCATGATCTTGCTTGTTATGCTTTGATCGAAATTGTTATAGACATCATCTTGAAAGATTTCTTCTTCACTCTGGATGGTCATTTTGTTGTTGTTGTTGTTGCTACTTTGAAGACTTTCGTACCGAGGTTAACTCATAGTTCTTTTAGATCCAGAGCAGTTTCTATGATCAAGATATTTGCAGATCTCAAGTGCTAAGTATCCTAGCGCTTCGTGTCCTGGTGGAACGCCGACGTGAGTTTCGACAGGGGATGCTTGCAGCCTATGTTGATCTCAAGAAGGCGTTTGACTCAGTGCATCGTGAGTCACTCTGGGATCTTCTGCGATTTCGAGGGATTCCTGCAAGGACTATTGGTTTGATAACTGGTCTGTATTCTGGGACTGAGAGTGCTGTGAAGTGTGGGGCAGGTGTATCCAGCTTCTTTCCTGTGAATACAGGAGTGAGGCAAGGGTGCGTCCTTGCCCCATCACTTTTCAACGCTTGTATGGACTGGGTATTGGACAAGGTTGTAGATCAAAGTGATTGTGGAGCATCCGTCGGCAACACCAAGATCACTGATCTTGTTTTTGCCGATGATGCAGTAATCTTTGCTGAGTCGCTGGAGGTCCTGGTGATGGCTCTCGAGGCGCTGCACGAGGAGGCAAAGCCTTTGGGACTTGAGGTCTCCTGGCTCAAGACCAAGGTCCAGGTATTTTGGAGACTTACTAGATGAAGCAGTACAGTCTGTTCATGCGTGTGGCGAGGACATTGAGATCTTGGAAAGTTTTACATACCTTGGTAGCGCAGTCCATAATGACGGCGGGTCACGTCAAGAAGTCTTACGACGGATTGGCATAGCCCACGGTGTTATGGACTCGCTCAGCGGGAGTATTTGGCGTTGTCGGTACCTGTGCAGGAGGACAAAGATCCGGATCTTCAAGTCGCTTGTGATCCCTGTCTTACTCTATGGTTGTGAGACATGGACACTAAATAGTGACTTGAAGAGACGAATCAATGCCTTTGGTAATAAGTGTCTTCGCAGAATCATGGGGTATCGCTGGGATGATTACGTGTCAAATCAGCGATTGCACCGTGAGACTGAATCGAGGCCTATTACCTGCATAGTCCGTCAGCGCCAACTTCGGCTATATGGGTATGTGGCACGCTACCCTGAAACCGATCCTTCCCATCGGGTTGTATCTGTAAGAGACAATCCGGCGTGGAGGAGGCCAAGGGGGCGCCCACAAGGCTCGTGGCTGGGGCAAGTTGATGTTTCTTGTCGAGAGCTGCTTGGTATGGGAAAGGAGCCAGCATGTGAACTCGCGCGTGGTGACCCCCGGGAGTGGCGTCGTAGGGTGGGCGAGGCGACGCGCCCCCCGGCGTATGTCCCCAATGATTGATTGATTGAAGTGCTAAAGCTACTCTTCATTAACGTATTTCTTAAGTTTCTCTTCAGAGCTTACCGAGACTATCCTGAGCATTTGCTGTGAATGATTTGGTGATGTGCTTCATTGTGTGAGTCTTTCAGTAGTACTGTATATACGAGTAATCGTTAATTAATGAGGTAGAGTCAACAGCCATTGTTTGCCTCAAATATCTTCGTTCTCTGTCTCACTTTCTGACATTATTCTCGGTTTCTTTCTCCGTCAGGTCGGCATGTTACCTTCGTCGTTACAAAGCCTGGCAGTATCATTCTTGATATGTTAATGAATGAATCACGGCATTCCATTTTTCTTGTTATTTCTTATTCATTTTCTTTTCAAGAATATTTAACGTATCGCTTCTTCTCTTGATGCAGCATCCTCCTATCTAGTCTCTTCCAAGGAAAAAAGTATCAGGTCACTTCAAGAACTTAAATTGGCTTCTGGGTTGGCTTTTTCAATTCTTTTGACTGTTGGGCGGCGTAAACAAACTCTGTTTTCTTTTATTTATCTCCTCGTAACTTTTCTCCCCCATAAACACGTGAATAAACCAATAGGAATCCTAAAATATAAACAAAGACTTTCTTTGTTAATCATACCGACCTGATGGGAAGAAAACACCTGGTAGCTGTACACCTCCAGGGCAGAGGAGCCCAGCAGTCGTTCTGGAGGCAGCTGCACTAAGAGCAGCTTCCTTGCTCCTCCCTATACTAACTTCAGGTCGCAGAGGGACTTTTGACAGACTTGGAACTTTTCAAACACTTCGCAGTGTTTGGGTGTCCTCCACTTAGAATCGAATCTGAAGCTGAAGTCGCACTTTCCTGGCATTATTATTTTTTTTTTCTTTTTCTTCAAATTACTGTGGTCCATGGCTTTTCTGAAGTGCGTGTTGACAACTTAACATCTTTGAGTGCCTCTGAGACACACTCTACAGAAGCTTAAGCTGCCCCACACCACCTTCTACTCTCTTTATTGACCGCCAAGAAGCCGCTGCCGTAGACCCAGTAGCTACCGCCAGACGAACTCGATGCCTCCCTGGCTCTCCCCGCCCCGCCATCCAACCAGCCAGGACAAAGAAATTCTAAGGCGGGTGGTAGCGTGTCTGCTCCTAGAAGAGAGACGAGGTCAGTAGGACAGGAGGGAGGACCCTGGAACCAACAGTGCCAGTAGAGGGAAACGAAGAGGACGGAAAGAGGGAGGGCCATGGAGGGACGGGATGAAAATATAGAAAAAAAACAGTTCCGGGTGTTCAGTGGTTATAACATTTACGCTGTCTGTGCTTTGTATGTTTTTTATTGTTGAAGCTCTGAGAAAAATGAGGATGGTGATGGTGTTGTGATAGAGGTACATTATTGTGACTTACGTGAAGGTGGTGATGGTTAAGGGACAACATTAAACAGTCTGTGAGGCAAGATTAGAAGGTGAAGATAGTAAGGTTGTTCTATCATTCTTTACTAAACATTTGTAGATAAGAGAATCGTCGTGGACACTGATGGTAAGGCGGGGGAAGGACGGCGATGGCGGAATATTAAAGAACAATTCAGAAAGAGTCGGAAGAAGAGGAAGAAAAGAAGATGAAGTAAAAGGATTAGGAGGGGAAATTGAAAAGGAAACAATATAGCAATAGAAAAAGAAAGCAAGAAAATAAGAAAGAAATCATAAAAGAGGGGAAATTGAGAAGGGTAAGCAAGAGGAGGAAAATGAAGAAGGAAGAAAGGAAGAAGAAGAGACCAATAGAATAGAAGAAACAATGAAAATAACGTCGGACCTAAAATAGTGTCCACCCAAAAAGCCATCAGCCGCAGACATTTATTTCACAAACGTAACAAAGTACCCAAGACGCCTTCCTCTTACTCAACACAAGAGTTCCCCGCCGCTCTCCACACGCTCCATCCCTCCACTATCTCCACACGCCCCATCCCTCCCTCCACTATCGTCCGTCCTCTAACACTTGCCCACAGATTTCCTTGGTCTTGGTCTTGGTCTTAGTGTGGGAGGCTTCTATCCCGTCTTCAGGTATGTACAATTACGGCCTTTTTATCGTCACTATTCCTATGTTCGTTCTTCTTCATGCCTAACACTGTTTACTAGTGTTTAGGCTCGCGCGCGGTACTGTACCATACGCCTTACCCCCCCACCCACCCCCATGCAGTTTCTTGGTCCCTCGGCCTCTCTATGTAGCTCCTCTTAAGGTTAGTAGAACAACTGTGTACGCGTTATCTCGTGACGAACTTGGAGACAAAAGACAATATCGAGAGGAAAATATTATGTGGTGTTCAGTGAATGTTTTTCTATTTCTTCTTGTAGTCTTAGGATTGTGTTCTTGTTGTTGTTATTGTTGTTATTAATTATTATCATTGTTTCTTGTTATTCTCATTGGCAATGATAGATATCACTACTATTGTTGTTCTTATCACTATTACTGATATCATTAATATTGTTGTTATCACTATCAATAATATTATCATCAATCTTATTATCTATATTATTATCATTGTATTATAAGAAATTATTATTGTTATCTCTCCTCTCTCTCTCTCTCTCTCTCTCTCTCTCTCTCTCTCTCTCTCTCTCTCTCTCTCTCTCTCTCTCTCTCTCTCTCTCTCTCCTCTCTCTCTCTCTCTCTCTCTCTCTCTCTCTCTCTCTCTATATATATATATATATATATATATATATATTATATATATCTCCCTCTCCTCTCTCTCTCTCTCTCTCTCTCTCTCTCTCTCTCTCTCTCTCTCTCTCTCTCTCTCTCTCTCTCTCTCTCTCTCTCTCTCTCTCTCTCTCTCTCTCTCTCTCTCTCTCTCTCTCTCTCTCTCTCTCTCTCTCTCTCTCTCTCTCCACCACCACCACTTGGCTCCTGCACCTTACCTCACCTGGCCTGGACTGTTCCTTGTCTGAGGAGAAAGGTGGAGGAGATAGGGAAGGAGGGAGGGAGGTGGCGGTGGTGGAGGAGAGGAAGTAGGAGATGGTGGAGAGGAGGAGAGGAGGAGGTGGAGGCGGTGGAGGAGATAGGGAAGGAAGGGGGGGAGGGGGGACGGGAGACGGGGTAAAACTACGAGTAGGGAGCAGCAGCAGCAGCAGCAGCAGGAGGACCAAGAACTGCGCCGGCTCCATCCAGGACACGAAGCTGCCTTTGTTTGGTGCTGGCGAGGACCCCCAAACCACCGCCACCCACCCATCCAGCCACCCTATCCACCCACCCTATCCACCCACCCTATCCACCCATCCACCCACCCGCTACGCAACCCCTCCAACGCCCTATACCACCACCACCACCACCACCACCACCACCACCACCACCACCACCACCACCTCCACCACCTCCACATTGCGTAGTTCTCTCAAAGCACTTACCTTCTCCCCCTCAACCCATTACTAACGTCATGTCTAATTAGCCATCTAACTACTGTTCCCCATAACCACCCATGATCCTTAAGGGTTCACATGCTCCTCTCCTTCCCCCCATCACTCCCATTCACAAACTACCAAACACAGCACCAGTCTTCCCCCCAGTCACTGCCTCCCAACACAGCGCCAGTCTTCAGTTTCCAGTCACTGCCGCCCAACACAGCGCCAGTCTTCAGTCTCCAGTCACTGCCGCCCAACACAGCGCCAGTCTTCAGTCTCCAGTCACTGCCGCCCATCACATTGCCAGTCTTCAGTCTCCAGTCACTGCCGCCCAACACAGCGCCAGTCTTCCCCCCAGTCACTGCCGCCCAACACAGCGCCAGTCTTCAGTCTCCAGTCACTGCCGCCCAACACAGCGCCAGTCTTCCCCCCAGTCACTGCCGCCCAACACAGCGCCAGTCTTCAGTCTCCAGTCACTGCCGCCCATCACAGCGCCAGTCTTCAGTCTCCAGTCACTGCCGCCCAACACAGCGCCAGTCTTCCCCCCAGTCTCTGCCTCCCAACACAGCGCCAGTCTTCCCCCCAGTCTCTGCCGCTCAACACAGCGCCAGTCTTCAGTCTCCAGTCACTGCCGCCCATCACAGCGCCAGTCTTCAGTCTCCAGTCACTGCCGCCCATCACAGCGCCAGTCCTCAGTCTCCAGTCACTGCCGCCCAGCACAGCGCCAGTCTTCCCCCCAGTCACTGCCGCCCAACACAGCGCCAGTCTTCCCCCCAGTCACTGCCGCCCAACACAGCGCCAGTCTTCAGTCTCCAGTCACTGCCGCCCAACACAGCGCCAGTCTTTCCCCAGTCACTGCCGCCCAACACAGCGCCAGTCTTCAGTCTCCAGTCACTGCCGCCCATCACAGCGCCAGTCT
>JACEEZ010018746.1:1251885-1264385 GCA_016584305.1 Chionoecetes opilio
GAGAGAGGAGGGGCGGGAAGGGGGGCAGGTCTTAACGCACAGCAAAGTGTTTGAGATTGAGTTGATCAATATGACTTATCTAATTCATGCCACACTGAGCTGGACTTGAAAACACGCTGAATGAAGACAGAGAGAAAGAGAGAGAGAGAGAGAGAGAGAGAGAGAGAGAGAGAGAGAGAGAGAGAGAGAGAGAGAGAGAGAGAGAGAGAGAGAGAGAGAGAGAGAGAGAGAGAGAGAGAGAGAGAGAGAGAGGGGGGGGGGGAGTCGCTAAACACACACACACACACACACACACACACACACACACACACACACACACACACACACACACACACACACACACACACACACCTCTTAAGACAGCCCTCATGGTGGTAATGGTGGTGGTGGTGTAGGAGTCGGTGGTTGTAGTAGGTAGTGAAGGCGGAACAGAAATGGTGTAGGGGAGTATTGATTCACCTGCTGGGTCCCTCGTAGCACGTTGCAGAGGGCGGACCCAAAATTATTCGGACCCCCCCCTATACACCCCCCCCTATACTCCACCACCACCTAGACCTCCACCACCACCACCTCCACCACCACCACCTCCACCAGCAACGCCGCCGCCTGCGTGTTACCACCCTCACTCCACTGACCCATTTTGACTTGGCCTTTCTTTGTCCGTGGGTACATGCGTCATCCTATACGTAACCATTCGCAGTTACCCAACAGCGCAATGATTTTCTGTGTAAAGACAAGGCGCTGCTTCGCTTTTCCTAATGATTGTGATGTGATTATTTTATCTTCCTTCAAGATTTAGTTTTTTTTCTAGTGTGAAGGTGGGATTGGTGAGGGAGTGAAGTGTGGGCCTTTGACGTCATTATATTTCTTTGGATGGTGGTGTTATGGTGGTGGTGGTGGTGGTCATAGTGTTGGTGAATGTATGGGGAAAGGGGTGGTGGATATATCTTGACTGTATATTTGTGGTGATGGTGGTGAGTTGATTTATGGTGTGTGTGGGGGGGGAAATCTTTTGTTGTTACAGTGATGGTGAATGTATGGGGGGGATATCGTGGCTGGGTATAATTGTGGTAATGGTGGTGAGCTGACTTTAGGTGTGTGTGGGGAGGTGGCTAATTTATTGTTGTTGTTATCACGTTTGTGTTGAACGAGCTTCGATGTCTGGATGTAGTATTATTTTTGTCTTATCATCGTTGTAATTGGGGTAATTTCTGTAAGTGTTGTCAACATCTACTGTTTCGGTTTTCTTACTCTCTTTCTTGCCTTAAGTTGTGTAGGTAGTACTAAGTAAAGGGTATTTATTTGCCTCCTCTGTGTTCTGGTAGTAATTGATTTCTGTTTATGAATAACCATCCGCACTGTATCGCCTCATATGTTTGTTTTATTGGCATCATGGGTGCTTTAAGGGTGGTTCACACTGGCCAAATACCGGGGAATATCGGCAGGTTTTACTCCCCGGGGCAAAAATGTGCAGCTATTTGGCCAGTGTGAACCAGGCTTTAAGGTGTTTGTTTACCCTTTTCCAAAGACCCACCAGTGTTACGGTGTTTCCTTGTCCTGTTGCCATTCTACTTTTACCACAGTGTTTGCTATTTTTTCTTTCCTTCTTCCTCTTTATATTACTTGTGTGTGTGTGTGTGTGTGTGTGTTTGTGTTTGTGTTATTCATGCGGTGTGTGTTCGAAGTAATGGATAATTGCTTCCTAAAGTTCCACCCCACTTAAGTCCATTAAATTTTGAAGTGAAAAAGAGAGAGAGAGAGAGAGAGAGAGAGAGAGAGAGAGAGAGAGAGAGAGAGAGAGAGAGAGAGAGAGAGAGAGAGAGAGAGAGAGAGAGAGAACAAAAAAATCAGATAAAATAATCAAAACTAATAGGAATACACAATTAAAGTGTTTATAACTGATACACTTCACCCCCCCCACACACACACACTAACACACACACACACACACACACACACACAGACACACACACACACACAGACACACACACACACACACACACAGACACACACTAACACACACACACACACACTAACACACACACACACACACACACACATACACACACACACGCTAACACACACACACACACACACACACACACACACTAACACACACACACTAACACACACACACACACACACAGACATACACACACACACACACACACACACACACACACACACACACACACACACACAGACATACACACACACACTAACACACACACACACACACACAAAGGACAATGGGTAAACGCAAAATGATCGAGTCTGAGTTTGAAGTTTACTGGGTCAGGGAAGTGCCGCTTCCAGGCGTTTTTGGGTGTTTGGGTGTGTGTGTGTGGGTGGGACTGGAAGGAGCAGCAAGGACCCGACGGAGCTGAGCGGCGAGACAGAGAGAGGGTTGAGGTGGGGGGTATTGATCTCCTGCCTGCCTGCCTGCCTGCCTGCCTCTCCTCCCACTACTCTCCCTCCTTCCCACCAACCACGGAGCCTCTCTCTCTCTCTCTCTCTCTCTCTCTCTCTCTCTCTCTCTCTCTCTCTCTCTCTCTCCTTCTCTCCCGCCATTCCTTCCTCTCCATCTGAGTTACTTCCTGCAACGCGAGCTACTACGCATGTACTTCAACCTGCCATAATTTTTTCTTCTTTTTTTCTATGTATGTTTCTATGTATTTTTTTCGGTGCTACTATAGCGTGCGGTCTACCGGGACATTTGCACTATAGTGTGCGGTCTACCGGGACATTTTACAATATAGCGTGCGGTCTACATTTCTTACTCTCTACAGGACTTACACTCTACACTCTCTTACACTTCAAGCTGCAACTTACTATTGCCATATGATATTGTCTATTATACAGTAGAGTATTATAGAAAAACAAAACTTTATGTAGTAAGTAATTCATTAATTATCATATAAACAAAACATTGGGTGCTACTATAGCGTGCGGTCTACATCGGGTTCTGCAGTCTACGGTACCCTAATGTGCGGTCAGATCCCACTTGATCTGACCTGACCTGACTACTGCATAGTTGTAATGAGCAGTCTGACAAGACCACACCTGACCTGACCTGACATGAGTACCGGGACCCTACTCAACCTTATAAAATGTGGATCAACGAAGTAATGTCTCAGTATCCTCCCAAAATTCAAGCCGAGAACATCAGTCTGACACACTTAACACTCTACAATGCTGTTGAAAGAATTCTACAGAAGTGTCATCTTGACAGAAGAAACAGCGGTTACGTTTTTATGTGAAAGCAATCATCGTGTGTTGATGATTTATTTGTTTTCCTATAATACTTTACTGTATAATAGACAATGTTTTTTTATATGATGATAATTAATAAATTACTTTTTACAGTTTTGTTTTTCTATAATACTCTACTGTATAATAGACAATATCATATGGCAATAGTAAGTTGCAGCTTGAAGTGTAAGAGAGTGTAGAGTGTAAGTCCTGTAGAGAGTAAGAAATGTAGGCCGCACGCTATTGTGTAAAATGTTCCGGTAGAGCGCACGCTATAGTGCAAATGTCCCGGTAGACCGCACGCTATAGTGCAAATGTCCCGGTAGACCGCACGCTATAGTAGCACCAAACATTGTCTATTATACAGTAGAGTATTATAGGAAAACAAATAAATCATCAATACACGATGATTGCTTTCACGTAAAAACGTAACCGCTGTTTCTTCTGTCAAGATGACACTTCTGTAAAATTATTTCAACAGCATTGTAGAGTGTTAAGTGTGTCAGACTGATGTTCTCGGATTGAACTTTAGGAGGATACTGGGACATTACTTCGTTGATCCACATTTTATAAGGTTGAGTAGGGTTCCGGTACTCAGGTCAGGTAAGGTCAGGTGTGGTCTTGTCAAACTGCACATAAAAATACAGCTATGCGGTTGTCAGGACAGGTGAGATCAGGCGAGATCTTGGTAGACCGCACGTTAGGGTCCCGTAGACTACAGACACCGATGTAGACCGCACGCTATAGTAGCACCTTTTTCTCTATGCATTTTTTTCTATGTTTTCTATGTATTTTCTTTTTTTTCTATGCATTTTTTGTATGTATGTAAGTAATGAATGAATGTGTCGTTAAAGCGTGTCAAAAAAGGTCAGGTCATTAGTGTCATCACCAGGTGCTCGGAAATCAAGGGTTGGCTGGCTAATTACATGACCTTGTCCGGGAAGTTTTTTTTGTGATTCGGTAGTTAGATATTTACCTCCGCCAACGAAGTTGGAGGGGTTATGTTTTCACCCCGATCTGTCTGTCTGTCTGTCTGTTTGTTAGTGTACAGGATTTCTCGAAAAGTTACGAATAGATTTGGACCAAACTCGGTATACCAAGTCTATTTGGTATAAGGAAGAACTGATTTCATTTTGGATGAAATCTATTGACAACTGTTGCCATGGCAACCAATTGATGAAATATTCGGCCGGAGGTATGCGCTCATACTGAGTGCATATATATATATATATATATATATATATATATATATATATATATATATATATACGTATATTTGATGAAATATTCGGGCGGAGGTATGCGCTCTACTGAGTGCCCCCCCTCCCCCCCTAATTGATTCATGTATTGGTGGTTTTTTTTATCAATGTTCCTCTGCTGTGGTAATGGTATAGATATGTAGATTAATTTTCCTAGTAGTTTCTTTAAATGGATTGAACGTCCCTGCTGTCACAACGCTCTACCTAATATTCAGTCCAAGCTTCCATGCACGAATTCATCTGCAAAAAAGAAAAGAAACTAATAATAATTATAAATATATAATATATAATGGTTGTCATTTTATAATTTCCCGCGGCTCTTCTTCCTGGGCGGGGCACAGTACCCCCCCCCCCCCCCCGGAACCCACCTGCATGCCTCCCCCGCCGAGAGTCACGCCCTCGCACGAAGTACCAGCCTGCCTCTGTCCCACAATGAAAACACATTGTAAACATACAAAACAAAACAAAATAAAATGATGACAAATATGAAAACGTAAATGTATCGTATATTCAGAACACGAATTATTTTATGCATATTATCATGTCCTTAAAGATGTGTTTGTCGCCACTAAATGTAAAATAGATACTGTGTGTCAAACACGTGGAATATTTTTCAATTAAAAGCATTTCAGGCCTTGAAAAGTATAATTGGACCTCATGACACGAATGTGTTAATCTGATTGGTGTTACGCGTATCAGCAGTGAGCACATGGAGTGCCAGGTTGAGTGAGTGCGTTGGCATTAAAGTGGCCAGGCCATCCCATCAACACTCCGCTCGCCAAGCTTTAAAACACTTCGCCGGAAAGCTTGTTACGTCACTAAAGTCCAGACATGTAAAATATATGTTTACAATATTATATATATATAATATATATATATATATATATATATATATATATATATATATATATATATATATATATATATATATATATATATATACAGTTATACACAATCAGTTGTAGGTGTTGTACTGTTGTTTTATTTTTCGTTCCCAGAACACAGTAAGATAACGTTGAAGCGAACTATCAATCCCAGGACTTCCTCTCAAACACTCGAGATTTCATTCATTCTTTTCTCCCCCCGTCATTGTGCTGTCTTATGCTCTGTCTTGGAAGATAAATTTGAATGTTGCAAATGTAAATGCATCATATTTTTACATTTTTTCTTTAAAAGAGGATACCAACAAGTACTATTGTGGTTCTGAAAGCAAACACATTTGACATGACATATATATACTACTAGCCGCAAAGCCGCCCTCCGGGCGGACTTTTTGGCTAGCTCCTGCGGAGGGCTATTGGTGGGCCTTCGGCCCACCAAACACAAACTCTCCAGATAGCCCCTTCTAGCTTTCCTGAAATCATGGATGTAGAAATGTATGTATTAACGCCAACCAATTCACATCACCCCCAACCCATTCACTCACCCATTACCCATCACCCCCCACCCATTCACTCACCCATTACCCACCCCCCCCACCCATTCACTCACCCATTATCCATCACCACACACCCATTCACTCACCCATTACCCATCACCCCCCATCTATTCCCTCACCCATCACCCATCACCCCCCACCCATTCACTCACCCATCATCCCACACCCATTATCCATCACCCCACCCATTCACTCACCCATTACCCATCACCCTATATCAAGGTTTCCTCAATTCTCGCAACCCACTTTTTTTTCATAATTCTCGCTAATAGGCTGCTAAAAAAAAAAAAAAAAAAAAAAAAAGTGATCGGATTATCTCATAAATGGACTTAAAACCTATCCCTGCTCGAGCCGGTTCCAAAACTGTGCCATATGAGGGGATTCCGCCACAGGGGGCGGCACCTGGAGCGGACACACACACACACACACACACACACACACACACACACACACACACACACACACACACACACACACACACACACACACACACACACACACACACAGACACACTTTCGCTTATATTATTATAGAAAAAGCTAACTGTTCATATTATTAAGCAATTTTTCACTTTGCTTTGGGTTCCTCTGATCAATATATTCTTTCCTGCTTTATGTCGTATTGATCTTCTGCCATCCCTTTAAGCCACGCTGATTCTTACATCACACCGCTGCTAAGTCAGATGACATGAAGCTGCATACTTCAGATTGCACATGCAATGATATTCCCGTGCCAGACACCCACCTGTGTGCGCCCAACGCATTACCGAGGTGCCTGATCACCTGTCGAGAGTTGCTTGGTATGGGTAGGGAGCCTGCATGGGGACTCTCGCGTGGTGATCCCCGGCAGTGGCGTCGTAGGGTGGGCTAGGCGACGCGCTCCCCGGCGTATGCCCCCAATGATTGATTGATTGATGTATCACGGAGCCGCACGCCTCACACAGTGTATAATCTTACAGGTAAATATATGTGTTTGAGTCAGCCTGGTGTCGTGCTTGCAGGGACAAAGAGGCGGATCAAAATACAAATCACAGCCTTCCATCTTGTTGAGTACGTGTTCTTTACATTTTGTTATATATCCTTTCCTCAGTGTTCCTCCCCTTGCAGAAAAAAAGGTATAATCTCCAGTATGTACACTCACATTTCCGACCATATTTGCCTACCCTTGAAAAAAAACCATCAGCAACATAGAGTTATTTGCAGCATTTCATCACTTCAGCGTAAAATTCCTTTTCTGCAACATCCGCAACACCACTTTAAGCAGTGCGTCGCGTCCTCTCTTCCCCCTCACCCCTGTCCCCTGCCTGGCTCCTTCCCCTTCATCCCTGTCCCCTGCCTGGCTCCTTCCCCCTCATCCCTGTCCCCTGCCTGGCTCCTTCCCCCTCACTCCTGTCCCCTCCCTGGCTCCTCGCTGCCCCCCCCCCCCCCGGCCTTCACCTCACCTTACCCATTCATTACGGCCGTGGTGCAGGGACCGAGTCGACAACAATGCATCCCCACTATACCCATACCGTTTCTTTTTTCTTATTCCCTTTTTCCCTTTTTCGGACAGCCACTCACTCCCGTTCCTCTTCTCGTCCAGCCATTATTTCCGTCCGCCCTCTTCCCCCTCGTGCATTATCGTCCTTGCTGCCACGCTGCACGCAGGGCTCACCAGGCACCACAAGACCAATCTGCCTCTGGGTCGCTGAAACTGAACACTTCTCAGTTGCATTTCACCAGTTGAATGCCATGCTGAAGACGTGGAATTGTTTAGGAAGAAAAAAATAATTGATAATAGTTTAGGGAAATATTTATAGATGTTGTATTAGATGACGTTTTTTTGTGTGTTTGTATATGATTCGTATATTTTTAGGATTTGTGTTTTCCGTCACATTTTCACACTTGCTATTGTACATTTTTTTTAACCATCAAAGGATAGAGTGAGATAATTATTCGAGTAAGTTTTGCCTCTCTCTCTCTCTCTCTCTCTCTCTCTCTCTCCTCTCTCTCTCTCTCTCCTCTCTCTCTCTCTCTCTCTCTCTCTCTCTCTCTCTCTCTCTCTCTCTCTCTCTCTCTCTCTCTCTCTCTCTCTCTCTCTCTCTCTCTCTCTCTCTCTTTTTATGTGTATGTGTGTGTGTATGTGTGTGTGTGTAGGCTATGTATATACTATCCTTGCCCATTCATCCCTGAATTCCATATCAGAAACTAATTGGTCGTCTTTAATAAACACTGCATCAATAATCATTAGCTCACATTCAACATCAGCGTACTCCATAATCCTTCCTGGAACACCTTTATACCGACCGCCCCTTCATCAATAACGTCCCATCGACTAAGAGGTACTGAGGCTCCTTGCAATAGGCCCGTTTCTTCGTCTGTTCCTTAATTTAAAAAGGGGCACTCTCAACTATGTACATAAACACACGTTCACTTTAATTAAAAACGATGAAAAAGGATACTAAACAGGTCATATCAATAAAATATTACTTATATTCACTAGAAATCGTCTAATGGTAGCCAAATGACAATGGAAATTACGTTCTGGTTCTCAAAGGGTTAATTAAAAAAGGGCACACTCCCAACCTATCTACATACATACATACACGTTCACTTTAATTAAAAACGATGACGAAACGTATTAATGAGACGTGGATGAAGCGGCGAAGCGTATGACTCATTCCCTGCGTAACACACCGTATGTGGTGGATGAATGGCTGTAACAAAAGAATAATGCTGGGGTTGGCTTTATTTGTTAAGACGGAATGAAGAAAAAATGCGGCTTCCTCATTGTACCGAGACAAAGGACAAAAACGTCGCTCTGGACAGTATAGTGTTGCTGAAGGGGTAATGAGACAGAGAGAGAGAGAGAGAGAGAGAGAGAGAGAGAGAGAGAGAGAGAGAGAGAGAGAGAGAGAGAGAGAGAGAGAGAGAGAGAGAGAGAGAGAGAGAGAGAGAGGAATTTGAAGAAGTACGAAGAGAGGAAAGAAGATTTGTGATTATTGTATTATTAGATCAGTTCAGTGTTTGAGGTACAGACAGAACTATGAAAGAGGATTTTGAGGTACAGCCAGGGTTGCCACTCCAAATTTTCAGAAATCCTAAGACTGACCCCCAAAAAATCCCAAGATAGACAAAAAATATCCCAAGATCTTTAGAAAACTTAGAAAAGCATTGAAACTGAACCCTAAATACGGTACACATGCTTACCTTGAGATAAACTACTGGAGAAATACTTTAATATTCCCCCAAAATCCCCAAATAGACAAAAAATATCCCAAGGCCATGGCCCAAATCCTAAGATATTGGGAAGAATACCAAGGAGTGGTATTCCTGGGTACAGCGCTATGAATAAGGACAATGGTGGTAGTTAGTTAGTTAGTTAGTAATAGTTAGTAGTTTGTCAGATATAGGATAAATGGTATAGTTCATTATCATCTGTTTTCCCCGAAGTAACCAGTGCATATGTATGTTTACTTTCGTTTCTAACAATTTTTAGCTGTATTATATTTTTGTTCATACTTCCAATTTCTTTATGTATTTTTCACGTGGAGCTTCTTTCAGCTTGTGATTGCATACTTTTATTTCACCTTTTCAATGTCGTGGATTTGAAGCGTCATTTCGACCATTAACCCCTTGACACCCAGAGCTAAATTTCTATTGAAATTGTCCACCATTAGACAAGAATCATTCGATTTTTAGTGAATATAAGCAATATTTTATAGATATGACCTGTTTAGTATCCTTGTCCACTAGATAATTTGGTATATTCAGTTACATTTCGTAATTTTCTGACTAACAGCATACGATTTTTTATAGCAAAGGAAAGATCTGGGCGTGAAGGGGTTAAGGTTGAAGTGTCACATTTTGTCACCGTCAGTCAATCCACAGTTTTCATGTCTGTCAACATCACAGGCAGTACTTGGGAGTCTGGCTCAAGATTACGTGATAACCATATGTCGTTCTTCATTTACTGTTATTTTCTACTTCATTATGTTTCTCATCGGCACCTTTTAGTTCATATGTTATTTGTACGCAACTCGACAGCATCCTGGCCACACATTCCCCTTGTTCCCGGATGACATAGCCTCATACAGACTCCATATCCCTGGCATGTCTACTTTAAACTCTCCCATTTCCATTCTGGATGATACAGTTACTTCCAGGAAATTCTCGTATATACGCCTTGTTCCTCACATCTGATGTATATTAATAGTGGCGTCCCTAGATGCTCCGTTTCATTACACACACACGCGCCCGCAGGCGCACGCGCGCACACACACACACACACACACACACACACACACACACACACACACACACACACACACACACACACACGCACGCACGCACGCACGCACGCACGCACGCACGTACGCACGCACGCACGCACGCACGCACGCACGCACGCACGCACGCACGCACGCACACACACACGGAGAGAGAGATTCAGATTCAGATTCAATACTTTTATTCACAATTAACATTTGTGAAAAGGACTGTTTCAGGATAACAGTCTTATCGCTGTATACAGAGTATTAGCTGATGATAAAACAAGTACATCGATATGAGTGACAATGGTAGTTGTAGTAGGCTATACATATAAGAGGAGGCACAGAGGAAGATCATTCTAGTTTTTGTTGTCCTTAGATTAATCACCTAATAGCACAGAACTCGGGATGCACACTTAGTGTTATTGGGAGGATAGTAATGAAGGGATGTGCAAGTTCAGCAAGGGTGGGTGAAGGCACAGAACACTGTTGTATTTGGCGGGTGACGTGGCCACAGTCACGAAGGTTGTGAGCAAGGGTGTGCCCATCATCAGCTGCATACAGTCTGCAGCGTCTCCCTTCCTCCGGCGTATTGATGCCGATTTCCCATCCATAAGGGTACCCAAGTTTGATCCTGGATCTCACCACCTTGCACAGCTGGCTTAGGGGGCGTGGTGGTGGGGGCGGGCACCCAGCGGCCACATCGGTGAACCACCGGGCACTCGCACTGCCGCGGCATGCTTCTTGGTCTTGCACCCTCCGTCTCTGTCCCTCTGCCCGGCGCCTCACTGTGCCCCGCAGCTGTTGGACGGTCCTGGGAATAAAGACAGTCACTGCTTCATTCATGGCCGCCTGCTTGGCCAAGACGTCCGCTTCCTCATTGCCTGATATGCCAACATCGGACGCGACCCAGGTGACGGTGACGCTCCTGCCCAGTGCCCATGTTGTGGATGGCCTTGACTGCCGCACGAATGGCGCGTGTCAGGTGGATATTCTCAGTGTCCTGCTTGTTGATGGAAGCTATGGCGGTCATGGAGTCCGTGACGATGAGGGTGTTGAGGCTGTGGGAGATGTGGGCGTGATCTAGTGCCATAGATATGGCTGCTAGTTCTGTTTGCGTAGAGGAAGATAAATCTGAGGTCCGCGCAGAGGCTGTGGTGAGGTTGGTGGCGGCGGCAGAACCCTCGCCACCCAGTTTGCACACAAAGGCCGCGCCTGACCCACGTCATTCATCCGTGGATGGCAATCTACAACAACAACATCAACAACATCTTCCTGCGTCAGGATCTGTTGAGCCATCGATGTAGTAGACTGCTGCGTGTGGCTCCCTAACGCCTTGAACGTTTTCAGGCCTTCTTGCCTCAGTTCCACGGGTAGGCGAGAGAGCGAAACCCCCATTTCTATAATAATATAAGCGAAAGTGTGTCTGTCTGTCTGTCTGTCTGTCTGTCTGTCTGTCTGTCTGTGTGTGTGTGTGGTATAGGTTCCGCCCCCCGTGGCGCAAACACCTCATATGGCACATTTTTGGAATCAGGTCGACCAGGGGAAGGTCATAAGCCCACTTATGAGATGATCCGATCCCTTTTTTTTTTCTTTTTTTTTAGCAGCCTATTAGCGAGAATTGTGAAAACAAAAGTGGGTTGCGAGAATTGAGGAAGCCTTGATGTAGGGTGATGGGTAATGGGTGAGTGAATGGGTGGGGTGATGGGTAATGGGTGTGGGGTGATGGGTGAGTGAATGGGTGGGGGTGATGGGTTGGGGGTGATGGGTAATGGGTGAGGGAATAGGTGGGGGGTGATGGGTAATGGGTGAGTGAATGGTTGTGTGGTGATGGGTAATGGGTGAGTGAATGGGTGGGGGGTGATGGGTAATGGGTGAGTGAATGGTTGTGTGGTGATGGGTAATGGGTGAGTGAATGGGTGGGGGGTGATGGGTAATGGGTGTGTGGTGATGGGTAATGGGTGAGTGAATGGGTGTGTGGTGATGGGTAATGGGTGAGTGAATGGGTGGGGGGTGATGGGTAATGGGTGAGTGAATGGGTGTGTGGTGATGGGTAATGGGTGAGTGAATGGGTGGGGGGTGAGTGAATGGGTGGGGGGTGATGGGTAATGGGTGTGTGGTGATGGGTAATGGGTGAGTGAATGGGTGGGGGGTGATGGGTAATGGGTGAGTGAATGGGTGTGTGGTGATGGGTAATGGGTGAGTGAATGGGTGGGGGGTGATGGGTAATGGGTGAGTGAATGGGTGGGAGGTGATGGGTAATGGGTGAGTGAATAGGTGTGTGGTGATGGGTAATGGGTGA
>JACEEZ010018746.1:1269385-1276885 GCA_016584305.1 Chionoecetes opilio
CAGTGACGAGTCTTGGTATGGAGACAACCTGGCTAAGAATGCCTAGTGTACAGAAAGGATTAGTTACGTACACCATAGTATCAATGGATCAATTAAAAAGGAAATTTCAGATAAAGTTACATAACTAAGGATAGAGTCTTCAAGAGGGTGTTTTGAAAAATAGATATGCACATTGTACTCTATCGAAGGTTTTCGAGATGTTCAAGGCAACACCAAAAGTGCTCCTGAGATAGAACGAACTATATTGTCACAAGAAAGTCATAAGATCACCAGCTGAGTTGCCGCTGTAGAAGTATTTAGAATAATTGAGGAATTTGTCATGGTCAATGGAGTTAAGAGAAAATATTCCTCACAGCTGCTTTTACTGAGGCTGACAAATGACTCAGCCATATGGCGAAACTTTCTGAAAATTCAAATTCGCATCAAGCCACGAGGCAGACGTCAAGATAGGACATCGTGAGTGTTAGCGAGATCTTCCCCTTTGTCGTAACTTTATTTATCTTTCAATTCAAGCCTTACTAATATACGTCAGAGTAAATAGAGCTACATATATTTTTGTGTTAATAAAAGTTTGTGTGTGTGTGTGTGTGTGTGTGTGTGTGTGTGCGTGTGTGTGTGTGTGTGTGTGTGTGTGTGTGTGTGTGTGTGTGTGTGTGGGTGTGTGTGTGTGTGTGGTGACTGATGTAAGTCTTGTCAGTTGTCTGATATCTGACATGAAGTCTGTACAGTTCCTTTGTCCTTTCAATATGCCAACCTACCGACTCTTCTTTATCATCATCATCAAACTGGCAAACAAACAACAAATATCCGTTTTAAATTAGAATATATTGCAAATGAAACAAACGTAATTGGAAAATAACAAAACTGAGCATGTTATTTTTCGGCGTATCATGATTTTTTTTTTCTGCATTTCCTCTCCTTGCTATCATCCAGTCATAGTTGACAAAGAAAGTTAGTTACGTCCCTTAGATGACATTATTATACTTCAAGAAAAACGCTTGAGATGTTTTCTAACAACTTTCTTGTAAAAAATTATAAACGTATGAAGCATTAGAAGCAGTCAATTTGATATTTTCGTTATTTATTTTCTTTACTTAAGATATTCACTTACTTTCCAGGTAAGGCCACGTGGAGGCGCCGCCGGGGCTTTGAGAAGGAAGGTAACGTGACGCCTTTTTAGTACCTTAGTTAAGTGGCCTTTTACCGTCCCTTAACATGAATCCCTAAGAGAAAAAAGACATGAAACGATCAAGCGTACAAGAAGATATTTTCATTTATCTCTTGCATTACCTTTTTAATTTATTTTTGTATTTATCCTTTGAAGGTTCAGATTGAAGTCTGTAGGATGTGCAAAGTAAGAGGTAAGTCTCATTGCATGCGCCCCCTGAAGACGGTGAGAGGAGGGGCAATAGCAAAGATACGAATAAACTATCTCTAATCGGTACATTGATTTTTGTTGTTGTTATTATTATCAGGGCAGAGATGGTTAAGGGATAAGATTGTTTCGGGTAAGGATATATAGTGAGTCAGTGCAATAGATTGTAGGGAACAGAGGGAAAATTAGGTTGTGTCTTTGATATCCTTATGAGGAGATGTAGCCCTTCGTACTGCCTCGATGTATGTTCCTATATGTTATAGTTATGTTTATAGTATGTTTATAGTTATTCCTATGATATCTACTGCTGCCACTAACTATGTACGTGTTTAGACAGTACATAATACAAACACTAATCATTCGCCACGCTTTTTGTTGTAGTAGTCCACCTACCGTTGAATGTTTTGTTATGCAGCTCAGTGGTACATCAATACATATAACTGCTCAATTATATTTTTGATGGCTGAATCAATCAAGCATTCACGGTTCTGTTCTATCTTAAGATACTTTTTTCTTAACATTCGCATAACCCTATTGCTACTATTCCACACAGACCACGAATCCCACGAATCGCTACGAATTGATAAATTTTAGGATTCGTAGTTGAATCGTAATCAGTTCGTGAAGTTCTTAACTGATTCGTATTTATTCGTAGTCAGTTCTTGCAATTCTTGAGGGATCGGGAATTCGTGGCAAAAGTTTTGAGCTGTTCAAAATTTTGGCCACGAACTCCCTATTCCAAAAAATCGTAGTTAATTCTTAACAAATTCGTAGTGCATTCTTAGGCTTCGTAACTGAATCGTAATCGATTCGTAGGCATTTGTAGGTATTCTTAACTCATTCGGAGATTCGTGAATTCGTGGCTTGACCACGAATCGGCTACGAATCTGTCACGAATCCACGAATACACGCCGAATTTTAATCGTACCTGATTCGTAGATGCATTCCGCCTATTCTTAACTGATTCGTAACTGATTCCTAACGTTCGTGCAGTATTCGTAATCGATTCTTGTAAATCGTAGTGAATTCTTGACAATATTCGTGCGATTTGAGCCGAATCGAGCCGAATCCTAAAATGTATCAATTCGTAGCGATTCGTGGGATTCATGGTCTGTGTGGAATAGTAGCATAAGTATCACAATGCTGAGCGAAAAAAATGTCTAGTATGAAATGAGACATCCAGCTTTGCCCGTTGATCAAGATGGGGAGATAGATAAAATTATAGAACTATGCTGATGTCCTACGAATATTTCCATCATCCATGTCGATTCAGGTAGATATCTGAAGGTATTTATTGTGACGCGCCACACAGGTACAGTTTGAGGTTTGTTTCACCGTTTCGATGATGCCACTCATGAAAGCGATTTAGGCATTTGATCCAAATAAGCTAATATTATCGTCATCTTTTGCCGTTTTTTTTCTTCGTATAATCACTAGAAATTGAACTTGTCAATCATATATCTTGAGGATGTATGACTTGATTCTGCAATATCTTCAGTGGGAGGGAGGCCTTGAGACGGAGCATTACAACGAATTTTATGCACCGTATGCGCCATGTTCATCCGTATTACTGGGTTGGCTGAAGGTCACCCCTGGAAACAATGCATTACGTAATTTTCTTCTGGTCAATTACGGATCGCATCATGTGTCGTTGTCGCAGCTTTAAAAATTCATTATTTTACTGCTTCAAATGCATTTCAAGTTCTTGACAAGTAATCTTGACACGCGATTTATCAAGGGTTTAATCCCTCCTCATCGGTTGTAACCAATAAAACTTCTTTTTTCCTTCGATATTCCATCGTGATGAATTTCAGGTAAAAGCTTTTTTCTGGGCTGTCAGTTGTGACGTAAGCGTTGTAACTTGTAGCGTGATGAAAAAGGAAATTTCAGATAAAGTTATAGAACTAAGGATAGAATCTTTAAGAGGGTGTTTTGAGAAATAGATATTCATATTGTACTCTATTGAAGGGTTTTGAGATGTTCAAGGCAACACCAAAAGTGCTCCTGAGATAGAACGACCTATATTGTCACAAGAAAGTCAAGTCACGAACTTGGCCACTGTACTGGACATCAAAAGCCAACTACCTTATCACTCCTACAATATATTTTATTCCCTTGCCACGTATCAAGGTATTCCAGACTTGAACAGTGATTTCGTGTAATTTTAACGAGTCATTAATCTAAAATGCATTGCTTCCAAAATTATAGCAATCAATACATTAATTACGTGCCAATGGAGCAAAGGGTTAGAAAGTGTATAAGGGGGTGTAGCAAGACTGGTTGACCTGGTCTGGTTGTAAGGAGACTACATATATATATATATATATATATATATATATATATATATATATATATATATATATATATATATATATATATATATATATATATATATATATATATATATATATATATATATATATATATATATATATATATATATATATATATATATATATATACATCGTCTGTGATTACGGTTTCAAAGACAACCCTCGACAGGAGTGCAATCCACCTGTAATTAGCGAGCATCGTTCAGACATGAAGGAGAGCAGTGACTGGGAAGCCGTCATTCACGGGGACGATACCCTGACGAGAGGATGGGTCGGGGGGAGTGTGCTGCTGTTGTATTTAAGGATCTAGATGTTTATTATAAATTGCCAAGTTATTCCATATAAATTTTATAACTTCTTTTATAAATTTATAAGCGTTCTTTAGTATACGTTATTGTTAAATTTGTGTTAATTTCATAATTTTTGCTAATTATTATCAAATACTTATGATAATTATTTGTTCATGTTAGTTTAGTAGTTGATTTTTAGTACAGTGCAGCAGGAGTGTGAATGTAGAATCTCGTCGTATTGCTTTTTAACCCCTTCACACCAAGAATTTTCCTTTGCTATAAAAACATTTGTCTGTTGTTAGCCATAAAATTACAAAAAGTAACTAAATAAACCAAATTAGCTAGTGGACAAGGATACTAAACAGGTCATATCTATAAAAACATTGCTTATATTCATTAAAAATCATCTAATGGTGGTCAAATTACAATGGAAATTACGTTCTGGGTCTCAAGGGGTTAATATCAGTTTAAGTGTTTACCTCCTTGTGACCCTTTGACTGACTAATTAGTTTCCTACCTTATCGTTTACCTTAGACGTATGTCCTGGAATTCTTTGTATGAACATGATGTTTTTTCTGATCTCAATTTTTTTTCTTGAGAGTGAGTACATTTCTCTTCTTTGATGAATTTTTTGTGGAATTAATTTGATTGGTAGAGGTTTTTTTAGGATTTTTTTTTCATCTATATGTTTCTCTAAGAATTTAAAAGCTTGCGAGTGGATGCATTATTATTTACTTTCTTGGAAGCATACCGACATAGTATATCTACTATTTTTTTTTTACCTTGGACCCTATAGCACCTGCAGGCTATTTTCTTTTTACTTTTTGAGGGCTCAGGTGGTTGGCACTGCACATTCTGGAGGGTCGTGATGGTTGGCCCTCGCCCGTTCGTGGCGCAGGATGAATTTTTATAGTGACACCTGTGGTCTTAGATGAAGATCCCGTTTTCTGTGATTTTCGGATCCTCAACCAAGCTCATGCTGCCGCCTGGTGTTTCCTCCGCTTCACTTGTAGTCGCAGTCGAAAGGATAGGTATGCTGCATGCGGGTTTCTTCGACCACTAAACGATAGATTTGACAGTTGCTCCTTGGTGGGACTTGAACTCGGAACCTTCTGTTCACCTACCAGGCTCTTATCGACCGTATTAAAGAAGGTCGAAAGAGTTGCCCCTGGCAGGATTCGAACTCGGGACATCGAGCTCACCACTCCAGGACGCTAACCACTCGGCCACCGCCTCCCCAATCTATCCCGTGGGTGATGTGTTCCTCGGGAGATGTGTTCCTCGGGTGATGTGTTCCTCGGGTGATGTTTTCCTCGGGTGATGTGTTCCTCGAGAGATGTGTTCCTCGGGTGATGTGTCTCTCGGGTGGTGTGTCTCTCGGGTGATGTGTTCCTCGGGTGATGTGTTCCTCGGGAGATGTGTTCCTCGGGTGATGTGTCTCTCGGGTGATGTGTTCCTCGGGTGACGTGTCTCTCGGGTGATGTGTTCCTCGGGTGATGTGTCTCTCGGGTGATGTGTCTCTCGGGTGATGTGTCTCTCGGGTGATGTGTCTCTCGGGTGATGTGTTCCTCGGGTGATGTGTCTCTCGGGTTGTGTGTTCCTCGGGTGATGTGTCTCGGGTGATGTGTCTCTCGGGTGATGTGTCTCTCGGGTGATGTGTCTCTCGAGTGATGTGTCTCTCGGGTGATGTGTCTCGGGTGATGTCTCTCTCGGGTGATGTGTCTCTCGGGTGATGTGTCTTTCGGGTGATGTGTTCCTCGGGTGATGTGTCTCTCGGGTGATGTGTCTCTCGGGTGGTCTGGGTGATCTCACGCCGCTGTTTGGAGACTTGTTGACGCTTGTCTGAATTAATGTATGAAAGCTCTCGTCTCTTAATTTGTCTCTTTGATGTTTGTATTGATGATAGCTCGAGAGAGCGAGAGAGAGAGAGAGAGAGAGAGAGAGAGAGAGAGAGAGAGAGAGAGAGAGAGAGAGAGAGAGAGAGAGAGAGAGAGAGAGAGAGAGAGAGAGAGAGAGAGAGGTCCACTGATAACAAACAAAGGCTCTATGATCCAATCAGTGTGGGGTTTGGAAAGTTATTAGGAAACTCAAGCTCAAGCAGCAGCACAGGAAAGCTCAAGAATAGGAAACCTCAGGACTCAAGCTCAAGCAGCAAGAAAAAATCTCCATTCTATTTTTTTCCCGTTATATTAATGTATTTTTCCATCATTATTCCACAATCTATAACGAATTGGAAATGTATCAAAACTGCATCGTGTTTATTGTGTACCATTCACCACATTTTTGTACGTTTTTGAAGTAGGAGGTGCGTCGATATACGTCAATGAGTTTTGGATGTGTTTTATATTTAGAACATGAACGGAACATGCGTGAGGGGATCAAGAGTGGGACTGCGCACAGGCTGTCTCACTCATCAAAGACAAACAAACAAGAAAAGAAAAGCGGCACCACCAATTATTTTCACATGAAAGGATGGATTTGAGATGTTTGAATGAGTGTCCAAAAAGAGGAGCGCTTGTTTGCGTTTCGTAATGATGTCAGGAAGAACCGGTAAAAGAGTGACTTTTGAAGACTGTGGGTTTGCATTGTGTGTGTTTGTGGCTATAATGTACAGGCGCTATGACCAATGCATTATTGTCCTGGCCTACAATGGTATAAGGGGAGAGGCCACGAGATTGATTGATTTAATGCCAAAAAGGGGGAAATGTGGTGGGAAATGAGGGGGAAACGCTGCCACTGGAGGTGAAGAATAATTGTGTGGTAGTTGTTTGGTTCCTGCCAGCGCGGTTAGGTCTCGTATAGGGTGAACGTCAAAATGTCAAGCTGCGTGAATATGTCAGAGAATCTTAAAAAGACATCTGCGGCGGTGACCTTCCCTGCTATAGCGATAGGACGAATAGGAGGCTTCATTCCTCCGTCATATTATTACTAACTTACTGCTTGGCCGTGATCAAAGGAGGATTATTTTCATCCCCTTATTTCATTAACATGCTCATAAGGGAAAAGTGTGGAAAACCTGGAAATCCGCAAGACATAATGTGCATGTGATGATAAGTTGTATACATAACTAATTAAGCAGGAGTATCAATGAATCACGTTGATAATTATGCATCCTTATTAACAAACCTTATCCTTAAATTATCCTTACAAATTGAATCTAACCGAACCTAACCTTTACCTAACATATCCTATACCTAACATATCCTATACCTAACCTAACCTTTACCCTATACCTAACCTAACCTAAGTTAAGTGGGGTTGTCTCTATAGGCCTACTCTATTATATGTAGTACTCGTAAAAGCTATGAAAGAGAGGTATATAGTGTAAGAGGTACACCATTAACTTAAAATGCATAAAGAGAATGGAACAAACATTTATAGCAGCCCGGAAGCCCCTCACTCCTTGGCGCACCTGAAAGTGAAAATGTGTCACTCCGCCGCCGTCGCCTGCCTTGAAGTGTGAGGCGCCGGTGTTGGCTGTGCGTGCCGAGTGGCGGGCTGG
>JACEEZ010018746.1:1281885-1336885 GCA_016584305.1 Chionoecetes opilio
TAAATTTTCTACTAGACTGAGGCGGTGGAACTGGTCTATAAATAAACGGGTCGGCTTTATTTCTCCCTTTAAATATGGGAACGAAATTTACTCTCTTACACTAGAGGTACTTTATGCCTTACGTCAGTCAGTAAGCATGTAAGTAGACTGTTTTAGTTTTCCAACAATTGTCCCCCATATTCCTTCAAAATCCAAATGAAAACAGACATCTGGGCATGGGACTTTTCCTACATCTTGAATTAATTTCCAACAGTTTAATTAAGAACCTCCTACAAAATAACTTGTATATGTCTCAGCACTGTACCTTTTTTTCACACCCTCTCTTACCTCGAATTAATCTTCCATCGTAAAGTGCCATATGACCTCCGATGTCTGGCACATATTCCCTTTTTTAGCATTAAATTAATCTTCCATCGTAAAGACCTCTTGTGTGCATGTGATACTATAATACCTCTTGTAGCATACAGGGCCCTGAGCTATTCTCGTGGTCGTGGTGTATATGATTGATCAATTTATTCCTTAAATTGATGCACACTTTGCCACTATCACTTCTAGTCCATTCCAGGCATCTAAGTTTCTATTGGGAAAGCTGTACTTGTGTTACTCCTACCGTAGATAACACTAAAGTCGCCAGGACAGTTTTTTTCTATGTACAGACGTGTAGTGGCGTTAATACTTACATTTCTACATCCATGATTTCAGGAAAGTTAGAAGGGGCTATCTGGAGAGTCTGTCATTTTGTGTCTGCATCTGTGTCATAAGAGATATGGCTATAAATTATCAAATTACAAAAATATCAACAGAGTAGCGACCAACAATAAGGTCGCCATCTAGGGTTTAGTATTTACTGAGTGTCCTCCCGACGTCGTCGTCGCGCGAAAAAAAAAAAAGTTGCAAAATTTGAAACCGTATATACATGCAGATACAAAGCATAAAACCGCTGAAACAGGGTAGATTATACAGTCATGATATAAACTACTGTGTATTATCTTCAGTGGCACATACAAATTAGTAGCGATGCTATAATTCGTAATATTTGGCGGCTGGCGACTATACTGTTATCTACGGTACATGTTTCTTTTCTCAACTTTTCCTTGTGTCCCTTCAAATATCCCGACTTTTTCTTCTCTTACTAGCAGGTTATTTCTGTCAACTTCTTCCAAGCCATTTATCTGTTAATACATATCTTGTTGTTAGGTTTTCCTCTCCCATTGTTCTTTTCCAAAGGTTGGCAGTTGTCTTTCCTCCTAGGTTAAATATTTCAACTAGACACCATCTTATTGCTAACCTTTGTCTTTTTTTTCTTTTTTTTACGTTCTTAATTTTGATGGGAAACCACAAAATTTATGTAAACTCCATAGTTTTAGTAGCGAGTAGTTGGGAGAGCTGCCGCTTGTTATCTTTGTTCTTCATGATGGCTGCGCGTCCAGGTAGAGGTGAGGTCAAAGTCAACTGGTATGCAATTGATCCTTCCCCGGTTCTTCTGTGCCTCTCATGATCCTTTGCACTGATACCATCATACCGATCAAAAAGGACATCTCTACTTTGTAGTTGACCAGACGATTTTTCATTATTGACTCAAGTCAGACCATTTCCACGACAACTCCATTGTGCACAGTGCTAATTGTTGATTTAAAGAACAAATATGTTGATTTAGAATATTAAATTCAAAACAGATTTTTGCTTTGATTTAGAACATATGCTATGTCAAAAAGGGAATATATTCGTAATTTCGTGACATACCTAATCAATATGCTAATTAGACAATTTATGGACAAAATAAAAATATACACAGTAGCATTTTGCAGTTTTACATCATTGAGAACTTAAAACTTAGGTCTAGACACCCATAGGAATTCTATAGACGGCTTAATAAGGAAGATAATACGAATATGCTTATTAGGGTCAATTATGCAAATTGCTCAACAAATGCAAATTAGCATCCGGCAGTTTCTGCATCCTTAGGATGTGTACATTACATTTCAAGCATAAAACCTTACTGTACTCAACAGTTCCAGGTTCACTATAGGGCATATAGGAACGGCTACCGTACAGTCTAGACTAAATTTAAAGTGACAAGAGTCAGCTAGAGCAGATTTTTTTACTTCCACCAACTAGCTGCTCACCATATATGCATGGTGCATTTTGTGTGAGAATGAATTTCCATCTATAATAATATAAGCGAAAGTGTGTCTGTCTGTGTGTGTGTGTGTGTGTGGTATAGGTTTCGCCCCCGATGAGGCGCAAACACCTCATATGGCACATTTTTGGAATCAGGTTGACCAGGGGAAGGTCATAAGCCCATTTATGAGATGATCCGATCACTTTTTTTCTTCTTTTTTATTAGCAGCCTATTAGCGAGAATTGTGAAAAAAAAATTTGGTTGCGAGAATTGAGGAAACCTTGATGTAGGGTGATGGGTAATGGGTGAGTGAATGGGTGGGGTGATGGGTAATGGGTGTGGGGTGATGGGTGAGTGAATGGGTGGGGGGTGATGGGTTGGGGGTGATGGGTGATGGGTGAGGGAATAGGTGGGGGGTAATGGGTAATGGTAAATATAAGCGAAAGTGTGTCTGTCTGTCTGTCTGTCTGTCTGTCTGTGTGTGTGTGTGTGTGTGTGTGTCTGGTATAGGTTCCGCCCCCCGTGGCGCAATCACCTCATATGGCACATTTTTGGAACCGGGTTGACCAGGGGAAGGTTTTAAGCCCAATTATGAGATGATCCGATCCCTTTTTTTTTCCTTTTTTTCTAGCAGCCTATTAGCGATAATTGTGAAAAAAAAGTGGGTTGCGAGAATTGAGGAAACCTTGATGTAGGGTGATGGGTAATGGTGAGTGAATGGGTGGGGTGATGGGTAATGGGTGTGGGGTGATGGGTGAGTGAATGGGTGGGGGGTGATGGGTGATGGGTGAGGAATAGGTGGGGGGTGATGGGAAATGGTAAATAAAAGCGAAAGTGTGTCGTCTGTCTGTCTGTGTGTGTGGTGTGTTTTCTGGTATGGGTTTTCCGCCCCCCGTGGCGCAATCACCTCATATGGCACATTTTGGAACCGGTTGACCAGGGGAAGGTGTTAAGCCCAAGTATGAGATGATCCGATCACCTTTTTTTTTTTTAGCAGCCTATTAGCGATAATTGTGAAAAAAAAGTGGGTTGCGAAAATTGAAGGAAACCTTGATGTAGGGTGATGGGTAATGGGTGAGTGAAAGGGTGGGGTGATGGGTAATGGGTGTGGGGTGATGGGTGAGTGAATGGGGGGGGTGATGGGATGGGTGAGGAATGGGTTTGGGGGTGATGGGAATGGGTGAGTGAAGGGGTTGTGTGGTGATGGTAATGGGTGAGTGAATGAGTGGGGGGTGATGGGTAATGGGTGAGTGAATGGGTGGGGGGTGAGGGGTAAGGGGTGAGTGAATGGGTGGGGGGAATACATAATTTCTACATCCATGATTTCAGGAAAGTTAGAAGGGGCTATCTGGAGAGTCCGTGTTTGGTGGGCCGAAGGCCCACCACCAATAGCCCTCCGCAGGAGCTAGCCAAAAAGTCCGCCCGGAGGGCGGCTTTGCGGCTAGTTCTACATAAGCTCAAGTTAATTATAGGCTAAATAGTAGGCTACTATGAAATACCAGCTATACCGATAACGACTTCAATACAAAGATTTCCTCAGATAAGAGGAAGCAAATATATAAACAAATGCAATCACTGAAAATTAAAACTTCATTCAGTAAGGGGAAAGAACCGGAAAGCCAGAACCTGTCATGCCCTGCCACCTATAGCTACATGTACTAGGTAGACAAGGAAGGCCAAATTTTAACAGCAAAGCTACGCTACCTTTATTTACAACTATAGGATTCGTACAGTAATTGTATCTCATCGAGTGCGCTTATATTAATTCACATTACTGTGTAACGAGACGCAAAAGATATACGTAAAAAGACAGTGAAGGTGAGAAATAATGTATAAATAATGAGAACAAAATGAGGTCGCTACAGGGTGAGATATGCCGAGCTGCCTCTTGACTGAGGAATGGCAGCTAGGCTGCTTCCTGACGGAGAACAAATCATGTCGCTACATGGTGAGATGCATTACACCGATATTGTGGAGGGACAGGCTGCCACCTGACGAAGAACAACAGGCAGTTGAGAGAGGCCGCTGCCTCAGCTGTGGTCTCGCTTCCCCGTGATTGAGTAACAAGCAAAGCTACGCTTCCTTGATTTACAAGAAGATTCGTCTCTCATCGAGTGTGCTTATATATATTCACATTACTGGGTAATAAGACGCAAAAGATATACTTAAGAAAGACAGTGAAGATGAGAAAAAATGTATAAATGATGAAGATGAGTGGTTAAATCCACCCAGAGTATCCTACGGCGAATTAATCCGCCACGGAAATCTCCGGCCGTGGGGTCGGCTGGGGTGAGGCAGGAGCCGGGAGCAAGCTGTTGCCTCTCCGCGCGGCGGGATGAAATGAAAAGTAATCATCGTACCTCTGGCGCGCTACATGGCATCCGAAAACACAACCTTCTGGATAACCAAACCTCCCAGACCGCTACACCGCGCCAATTTTTGCCGTCAAACGACATTCGCGGGTGAGCATCTTAGCAAGTGAGCGAGGAAAACACAGGTGCAGCCGAGTGTAGCTGTGGATAATCTCCTGTCCTCCTTTGTGCCTCCTTTGGATTTCATTAACAAGCAGCTGACCATGGTAAGCACAATAATGTGGCCGTTGTTATAAACTTAAGTCTATGTATCAGAGCCGGCCTAAACCATTATAGAGCCCTAAGCAGAATTTTATTTGGATCCCCAAACCCGACTATATTGACTACGATCAATATAATTATCATATCTTAATCATTCGAAAACTTCAAATCTTACACCTTTTTATCAATGTTGTTACTTGTATTTGTGTTGTGCAGTTCACATGAAAAAATTCTTGATGTAATAAAATCATGTGTTCAACTGGCTTCCCTCTGGTGTAATTGAAATAAAATTCCATTGAGAAATTATCGCATGAAGCGTGTTTTGCACTGGAAGAATGCCTTTTAGCCCACCCAGAACACCGTTACGCTGGGACAATGAAATAGGCTGCGGAACAGGTAATACATTATTATCTAGAAAACCGTGTGTTATTTCACATAACGTAATAGATGAATAAAGTTCATGATTTCAACAGGCTTCCCTTTGGTGTAATCGAAATAAAATCCATTGAGAAATGATTGGATGAGGCGTATTTTTCACTTGGAGAAGTGCCTTTTAGCCCACCCAGAAAACCGGTAATACATTATTTTCTCGAGAACCGTGTGTTATTTCACCAAACATTATAGAATAATAAAAATCCAGATTTCAACAGGCTTCCCTGAGGTGTAATCGAAATAAAAAGCTATTGAGAAATGAGCGCATTATGCGTGTTTTGAGTTCATAAAACCATGCTGCTTAAATCTTATAAATATAATAACTCGAAAACCGGGTTATCTTTCACAACACGTTATAGATGAATTGAAATGAAGATTTTAACAGACTTGCCTGATGAAGATTTTAACAGGCTTGCCTGTGGTGTAAGCAGATTAAAAATCCGTTGAGAAATGACCTGTTGAATGTAAGTGTGTGTGTGAAATGTCTCTGAATTTATTATATTGTGTCTGAATTTATTACATCAAGTGTCACTGTTGACCTTGTTATCTCAAGTGTCACTTAAATTTATTACATCAAGTGTCACTGTTGACTTTGAGATCTCAAGTGTCACTGTTGAATTTATTACATCAAGTGTCACTGTTGACCTTGTTATCTCAAGTGTCACTGTTGACCTTGTTATCTCAAGTGTCACTGTTGACCTTGTTATCTCAAGTGTCACTGTTGAATTTATTACATCAAGTGTCACTGTTGACCTTGTTATCTCAAGTGTCACTGTTGACCTTGTTATCTCAAGTGTCACTGTTGAATTTATTACATCAAGTGTCACTGTTGACCTTGTTATCTCAAGTGTCACTGTTGAATTTATTACATCAAGTGTCACTGTTGACCTTGTTATCTCAAGTGTCACTGTTGAATTTATTACATCAAGTGTCACTGTTGACCTTGTTATCTCAAGTGTCACTGTTGACCTCGTTATCAAGTGTCACTGTTGAATTTATTACATCAAGTGTCACTGTTGACCTTGTTGCCTCAAGTGTCACTGTTGAATCTATTACATCAAGTGTCACTGTTGACCTTGTTGCCTCAAGTGTCACTGTTGACCTTGTTGCCTCAAGTGTCACTGTTGACCATGTTGCCTCAAGTGTCACTGTTGACCATGTTGTCTCAAGTGTTGAACTGACACTTAAGGCTTGACTTCAAGCTTTGAGGCTTTCACTTTAAGCCTCAAATATTAAAATGTATCCATTGCTTCATATTCAAGAAAAAACTCTTGATAAGGTAAGGACTGTTTTTCATACCATATATCTATATAAGCCTCTATATGATTATTAGCCTCTATACAGGATGTCCCTAAAGTCTGGACACATAGGAAATCTCATTAACTATAATTTAATTTTCACCACCACCATCTGATGGTGACCATCAATCAACCACCGATGGTGGTGATTGAGGTGGTTGAGGTGGTTGAGAGTAGTGGTGGTGATTGTGGTTGAGGTGGTGGTGATTGTGGTGGTGATGGTGTTGGTGGTGGTGATGGTGGTTGAGGTGGTGATTGTGGTTGTGGTGATGGTAGTGGTGGTGATTGTGGTGATGGTGGTGGTGGTGTTGATGGTGGTGTTGATGGTGGTGTTGATGGTGGTGGTGTTGAAGGTGGTGGTGATGGTGGTGTTGAAGGTGGTGTTGATGGTGGTGTTGAAGGTGGGGTTGATAGTGATGACAACCTTTAACACCACCTTCAACACTACCATCAACACCACCACCACCATCAACACTACCATCACCACCACCATCAACACCACCATCAACATCTTCAACAGCACCACCATCAACACCACCATCAACACCACCGTCAACACCACCTTCAACACCACCTTCAACACCACCATCAACACCACCACCATCATCACCACCACCACCATCAACATCACCACCTCAACCACCATCACCACCATCATCAACACCACCATCAACACCACCATCAACACCATCATCAACACCACCATCAACACCACCTTCAACACCACCTTCAACACCACCATCAACACCACCATCAACACCACCACCAACACCACCTTCAGCACCACCATCAACACCACCATCAACACCACCATCAACACCACCATCACCACCATCAACACCACCTTCAACACCACCAACAACACCACCTTAAACACCACCATCAACACCACCTTCAACACCACCTTCAACACCACCATCAACACCACATTCAACACCACCTTCAACGCCACCACCAACACCACCACCAACACCACCATCAACACCACCTTCAACACCACCTTCAATACCACCTTCAACAACACCACCATCAACACCAACACATAAGCCTTATTTATATTTTCAGAGAAGAAAGTATAATAAACTTTTGAAACCTGAAGTCCTCTTTTATATCTATAAGCTATAACCATACCTAAGGGTATAATGGATTAGAGTACGAAGGTATATATATCATCTAGAATACCCTTTAGCAGGGTATTCCTAGGTATAGAAAGGGTATACAAGGGGTATTCCTAGTGTCTAAAATAGTATACCCTATAGGGGTATATTAGAACTATGATATACTCTTTACATTATACCCTTTCAAGGGTATAACATATACTTATAATACCCCTATGTAAGGGTATTATAAGTATATGTTATACCCTTGAAAGGGTATAATGTAAAGGGTATATCATAGTTCTAATATACCCCTATAGGGTATGCTATTTTAACCAGTAGGAATACCCCTTGTATACCCTTTCTATACCTTTAATTTTTTACAGTGTATGGCCCCGTCTCCATATCAACATTCTAATCATACATCCTTAGTGCTTAGTGTAGGCCGAAGCCACCACCCCGGGAGGCGGGTAACAAACTCCCGGCTAATACCCGGTACCTATTCACTGCTGGGTGGACAGGGGCTCGGGTTTTAAGTAAACAGCCCGTATGTTTCCTCTATGTATTTTCTCTATATATGTGTAACGTCACCTATGCAAAGCCTCTGATGCATTCCTCTTTCTCCTCCTCTTCTTTATATTTCTGTTCATCCTCTGCTAGTTTACTGTTACTAACATTACGTCGGTCAACAGATACAACAGTTCTCATGGCATTCGGTCCTCCTATGTAATCCTCCATTATTTTTATTTAGTGTACAGTAGTGAAAACATACATCCTTGTCGGGATTTATAGGTCTGTTGCTTCTTTTATGATTCCTTTGCAACCCTTTATAAATTGTGTAATCTTCCTCCTCCTCCAACTACATTTAGAAAAATAATATCACTCTTCTGTCCCTCTATTCTCCTCATCTTACCTGCTTTCGTGTATCAGTACCTGGTCGGATTATAGCACAGGGCGTCTTAGCCACCTCGCTGTACGGTGATTAAAGCCCGGTTCCCACCTTCCCGCTTGTACGGCCGCCATACAACAACAAAGACGTCACAGTGACGTCACAACAAAGTCTACCGCACCGCCGTACCGCTGTACGGCCGCCGTACAAAGTTAAATTCAAGTCATCTCCCGCTCGGCGGTGTCCGCTCGAGCGGAGTTGCCAACTGTGCCCAGTTACCACAAATACCACTCAAGCGGTGATGATGGTGACGTCATTGTTGAGCGGTGTTGTTGTAAGACGGCCGTACAAGCGGGCTGATGGGAACCGGCCTTAAAAGGGAAAGACACGCACGCCCTACATATCCTTCCCCCCAACCCACAGCTCGACAGGGGCGGCCAGTGACTTTCATCTATCACGGCCAGGACATTCAACAAATATAATCATATAAGACAAATTGTGTATCAGTACCTTACCTGCTTTCAATACATTCCTAGTCTCCTCCTTCCTCCCTTCATCACTCCCCATTCCTTCCCTAAGCCTCTTTTTCCCCACTATCCTCCGTTTGTTTCCTTGCTGCCTATTACGCCACTTTCCCTCGCGTATTTCTTTCCCCTTGACCCCTCTGCTGCTTCTCGTCACGCCTTCCATTCCTTCCCTAAGCCTCTTTTTCCCCACTATCCTCCGTTTGTTTCCTTGCTGCCTATTACGCCACTTTCCCTCGCGTATTTCTTTCCCCTTGACCCCTCTGCTGCTTCTCGTCACGCCTTCCATTCCTCCGGGTAACGATGGACTCACAATATTTGGCTGACGCGCTGACGAGCCATTTTAGCAGTTTTCACGACGACTTTAGTAGACGCACGAAGCAACTGGTACAAATTGACACAGGACAGAGCTCTTACAACGAAATTTCATCCCAGAAAGGCAGCCTCGTCCACAAAAATCCAACATACCAACTCGCTTAAGAATTGTCATATTAAGCGGAAAAAAATATATTATATATGGTTTGAATTGCACAAAGGTAGCGTTTCTCTTTTTCTTTTGTTTTCAATAAAAATAATTCAAACTTTAAAATAATTCAAATTCAAACATACTAACACGCTTAAGAATTGTCATATTAAACGAAAAATATATATATATGGTTTGGATTGCACGAAGGTTGTCAGGGATGTAGCGTTTTTTTTTTTTTTTTTGCCTTTTTGATTAGAGGAACGTGAAATGTTTTATTATCCAAATCAAACACAGCCGTAAGTTAAATACCCGTAGGACTAAAAAGGCAGGAAAGTAATACGTACAAATTATAATTAGATATAAAGTCAAGTTATAATGTTCAAGGGAACTTCTTTATGCGAGAAGATTGTTTGTTTTATCTGACAACTGAAGTATAAGATATCCTTCATCGTCTCTGTATCCTCGTATCGCAAGCATGAAAATAATTACACAGACAAAATATTATAGAAGTCTTGGCAGAAGCTTTTGAAGAAAATATAGCACTTAAAAAAATGCTTGTCAAAAAAAACATGTGACAGACACTCTAAAAAAGAAAATGTATGCATTACTATACGTGAATGTAATTTTTATGCAATATCGATTTTCTCTCTCTCTCTCTCTCTCTCTCTCTCTCTCTCTCTCTCTCTCTCTCTCTCTCTCTCTCTCTCTCTCTCTCTCTCTCTCTCTCTCTCTCTCTCTCTCTCAATGATATCCTGTCAATGTGTTTTTGTGTGATTGATTACGAAACAAAATATCATCATAAACTAAATAAGATTTCAAGTGGAATTAAGAATAATACAAATATGTTGCCAAAGTTATCAAAAGCAATACAAAAGGTTTGTGAATGTGCGGCCGAGGAATGCAATGGTGTGCGGTTGCTGATTTTGCGTTTGGGCAAGTGATTTTAATTGCAATAGCCTGAAACCTATTAAATTCTTGAGGATTCGGATAGGCGTTCGAATATCCCTCAATAGGTTCGACTAAACGTCTCTACAAGAAGCGCCGGTAGGAGGCGCCCCTCAGAGGTCCTCACACGCCTCAGTTATAGCTGCGGCGCCGCTTCGCCCGCAGCCTATCATGCATTCTGATGGCGGCGACAACGGGGATGGCGGCGAGGTGTAGGTACACCAGCCACGTAAAATCCTCTTTTGACGACGCTGACTCAGGTCATAAAGGGCAAGGCCCTCAGAATATCCCTTGTTATGCTCATCAAAGCCAGAACCGACATTGATATTGCCCTCCAGAGGGACGGTTCCCATCTGGCAGGTATCCACTGGGACGGGCCAAGGCCGTCTCAATCTATAAAGGCCTGCGCCTGAGATTTATGACGTCACGGACTGAGTCTGTACGAGGCCACCGAGATGACAAGTTTACCTACCTAATTATATGTTTATCAGTATAAAAGATATATTGTTATCTTCGGAAATGTTTGTTCTATAATATTATCAAATAAAAACCCGTAAAACACACTAAAGAAATGCCATTATGAGACTCTCAAGAAATATGCATGAACTTAAACTCTTCACCATTTAATATTTTTCTCGAAAACATTTTACATGGAGAACATCAATAGAAGCGGAATTTAGTTAGCTTTCCATTGCTATATTTTGTTTTCTGATAAATGAATTAGCAGCATGCATAAATTAGCGTTAACTAAATACATAACATCATGAAATCGGGTAATTTCCTACCTAATTATATGTTTATCAGTATAAAAGATATATTGTTATCTTCGGAAATGTTTATTCTATAATATTATCAAATAAAAAACCGTAAAACAGACTAAAGAAATGCCATTATGAGACTCAAGAAATATGCATGAACTTTAACTCTTCGCCATTTAATATTTTGCTCAAAAACATTTTACATGGAGAATATCAATAGAAGCGGAATTTAATTAGCTTTCCATTGCTATATTTCGTTTTCTGATAAATGAATTAGAACCATACATAAATTAGCGTTAACTAACTAAAAGGATCATGAAATCGGGTAATTTTTCCCGATGATGATGTTATTTATTTAGTTAACGCTAATGTATGTATGGTTCTAATTCATTTATCAGAAAACAAAATATATCAATGGAAAGCTAATTAAATTCAGCTTTTATTGATATTCTCCATGTAAAATATTTTCGAGCAAAATATTAAATGGCGAAGAGTTTAAGTTCATGCATATTTCTTGAGTCTCATAATGGCATTTCTTTAGTGTGTTTTACGGTTTTTTATTTGATAATATTATAGAACAAACATTTCCAAAGATAACAGTATATCTTTTATACTGATAAACATATATTAGATAGGAAATTACCCGATTTCATGATGTTATGTATTTAGCTAACGCTAATTTATGCATGCTGCCAATTCATTTATCAGTAAACGAAATATATCAATGGAAAGCGAATTAAATTCCGCTTCTATTCATATTCTCCATGTAAAATGTTTTTGAGCAAAATATTAAATGGCGAAGAGTTAACAGTGGGTGAAAGGTGGGTGCAATGAGAGCCGTACCGCCCGTACATCCTCACACGCAGAAAGCTCGGCTCCTACTGACTCGCATAGCAGACTCTGCTACTGACGTCACGTCCATCTCGCTCTCCCAGGCGCAGGCTTTTACATACAGACGGCTTTGGACGGGCCCGGTGGCCTCAAACGCGTTCACCCCCAGAGGGACGGTTCCTATCTGGCGGGTATCCACTGGGACGGGCCCGGTGGCCTCAAACGCGTTTACCACCAGATAGTCAGGCAGATAGGTGTATCCATCATAAGAATTGTGGGTTTAGACGTACAAGCATGAAATTTGGCACAGTCATAGATAATAATCTAATGAATAATTCCAGATATGGACCCACCGCGAAAACGTCCTATGGTAGCCGTGGCGGCCATTTTACAAAATGACCGTTTTGACCGCGATTATTTTTAACCGGGCGACACAAATGCTTCTTTATGTTCTAATGAAATGACTCTAGATACACATATATGCCATAATTGTATTCTCCAAATGACCACAATTTGCATTTGTGTTGCCAGCAATGTCAATTAACCCACCAGGGAGCGTAATAACTCATCAAATTTCGGAACCTCCGCGTTCAGGAGTCAATGTTTCAGTGAAAGTACAGGACCAAATTAACTAGTTGACAGGTAAGTACATATTTATTTTAAGTAAACCACTATTATCTATGACTGTGCCAAATTTCATGTTTGTACGTATAAACCCACAATTCTTATGATGGATACACCTATCTGCCTGACTTAAAAGTAACAAATTTAGTAACTGAGCAAATGATTTGGTGGCTAAGAGATATATACACTTTCGTCATAATTATTAAAATGCCTGGTTTAGTAATATTTTATTTGGTTAAGTTGACAAAACGAATATGGTAAATTTAAACAGTTTCGTCTACAACAATACAGTTTGTTAACAATAATCTAAACTCAAAAGTTCTCAACTAATTTCAGCTATGTATATAAATACTAATTACAGCAAATATATTGGACTGTTTTTGTAAACGCATTTTAAATACATTATTCCGTAAGTTGTAAGCATTTAACAAGCTTCCAAGATTGATTTAGAGAGAAATAGTGAAATAATAAATAGGCTCCCCGTATATAGATATGTCCCATCATCCCAACAATATATACCCAATATATATGAAATGACAACAAGTTGCTCTGAACATTGAAGATTAGTGATATTGACATTATTAAGCATGAGTAACTGTAACGGTAACTTACTAGATAGTTCCAGTTTGATCTTGTTTATACGTCACAATTTTTTCCACCACACTGGCACAAAGCGGTACATTTCAAACTAGCTTGTTTGCACTTGCATCGTCCCTTGCAACCCTTTTTGCATTTACAACAAATCAGCTCCTTTGATGAAGTGCTGGCTTCAGGAAGCATGGACCACAGGGGTTTCCAGTTGTGGGGATCGATCCATCCCCAATCCCCAGGTGAGGGCAGATCCATAACAACCTTGAGCATGTTTCCCCAGCAGTGGCCACCCGTGTACACAGCCCTCTTGATTTGTTGTACCAGGGCTCCTTTTGGTAGGGGGAATAGTTTTCCATGGCTCGTCCTTTCTTCGTGAAGAGTGCCTGTCGAGCTTCGTCTATGTTGACGAGATTGCTGGTGCGATCGTAGAGAAGAATTGTGAACCGCTCGAGCACTGCCACAACGTCATCAGAGATGTCTGCTGTCCCCGTGGAGAGATGAACTAACGCTGGCGTCAATTCGTCAAATACTTTCCAGGTATCCCAGGCTGTCTTCTTGCCCCGTGTATTAAATGACGAGACTGTGTCACACCCTGTGTATGCATGGAACATCGGGAGGGCCTGTGACTTATCTGGTCCGAGGAATGCTGCAATTTCATGTGCTGGAATATACCTGAAGTGCTGGCCTGTCCCAAAGGCCACCCAAAGCTCCTGGATTTTGAGTTTGGTTGTTGCTGCCACAGCCAATACCACTATATCTGTATCCACCGTACGCAGAAGAATTTTCTGAAATCTATCACGGACTGCATCCGCGAGATGTATCATCATTCGTGTATCAGCCTCCTCATGGTCACATGGGGCAAGATGACTGGTGTCGCGTGCGGGAATGCACGTCACATCTGAACCATCCGTGGTGACTATCTGCTTATCTGATACAAGATGTGTGATGTGTTTTGTCAAGAAGGCAAACAGTTCTGTTTTGTTTGCATCAATTCTCAGGAACTGCTGCCAATTTCCTGGAAGAACAGTGGATCCGTCAACTCTCCTTCGAATGCCTTTCCCACGTTTGTCCCTGGCTTGAGATTTCAGGCTGTTGTCATGGTACTGGTCCCAGACTATGTCCACACGACAGGCTCTTTGCAAGTGACCTTGTATGTGTGGCAAGAATACTTTCAGCGCATAATCATCAAAGGTTTTGGCAGCAACTGGTTTCAGAACGTTCACCAAAACTGCCCCGTCAAGGATAGTGACGTCAGTATCTGGTTTTGGAGCATCAAGTCAAACAGTGACTGAGGTACTGATTTTACTTGGCAGTCCTCATCAAATGAACCTGTAAATGTAGCTGCAGTTTGGAACATTTCTCTACGTACTATCTTCGCTGCCCTTGCAAGACATATGGCTTCGTCATCGTAGTCTTCTTTGCAGACTTTACGGAGGGCAGGTCCTACATCTTTATCAAATGCAAGTAGTATATCACGCCCTTCCTTATGAGCCGTAGGGTATGGGATTTGGGCCAGGATACGATTTTTTTAACTCTGTGCTATGTTGTCTGACATGCTGCTCCACTCCAAGTTGTTCTAGACGATTAGAATAAAGTTTGACGAGATCTGCAAGTTTAAAGACAGGGGCATGCTTTTCATCTATTCTTGTTTCATCGATAAATGACAGCAACTCGGCTACTGCAATCCCATGGTTGACTTTATCAGTTGTGTCCATCTTCTGTTTATCTTGTAATGATTTAGTTTTCTTGTAAAGTGAAACAAGACACCTTGTATGATATTTTGCATCTTGTGCGACCATGTCCCCAGCACTCAATTTTGCAAGTAGCCTCTCGTCCTGCAGGTCTAATGCACATCTTCGTACGCGGGAGTCTAGACGAAAAGTTGATGCCTCACGGAGTGGTTCGGAAGTTGACACATCTTCGCATAAAAAACAGACATCCGATGCTGCCACTTCATGATGAGCGACTTGACGAGTGTATTTCTTGGATGTAGTAGCATCAGGGTCTCAACCCTGTGTGCATTTCCTTTTTTCTGCTCGTTGTAGTTTTATATTATTGAATTTTGTATGGCAGGATTTGTGCCACTTGGCATTGTTCTCCAGAAACGTAGCTTCAATGCCATTCCCGTCATCAAGGCGTCCTAATTCTAGTGGCATCGGTAATTCGTGAAGTTCATTGAAACGTCTGATGTTGAAGGCAATGGTAGAATAACCAACTCCAACATCGTGCCGTTTTGATTCTGCTGGGCATTGCAAACTTTCCCGTGTGATTTTTTGGCACAAAACGCACTTGTTCCAATCCGTCTGTACCTGCGCCTTTGATTGTCCAGGTTGCAGGGGATCCACTAACTGATAACTCTTAGACATTTCGCTGTTCGAAACACCAACTGAAAAAAAAAGATATGATAAGATATGAAGACAAATAGGATACGATAACAAGTTGCAATAAATAAATAAAAACGTTATTATCACTTACTACATGGACACTAATAAATGTATTTCTAAAGGTTCATATGCAAAACTCTTTGGTGTAAACAGATCACATTTTAAATGGTTTTATATAAATTCTTGTCCCTCAAAACATAGGTCTAGACACCTTATTTGCTCAGTTATCTGCAATATTGGCCGAGATATAGGCGAATATAGAGTTTTTGGTAATGGCGGCACTAATTTGCATAAAAATGATACGTGGGACATTTTTTCAACTATTTAACATCGCAAATAATTTTCTACACATTGTTTCCTATCTATAGACACCAATGAGAAGTATATTTCGGGGGGGGTGGTGCACGAGACCCCTATCTAGCCACTAGACTAAAAGCGGCCATTTTGTAAATTGGCCGCCACGGCTACCATAGGACGTTTTCGCGGTGGGTCCATATCTGGAATTATTCATTAGACTATTATCTATGACTGTGCCAAATTTCATGCTTGTACGTATAAACCCACAATTGTTACACCTATCTGCCTGACTAAGAGGGACGGTTCCCATCTGGCGGGTATCCACTGGGACTGGCCCGGTGGATTCAGACGTGTCCACGTGTCTCGTGCTGGCCGCCTTTGAAATCCAAAAAAACAATGAGGAAAGGCGTTGAAGCCATTTCCTCAAAGTTCCCTTACTCCTTAATTTTTCCTTATGTGCCAGAACTTTTTCAATTCGATTTTCCACCTGGCGCCGGAAGGAATCTAGACTCTTCGCCTTGTCCTGTTCAACATGAACGTCCATTTCTATGTTCTTTACCTTGAATGGTAAGATGCGCCGGATGGACCGGAGCTCTCGTTTTGCACGCTGAATCTCTTTTTTGGCGTCCATCGCACGCTGATGAAGGAGACATTCCTTTGTCCTCTCCTCGACAATACCGGCCTGGAGCTCTCGCGTGTCCGTGACACTGTGCCACGTCAGGTCTTCGGTGAGGGCCTTCAAGTCCTCTCTGCTGGAGCAGCTGATGCGCCCCAACATTTCCAGGACTCTGATGTTATCATGTCCGTCGTCCGTTCCCTTCATTGACTCAAGCAGCGCCTGTTCATGTTCCTCAACACGCCGCAGGTGCTCTTGCAGGCGCTGCTCAGTGCGGGCCTTGGCGGCCTCCACATCCATCGATGTCCCGAGGGACTCCGCGACGCAGCCTGCTATGAGGCTCATCAATATCAAAACTACCGTTTTCATTTTCGATTGTCCTGACACCGTCGCCTAACCGCATATACATTAGTACAAGCATCAGCGCTCTTATAATAGTCCTTGCCTTGGAGCTGCTCCGAAGAACAAACACATGCCAGCTTGGAGGTTGATCTTAGAGCTTGGATCTAAATCGTAGTACTACCCCATGACGCAGCTTGGAGTTTGAACTTGGAACTGTATATCGTATATAGTGAAAGAGACCAGAGTGGAACCAGTAGTCGTTGTGTCAGGACCTGCTGGTGGGATAACACGCCAACCCCCGTGGCAGCTGGCCGCATGCCCCCCCACGGTCCCTCTTCCCACCTCCTTCCCCGCCGCGTAGCCGATAAGTGCTGCGCCCCCTCCCCCGATCCCCGTGGCGACGCGATCCCTTGACCGCGAACATGCCGCCACAGTCGCTCGAGTTTCACCTGTGGGCCGCCTTCATGGCAGAATGGCCCACGTCATCCATCACTGGATGATACTCTTAAAGAAGAAGACTTCGGCCAAGGAAGAGTTTGGCGATCAAAGTCCCGTACTTACTACCTCCAGTTAAAGTTTTTGTTCTAATTTTCTATCTCTCATTACCTGATGCGTCTCAAAGAAAGAAGAATTTAGAGAGAGAGAGAGAGAGAGAGAGAGAGAGAGAGAGAGAGAGAGAGAGAGAGAGAGAGAGAGAGAGAGAGAGAGAGAGAGAGAGAGAGTCAGTCATAAACACGGTGTTACGTATACAACGCCATTCGGATGATCTTTTTCTACATCATACTTATTACGGGTAACTTTTGCTAGTGAAGATAAATGCACTGATAAACTGGTTACTTAGATTGATCAACCAACTCCATAAAAGCTCATTCTGGACTTAGTAGGTTCAAGTTAGGTGAACAGGTGCTGGTCGTTCAACTACTTTTATCTTCTTTTTCCCAATTGCAGTCTCAGTTTGGCCTAAGGTCTAACAACAAAGAGAGAAAATAATGCCAAATGTACCCTCGAAAAGTAGATAGTTGTTAAATATAGATAGGAAAAAGAGCCAGTTTACATTTTGGGACGACTTATGTTCTTAACCCCTTGAGACCCAGAACGTAATTTGCATTGTAATTTGGGTACCATTAGACGATTTTTAGTGAATATAAGCAATATTTTATAGATATGACTTATTTAGTATCTTTGTCCACTAACTAAATGGGTATATTCCGTTTCTTTTCGTAATTTTATGGCTCGACAACAGACAATTTTTTATAGCAAAGGAAAGATCTGGGTGTGAAGGGGATAAGAGTTTATCCCACGAGTAAGGGACAATATGAGAGGCAATAATATGTTCTAAAGGCTGCTACCCTTTTTTTATACGCACATTGTACGATCGCATTGTATGTCAGGTGTTTTATCTCTCAAACGTTTATGAAAATATAAATTTCGTTCTTTGAAGTATGCAAATGCCAAAAATGTGAGTTATTTTGTGAAGCATTTGTTAAAGTAATCGTCCAGATCATTTCATCATTCCTGATTTAATGTAGTCAAAATATAGCCATGATCGAGTATATCAACAACATGTTGTCACATTTTGCATCCAGTCACCCGTTTTTAAATGATCCGCATTCAAAATCTGTAAATTCCCCGTGCTCTCAAAACACAACTGTTGATCAGCAGACGACGCACCATGGGTCGGCGACGTCACAACAGTGAGCCTCCCAGCCCTGCCTGATACAGATGCGCGGAGACTCTGAGAAAAATGTAGTACTTGGGGAATTTTGGGTGTTTCTGATATTTTTTTTGTGCGATGTGGCATGTACTTACATCCTGTGTGGGTGCAGCGTGGGGGCTGTGCCTTTACCGAGAGCTTAGCACCCATTTGCAAACTGTGGGGCGACGATATATGTGTGCAGATGTGTGCAGCGGCGGGAAGCGGCGGGGAGCGGCGGGTAGTAGCAAGGCCACCGAGATGAGAGGGCTGCAGTACCCTGGCTACTACCAGCCGCTCCCCGTCGCTCCAAAGGTCTGCACAAATATATCGTCGCCGTGTGGGTTGTGAATGGGTGCTAAGCTCTCGGGAAGGGCACGGCTTTCTTGCTGTGCCCATGCAGGATGCAAGTATGTGCCGTGTCGCACAAAAAATATACCAGAAGCACACGGGATTCTTAGGGTACTGAATTTTTCTCTGAGTCTCCGTGTGTCTGTGTCGGGCGGGGCTGGGAGGCTTACCTCTTGTGACGTCGCCAGCAAGTTTCGCGCCACGGCTGGAATGTGGCTGTTGTTTTTCCCGCGCTTTTTACAAAAGTCATGTTTTTAGGGAAATAAGGCGTGAAAATGAATAATTTTTTGTGGATTAGGTATTTTGAATGAATATTCAACATAATTATGCAAAGAAAAATTGGGTCTGGACGATTACTTTAACGGAGAGAGAGAGAGAGAGAGAGAGAGAGAGAGAGAGAGAGAGAGAGAGAGAGAGAGAGAGAGAGAAGAGAGAGAGAGAGAGAGAGAGAGAGAGAGAGAGAGAGAGAGAGAGAGGGAGAGAGAGAGAGAGGTGGGGGGGAAACAAACAGACAGAGACTCTATACTTATTCATCAAAAATATTCTGTCCTGACACTTCCTTCCCACATCACGCAAAATTAATTAAGCCAACCAAGTCTGAAGGGAAAAAAAACACGGGTAGTTGTAGAACACTTCCTTTCCTGAAAAAACCTTTCCCTTAGCAACTCCTTATCCTCATCTTACTCCTCCCTTATTTCATTTCTCTCTCTCTCTCTCTCTCTCTCTCTCTCTCTCTCTCTCTCTCTCTCTCTCTCTCTCTCTCCTCTCTCTCTCTCTCTCTCTCCTCTCTCTCTCTCCTCTCCTCTCTCTCTCTCCTCTCTCTCTCCCTCTCTCTCTCTCTCTCCTCTCCTCTCTCTCTCTCTTCTCCCTCTCTTCTCTCTCTCTCTTTTTTTTCACTCCTTTCATTAGCCGCCTTTTATCACTCTCTTTCCATCCCTCTTCCCTCCTACTCTTATCATCTAATATCTTGTTTCTCCATTTTTTTTATTATTTTTCCTGCATTTTTTTTTTTTTTTTTTTTTTTTTACATCTGAAAGTACTGGCCTTATGCCCTTCTTGCCTTAACCTTCTCTTCCCTCTCTCCTCTTCCTGTTTGCCTTCTTCTTTTTTTCTTTTCTTCTTCTTCTTCTTCTTCTTCTTCTTCTTCTTCTTCTTGTGACCTTTGTCGCTTAGTATCGCTTCAGAGGTCCTCTTCAACTGTTGCCTCTTGCGTTTTCTTCGTGTAACCTGATGATGGTGATACATATGGCGTAGGTAATAATGTTATGTGGTGGCTATGTTCCGTGTTATTGACATATGTTTGAGAGGGTTTGTAGTGTAGTGAGGGAAAAAAGAACAAAAAAGTACATGTTTTCTTTGATGAACGTAGTTTAGTGTCATTGCCAAGGAGAGGTTTTAAAGTGTGTAGTGAGAGAAAAAAGAACCAAAAAGTACATGTTTTCCTTGAAGAACATTTTAAAATTTAGTGCCATTGCCAGGGAGAGGTTTTATAGTGTAGTGCTGGAAGAAAGAACCAAAAAGTACGTGTTTTCCTTAAAGAACATGATTTTGTCTACGTTTAAAAAATGCTGAAATGCTGAATTATATTCTCACTTCTACGAACATTTGTGTGATAAGGAATTTCTCTACTTTAATTTGAAAATATGAGAAATCTTCTTTATACCCATTACAGAGATGAGATGAATATTTTTTTCCCCTTACATATTTTAGAATGCAGGTTTATTAGTTCAACCATATTAATCTTCCTTGTAGGCATGGTATTACTTTTTGTACCGTATAATCTTTAATGAACTAGAATTTACGAAATACTTGTGTACTCAGCCGTCTCTATTATGTATCAAATTATATGAAATAAATTTGAGGATTTTGTTCGGAACTTCATAAAAAAAAAAGAGATGGAATGAGATCGTAAATGATATTCTGATGATAAGAATTATTAATGGCAAGGATGATGAACAGTCTCCTCGCCATCGGGTGTCATGCACATTCCCAACATTTCTTGCGTCTCAACGTCCAGTCTGGTATGTGGCGAGGTCATGGACGTGGGGGGGGGGAGAGAGAGAGAGAGAGAGAGAGAGAGAGAGAGAGAGAATGTTATAATATAAATACGTATTAACCATTTCACGCCCAGATCTTTCCTTTGCTATATAAAATCGTCTGTTGTTAGCCATAAAGATTACGAAAAGTGACTAAATATACCAACTTAGCTAGTGGACAAGGATACTAAACAGGTCATATCTATAAAATATTGCTTATATTCACCAAAAATCGTCTAATGGTAGCTAAATTACAATGGAAATTACGTTCTGGGCCTCAAGGGGTTAAATATCTTATCTGTCTTTACATAGCTGTTTTGTAACGATGGTGTGTCAAATAACGTTCAAAGATATGGACAGAGTCAGGAGTTGATAGGATATTGGGTTGTAGTGAGATCCTTAATAAATGAAAGGAAGATAGAGAGGACAAGTGCCAGAACATAGACGTGTGGTTGTTTTGAATGTATATCTTTACAGTGTTATTAAAAAAAGAAGCAATGATTGGATAGGTATCAGGTTAGCCGATGCTTATCTTCTGAACTGATTATTTCGGTAACATTCCACACTTTAGGCCCGACTTTCTGTTCGTTGCACACCCTCCCGTCCCTCCAGTGGGCGATGCCTTTGTGTCCTCAGCGTGACGCAAAGATTTGAGCTTATTGACATTAATCATGGCTATGCTGTCTCCTTTTTATTCGTTTAGTCTTTTTGTCATCTCCAGCTTCGTCTTTTTCTTATATTCACCAACATGTTATTCTCTTTCCTACCCATGACCTTTATTAAGCCATAAGAATTTTTCAACGTTTTCCTCCAAGTCAGTTGGCAGTTTCGGTAAATATATTTGTTCCATATATTTACATAGTAATGAATATACATTCTTCAGCGTCATTTTGCATAAAATTCTCTTAAAAGGAATTACATAAATCCCTAAGAGAGGGTATATAGCAGTTAACTTTTATTTTATTTTATTTTATTGCTCAAAATATAACTTTCTGCTTTCAAACATGTTTTTACTTCAACTTTAACAAATAAGCCATTCTGTATCATCTTCGCCAAAATCATTTGACCTTTCGGGTGCACAGTTCGTTTTAATAAATCATCTCCATCATTCCTCACAGGCCGCTCGTCTCGTAAATATTCCCCGCGTTTTCCTGGTTGACATCCGGCTCTTCCAGTTCGCTGCTTTGTCATCTCACCTACTTTCTTATAATTTGTTTGTCTGTTTCTGTTTGTCGAATCTGTTCACAGATTGTCTGTCCTGCTCTCGTGGCTTCCCTGCACAAAACCTTGATGTCTCTTATTTGTCCTTGATAATAAAGTAGTTAATCACTATATATATATATATATATATATATATATATATATATATATATATATATATATATATATATATATATATATATATTAATATAATATATATATATATATATATATATATTATTATATATATATATATATATATATATATATATATATATATATATATATATATATATATATATATATATATATATGTATATGCATATATATATATATATATATATATATATATATATATATATATATATATATATATATATATATATATGTATATATATATAATATGTATATAATATATTATATACTCCTTGAACAATAAGTATCTAGACACGTAGAAATCTAAGATACCCTTTTTGTAACTTTTATACATTTTGTTTTTCATCGCTGTATTTCAGCGTCTTTTTTCACTGTTATTGTATTATTGGTATACCGTATTTTGCAATAACTCGTATGATACAATCTACATACTCGTATACATAGGGAGAAGGATATGTCGCCAACTACATACACACTAACCGCCAGCCAGACAAGGAAAAAAGAATTTCATAAACATAACAAAGAAACAAATTGAAAGGATCTGTGGACATGGGGCTGGAATAATAGAGCAGGTGATGCCACGTGCAGGCAGGATAAGGGATTACATTCCATCTCCCTCAGGAAATCAGCAGAACGTGATGGCATATAAGGAATTCTTGAATAGAGATAGGACTCGATTACTTTGAAAACTTCGCTCTTGTGTTCGCCCTTTATGAAGTTAGGCTCGTGTTATTAGATTCTCGGTTAGTGAGGTGAAATGCTGTGGAAAGAAACGAAACAACCTGTAAACAACGAAAAAGGCGGAACGTATATCGGTATTGTTACTTTTGCCGATTTTATCTGTATACGTGAAGTCAGACAGGAAGTAAATCGAGTATTAACCCCTTAACCCCCATATCTTTCTCTTTGCTATAAAATATTGTCTGTTGTTTGCCATACATTTGCGAAAGGTAACTGAATATACCAAATTAGTTAGTCGGCAAGGATACTAAACAGGTCATATCTATAAAATATTGCTTATATTCACTAAAAATCGTCTAATGGTAGCCAAATTACAATGGAAATTACGTTATGTGTCTCAAGGGGCTAAGGAAACTATGATGGGTACATAAAAGTTGAATCAAAGCAATGTTATGTGGATCACCTAACAGTCATGACTTTTGTTGAAATTTCTGGAAATAAGTGTGAAAGAGAATCTATCCCAGTGAAATAAATATACGTGGAGGAAACTGAAGAATGAAGAATATACTGTAGTGATGTCAGTATAAGTAACTTTATCCCATGAATTCTGTTGGCTTCATTCTGTGAAACGAAACGAGAATATGATCAGTGCGTTCTATCAGGCTTAACCCCTTGAGGCCCAGAACGTTATTTCCATTGTATTTTGGGTACCATTAGACGATTTTAATTAATATAAGAAATACATTATAGATATGACCTGTTTAGTATACTTGTCCACTAACTAATCTGATATATTTAGTGACTTCGTAATTTTATGGCTAACAATAGATGATTTTATATAGCAAAGGAAAGATCTGGGCGTGAAGGCGTTAATATGTGGGTCGAAAACTTAGATCCTTACAAAAGTTTTAGACTATAAAATCAGTCGGGCTCAGAGGAGAATAGAGAAAAATTACAATGGTTATTACATGAAAATAGAGAAGAGATAATCATAGATAGGAAGAGAAGCTAAGATAAAAGTATGACCACCATTACAGAGAACCAGACAAAGGCGCGTCATTTTTCATGTAGATAAAAGAACAGATGATGAGTTAGACAGAACATCAAGAGGAGGGAATGGATGACATATGTGAAGCAGAGAACAAGATAGAAAGAAAATGTCAGAATCGACGAAAACCAGAAATAAGATGAGTAAAAATTGTATTAACCCCTTCACGCCCAGATCTTTCCCTTGCTATACAAAAATCGTTTGTTGTCGAGCCATAAAATTACGAAAAGTAACAGAATATACCAAAATAGTTAGTCAACAAGGATACTAAACGGGTCATGTCTATAGAATATTACTTAGAATCACTAAAAATCGTCTAATGGTACCCAAATTACAATTGAAATTACGTTCTAGGTCTCAAGGGGTTAAGGATATTGCCAGTGAAGGAAAAATACACTATTAACAGATATAAGTGGTGAGAAAGGACTTGTCTGATTAATTCTGAGAGTCGCCTGCCATCTCAACAACCTTTGTAACAGCACGTTCGCTTCCTCCTCGTCGCCGCCCACCGCTGATACCCTTTATTGTTTAACCCTCCCACTATGTAATGACGTTTTTTCCAGCATTCCTAAATAGATGAAACGTTAGCTTTTCCACCTCGTTTAGCCACAAAGCAGTAAGGTAGCGGCGCCAGGACTCCGATCCCGCGATGCCAAAGGGAAGCGTGCACGAGGAGAGCTATGATGATTCCCGTGGATGAGGTTCGATATGGATGTTGTCTCGTATAAGCTTGGCATAGAACAAATCGTTACTCTTTGTCGCCTCAAATGCATGTACTATATAGGTATAAATTGAGCTGCAGAGGACCCGAGTCGACCTATGAAATAGTTGTGGTACTTTGTAAACAATTTCAAGTGAGATAATGAAGGGGAGGTTATTCGAGGCTGTTTCAGGACAGTTTTCTCACTCATCTCGTCCACGGCGTAAGAATAGATGCACAAAATCTGTTTTAATCTCCAGTTTTGTCTCACTAAGTTTGGCATGTGATCCGTCTGGCTCATGTCTTCATGTCGAAACTGAGAATTATAAACACAGGAATGTTATCGGTACGTGAATTAATTAGGTTATTTAAAACCTTCGAAGCGTCACGTACCATTGCTTTTGTATGTGTGTGTGTGTGTGTGTGTGTGTGTGTGTGTGTGTGTGTGTGTGTGTGTGTGTGATTCACTCACGGTCTTGATGATGTGCTGTACTCGTAAAGACCTTTGAGCTCATAGATACCAATCTATGGGTAAGGTTGGGACTTCCCAAACCACACACTCCATCCCCTTGTTCAAAAGCGACAGTAACTGCCTGCTAGTCAGTGAAAAATCTTAAGAGGCTTGAGGGAGCCTCGAACTTATGCGTGCAAGTGGCTGGTCAGGATGTTACCGCTGTACCACGCGTGCAGTGTGTGTGTGTGTGTGTGTGTGTGTGTGTGTATTCATCTAGTTGTTCATCTAGTTGTATTTTACAGGGCCTGAGCAACGCTCATATGGCCCCGTCTCCATATCAACATTTTTATCCTTCATCCTTAGTGCTTAGTGTTGGCCGAAGCCACCACCCCGGGAGGCGGGTCACAAACCCCCGGATAACACCCGGTACCCATTCACTGCTGGATGGACAGGGGCTGGGGTTTTAAGGAAACAGCCCATATGTTTCCGCTCCGCCCGGGGATCGAACCCGGGACTTCTCGGTTGTGAACCGAGCGTGCTAACCACTACACTACGGAGTACACAGGAGTGTGTGTGTGTGTGTGTGAATAAAGTAATAGTGTTTTATGTATATTCACAATGGCATTCATCAGATGTGTTCGTTCGTATGACTGAGTGTGTTGGTGGTTGTGTTAACCCTCACCCGACGCACCTGCCGCACGGAGAGATCAAAGTCCTTCCCCAGGTGTCTTTGAAGTCTTCCTAATGACTTTCTTTGTCTTCACCATCAAGGGGTGTTGTCTTCCAGACTGTAGGGATTCCTAATTAAACCGGAAGGCAACTTCTTTTAATTAAGGGAAGAATATCAATTATACTTTTGAGGAGATATTCTAGATCACCTTACAATTTTTTATTCAATCAAAGGATTTTCGTGACAAATAATGAGCAAACATATATGTCCTGTTGAAGATGAATGTTGCGTTGTCAGGAAGCTGTTAGTATTCAGACAAATATACCACTTTGTATAGGAAAGCAGTAAGGTTATTATTATTATTGTTATTATCATTATTATCCCTCGCCTTCGTTTCTTCATATTCTTTTCTTCATTTTTTCTCCTTCGTTTCTTTGTCATATTCTTTTTCTTCATTATTTTATTTTATTCTTCTTCTTCTACTTCTTTTTGTCTTCGTTTCTTGAACTTCTTCCTCTACTTCAATTTGAGTCGCAGGATAATGATGTTTGTTATCCATGGCACCGAAGGATTGACATTCCACAAAGTGTACCTCTACCTAAACAGCTCCAAAGAATATTAATGGATATAGATGATGTTCCAGTCGTCATCGATATTAAACTCACAATGATTTCAGTAACATCGTATCTTCGTCCAAAACCAGCATTAAGTGTCTCTTTGTTTCTCTTTTTTTCTCTCTGGCGCTGAAGAGGAGGATCACTTCGCCGCTTTTAGCATTCATTGTATCCCTCTTCCTCCCTCAAAAAAATAACGAGAGAGTGCAATGGAGTAGTACTTAAGTCTCTCTCTCTCTCTCTCTCTCTCTCTCTCTCTCTCTCTCTCTCTCTCTCTCTCTCTCTCTCTCTCTCTCTCTCTCTCTCTCTCTCTCTCTCTCTCTCGCTCGCTCGCTCGCTCGCTCTCTCTCTCTCTCTCTCTCTCTCTCTCTCTCTCTCTCTCTCTCTCTCTCTCTCTCTCTCTCTCTCTCTCTCTCTCTCTCTCTCTCTCTCTCTCTCTCTCTCTCTCTGTACGTCTGAAGATTTTTTTTTTTGCCTGTTTCATGATTTTGTGTGGTTATTAGCGAGACCAACATTATTATTTTTCCTTTTCCATCCATCTTCCTCCTTCACTTTCCTAATGGACTGCCATCAGTGCGTAAATCATTATAGTATCGTGAAGGTTAGCGTTGCCTCATCACACTTACAACAAACAGGTTCTCGGCTCATGCTACGAACACCATTTATTTTTTATTTGTCTCTCTCTCTCTCTCTCTCTCTCTCTCTCTCTCTCTCTCTCTCTCTCTCTCTCTCTCTCTCTCTCTCTCTCTCTCTCTCTCTCTCTCTCTCTCTCTCTCTCTCTCTCTCTCTCTCTCTCTCTCTCTCTCTATATATATATATATATATATATATATATATATATATATATATATATATATATATATATTCATTTTTTCTTTATATTGTTATTATTGTCACTATTATTATTATTATTATTAGTGTTATTATCATTATTATCCCTCTCCTTCGTTTCTTCATATTATTTTCTTCATTTTTTATCTTCTGTTTCTACTTCGTTTCTTCGTTTCTTCTTCACATTCTTTTTCTTCATTACTTTCTTTTCTTCTTCTTCTTCTTCTGCTTCTTTTTTATTTCTCTTCGTTTCTTCATCTTCCTCTTACTTCTTTTGTTTCTTCTTCTCCATCTCCATCTTCTTTTGCTGCATTTACTTACTGCGACACCACTGAACTGATGATATCTCTGGAAAAAGAAGACAAGAATGATTAGATAACGAAGGAGAACATGTGATATTATTGATGGACTCATTATTTTAAACTATACGTTATTAGATATAGATATTAGATTACAGTAATTCCCAAATCGTCTCCCGGTAACCTAACCTAAGCTAATCTAAAATAAACCTAAGATAACCAAACCTAACCTAAAATAATCTAAAGTATAAATAAGATAACCAAACCTAACCTAAAATAATCTAAAGTATAACTAAGATAACCAAACCTAACCTAAAATAAACCTAAAATAACCTAAAATAAACCTAAGATAACCAAACCTAACCTAAAATACCCTAAAATAAACCTAAAATAAACCTAAAATAAACCTAAGATAACCAAACCTAACCTAAAATAACCTAAAATAATTTAAAATATACCTAAGATAACCAAACCTAACCTAAAATAAACCTAAAATAACCTCTGTAATCCCCTTGAGTTTGCCGCCAAAATTTACTTAGAAAGAGGCGTAAGATTTATGTAAGTGATCTAATGTCTTAAAACTGATCATCTGTCTTAATTAATGTTAGTTGTCTGATTATGATTATTGCGCAAATCTCATTAACGTAAACATTATCAAACTGTATTAAATTTTCTTCGCGATAAAATAGATTTTTGAAGTAAAACAAGAAAAAATGAAGAAGGGTGGATAATCGTAACGTAATATTATTTAATTTATATTTTCTTAACGTTAAACAACAGATGAGAGAATATACCTGAATTAACAATGGTCTGAATTCACTGTTTTATCCATAATGAGCCGTCTAATGCCATTCCGTTCCTCCTTTACTTATGTTAATGTCCTTATCCGTAGCCGATCCTCCTCCTCCTCCTCCTCCTCCTCCTCCTCCTCCTCCTCCTCCTCCTCCTCCTCCTCCTCCTCTCCTCCTGCTCCTCCTGCTCCTCCTTCTATCTCCTCTCCTCCTGCTCCACCTTCGTCTCCTCTCCTCCTGCTCCTCCTCCTTCTGTCTCCTCCTTTCCTCCTCCTCCTCCTCAGTCTCCTGCTTCCTCTCTATATACGTCCTCCTTCTATCAGCTGCCGAAATCTTGAAGCCGATTACAAGAATAATTATCAGATGATCTCCGTCAGCCGCTTAACCTCAACTCTGCTCGTTAATCCTTAATGTATCGATCGATCCCCAGATTGGCTTCCTTCACCCTCACACCCTCACACTCTTCACCCACACGCCCACACACCCACACACCCACACACCCACACACCCACACACCCACACACCCTTCATCCTGTATCTTCGCTGCTGTCCTCAACGTGCTGTACCGCGACAATCATTGTGCTCATAATTTTTTTCCTTTGTTAAAGTAATCGTCCAGACCATTTCATCATTCCTGATTTAATGCAATCAAATCATAGCCATTAACGAGTATATCAACAACACGTCGTCACTTTTTGTATCCAGTCAGCCGTTTTTAAATAATCCGCAATCAAAATCTGCAAATTCCCCGAGTTTTCAAAACGCTCTCAAGGTTTGCAGACGCTCAGGCTCAGGCTCGGTGACGTACCATCAGGGAGGCTCATCTTCCCGCGCTGATCAGAGAGGCACGTAAACACAGAGATAAATATAGTACTTGAAGATATTTGGGTGTTTCTGATAGATTTTTTTTGCTATATGCCACCATTGCCACATGCATGCATCCTTTATGGGTGCAGCAAGACAGCTGTGCCTTTCGAGAAAAGTTTGCACACGGAAAGGAGTGGCGTGTGTAGGGTGATACACGCCTATAGTGTGTTGGGGCGAGCAGTTGTGTTGAGAAACGGCGCCCTCCCGTAAGACTGACTCAGTCCAACACTATACCAGACCAGGTGGCCCTGTTAGACAGGGACGCCAGGACTGGCAGCAGCGGTGGACCACCACGACTGTGAGGCTTTGCCTCTTAACAAGACCAAGTAAACCAGTTGTGGAGTGGGCGTGCCCTGTGGTGAGAGACCCTGTGTTGGTGTGGCTGTCACACTTTCTGCCTTCCCGCCCGCATATTTTCCAACTCTATGCTGTAGTTAATGCTAGTATGTGGTTTCCGAGTAATGACGTTTGACTGTAGCTCCAAAACTAACCATAGGATTTTCTCGAAAGTACCTTCATTGTGATTCCCACACACACATGGTTTAATCTTATTTACCAATCCATGTTTTGGAGAAGTGCCAGGTCCTCCTGTTGAACCTCAGGCTCTGCTAACACCTGTTCATCCACCTCGTACTCGGGCTCAAACATAGGATTCCATGACAATCTGTGGTTCGTTTTCCTCATAGTATACGCGACCAGCGTCATTTCTTTCGGTGTCAGATTGAGCATCGTTCTCTAGATGTCACAGCGACAGATTCACTGTCTGACACCGAAGTACAATCGCTCATCATAACATTTGCCGACAGGTGTCAGACAGAGTGTCTGCGGGCGTCCCTGTTCTGACGTCATCAATAACAATCGTAGCCCTGTTGGAGGGAAGATTTTTTTTTTCGCGCGCTTTTTACAAAAGTCGTGTTTTTATGGAAATAAGGCCTGGAAATCAATTATTTTTGGTGGATTAGGTGTTTTGAATGTACATTCAACATAATTCGGCAAAAAAAATTTGGGTCTGGACGATTACTTTAAGCTTTTGCCTTTCTTCAAATTTTGTTCAGATATATCTTCTATATTAATAAAAGCGAAAGTGTGTCTGTCTGTCTGTGTGTGTGTGTGTGTGTGTGGTATAGGTTCCGCCCCCCGTAGCGCAAACACCTCATATGGCACATTTTTGGAATCGGGTTGACCAGGGGAAGGTCATAAGCCCACTTATGAGATGATCCGATCACTTTTTTTTTTTTTTTTTTTTTAGCCTATTAGCGAGAATTGTGAAAACAAAAGTGGGTTGCGAGAATTGAGGAAGCCTTGATGTAGGGTGATGGGTAATGGGTGAGTGAATGGGTGGGGTGATGGGTAATGGGTGTGGGGTGATGGGTGAGTGAATGGGTGGGGGGTGATGGGTGATGGGTGAGATAATAGGTGGGGGGTGATGGGTAATGGGTGAGTGAATGGGTGTGTGGTGATGGGTAATGGGTGAGTGAATGGGTGGGGGGTGATGGGTAATGGGTGAGTGAATGGGTGGGGGGTGATGGGTAATGGGTGAGTGAATGGGTGGGGGGTGATGGGTAATGGGTGGGGGGAATACATACATTTCTACATCCATGATTTCAGGAAAGTTAGAAGGGGCTATCTGGAGAGTCTGTGTTTGGTGGGCCTTCGGCCCACCAAACACAGGTGGTGGGCCTTCGGCCCACCAATAGCCCTCCGCAGGAGCTAGCCAAAAAGTCCGCCCGGAGGGCGGCTTTGCGGCTAGTATATATATATATATATATATATATATATATATATATATATATATATATATATATATATATATATATATATATAAAATATATATATATATATATATATATATATATATATATATATATATATATATATATATATATACTAGCCGCAAAGCCGCCCTCCGGGCGGACTTTTTGGCTAGCTCCTGCGGAGGGCTATTGGTGGGCCGAAGGCCCACCACCTGTGTTTGGTGGGCCGAAGGCCCACCAAACACAGACTCTCCAGATAGCCCCTTCTAACTTTCCTGAAATCATGGATGTAGAAATGTATGTATTAACGCCAACCCATTCACATCACCTCCAACCCATTCACTCACCCATTACCCATCACCCCCCACCCATTCACTCACCCATTACCCATCACCCCCCCCCCATTCACTCACCCATTACCCATCACCCCCCACCCATTCACTCACCCATTACCCATCACCCCCCACCCATTCACTCACCCATTACCCATCACCACACACCCATTCACTCACCCATTACCCATCACCCCCCATCTATTCCCTCACCCATCACCCATCACCCCCCACCCATTCACTCACCCATCACCCCACACCCATTACCCATCACCCCACCCATTCACTCACCCATTACCCATCACCCTACATCAAGGCTTCCTCAATTCTCGCAACCCACTTTTTTCACAATTATCGCTAATAGGCTGCTAAAAAAAAAAAAAAAAAAAGTGATCGGATCATCTCATAAGTGGGCTTAAAACCTTCCCCTGGTCAACCTGGTTCCAAAAATGTGGTATATGATGGGATTCCGCCACGGGGGGCGGAACCTATACCACACACACACACACACACACACACACACACACACACACACACACACACAGACATACACACTTTCGCTTTTATTAATATAGATATATGTATATACTAAACATACTAAATATGTATATACTTACATACTAAAAAGTATGTAATCAGTTCACAAGTCTCTTCCCTACTATTCATCAGAAGTCGTCGTTTCCTTGCAGCTCCGTGGCGTCACTCCCTCCAGGCTGCCCATCACCATTAGGACTGTTTACCTGCTGCATTATCACATTCCGTGGCGCGAGCCAATGTCGAGGTGAGACCGCCGTCACAGTACATAGAAACACATAGGAATAATATATGCCAGACCTGTTGATCGATGACGAGAGTAACTACTAGAGAAAAAGAAAAGAGAAAATGAGCAGGCAAATATAAAAAGGTTCCCAAAGAAAATTTAGAATACAACAAATGTTAAATATATATATACTAGCCGCAAAGCCGCCCTCCGGGCGGACTTTTTGGCTAGCTCCTGCGGAGGGCTATTGGTGGGCCGGCCCACCAACTGTGTTTCGTGGGCCTTCGGCCCACCAAACAGACTCTCCAGAGAGCCCCTTCTAGCTTTCTTGAAATCATGGATATAGAAATGTATGTATTAACGCCAACCCATTCACATCACCCCCAACCCATCAACTCACCCATTACCCATCACCTCCCACCCATTCACTCACCCATTACCCATCACCCCCCACCCATTCACTCACCCATTACCCATCACCACACACCCATTCACTCACCCATTACCCATCACCCCCCATCTATTCTCTCACCCATCACCCCCCACCCATTCACTCACCCATCACCCCACACCCATTACCCATCACCCCACCCATTCACTCACCCATTACCCATCACCCTACATCAAGGTTTCCTCAATTCTCGCAACCCACTTTTTTTCACAATTCTCGCTAATAGGCTGCTAAAAAAAAAAAAAAGTGATCGGATCATCTCATAAGTGGGCTTAAAACCTTCCCCTGGTCAACCTGATTCCAAAACTGTGCCATATGATGGGATTCCGCCATGGGGGGCGGAACCTATACCACACACACACACACACACACACACAGACAGACACACTTTCGCTTATATTATTATATATATATATATATATATATATATATATATATATATATATATATATATATATAATATATATATATATATATATATATATATATATATATATATATATATATTTAACATTTGTTGTATTCTAAATTTTCTTTGGGAACCTTTTTAAATTTGCCTGCTCATTTTCTCTTTTCTTTTTCTCTAGTAGTTACTCTCGTCATCGATCAACAGGTCTGGCATATATTATTCCTATGTGTTTCTATGTACTGTGACGGCGGTCTCACCTCGACATTGGCTCGCGCCACGGAATGTGATAATGCAGCAGGTAAACAGTCCTAATGGTGATGGGCAGCCTGGAGGGAGTGACGCCACGGAGCTGCAAGGAAACGACGACTTCTGATGAATAGTAGGGAAGAGACTTGTGAACTGATTACATACTTTTTAGTTCCTAGAAGCTTTATAATTTCACTTGAACATAAATTACTGTGTGTGTGTGTGTGTGTGTGTGTGTGTGTGTGTGTGTGTGTGTGTGTGAGTGTGTGTCATTCATTCACCCTATGGTCTTGTCCACGCGAGCTGGCTCGTGATCGCCAGTTTCACCCTCTCAGTGCGAGCTCGGAGCTCATTATTACCGATCTTAGGGTAATGCTGGGACCTCACACACCACACACCCCTATCCCCTTGCTCAAGGGGGACAGTAACCGCTAGAATTTGTGAAGTGAAAGTGTGTGTGTGTGTGTGTGTGTGTGTGTGTGTGTGTGTGTGTGTGTGTGCGCGTGTGTGTGTGTGTGTGTGTGTGTGTGTGTGTTCGATTTTCATAACAATCTGACATTTCAAGACCTCGTTGTCTTGTAGGTTTATTGTGAATATGAAGAAGGGAACACATATATTCTATTTTCAACACCTTAGAGAGGCTGGCCAATGGCAGAAAAAAAGAACAAAAGAAATAAAAACCTTTTAATTGCGAGGCCCCCAAGAAGCAGACAGTGAATAAACTTAGGAAATGTCAACTTCTGTATAATTCCCACTTTCTGCATCGCTGATGGAGTTCATGACGGGAAGTGTCGCTATAAAAGTGTTTTCCAGATAAGATTGAAGGTTGGCGGCAGTGAAGGGAAGAGGAGGAAGCCATCCCAGAGGTCGGGAAGTGGCTGGCGGAGGGTGAGTGGAGCGCTGCAAGCAAGGAAAAAATGTGATGAAAGAAAATATGTGCACGAAAAAATACGAGGAAGTTAATTATCAAGGCCGGAGTCAACAGCGTAAGAGATTTGCGGTTGTTAGTAGAAAATATAAAAATTCAAGGAAAGACAGGAAAACATGTGATGGAAGGAAATATGTGCACAAAAAAATACAAGTAAGTTCAAGTAAATAATACGAGTAATTATCAAGGCAACAGTGTAAGAGCTTTGCGTTGGTTAGAAAAATATGAAAATTCAAGGAAAAATAGATCTAAACTAGAAAGTCGTTGACACTAAAGTAACACCCGCGCGCACATAGTTTGTGAACATGAACGTTTTATGTTTATGAACGGTTTTTGAGTAATCGTGATGACAAATAAGCTAATAAACAAGCATACAAACAGACAAAGTGCTGAAAATAATACCATTGCTAGCGCGGGTGGTAAGAAGAACAATAATTTTACCACAATTATTCTATTGCCATACCACTTACGTACACAAAATGACGTTTATTCTTCACCAAGTAGTGGAAATTGTTTTCCTTAGAGTACTTTTTTAAAGGCAGAGAGCTAGTTGGGTGCGAGGATGGTGTTCAGTGTTCAGCCTGCCTCCCTTCAGCACGCAACGCACCACCTGCCTCCTGAACACCCGGAGTACCTGCCTCACCCTCCTACTCAACACCCGGAGTACCTGCCTCACCCTCCTACTCAACACCCGGAGTACCTGCCTCACCCTCCTACTCAACACCCGGACTACCTGCCTCACCCTCCTACTCAACACCCGGAGTACCTGCCTCACCCTCCTACTCAACACCCGGAGTACCTGCCTCACCCTCCTATTCAACACCCGGACTACCTGCCTCACCCTCCTACTCAACACCCGGAGTACCTGCCTCACCCTCCTACTCAACACCCGGAGTACCTGCCTCACCCTTTTTTTTTTTTCTTTTTTTTTTTTTCTTTTCTTTTTACATCACAAGGAACTGGCCAAGGGCACAGCAAAAATGGGTAACACAAAGCCCGCTTAGTTGCCAGTCCCTATAAAGAAGACAGTAAGAGAATAAAATAGAAAAGGGGTGAGCCAATTTAGTTCGGGAGGTGTCTTGTTACTCTTCTTTTGAAAAGATGTAAATCATAGGAAAGTGGAAAAATAGAAACAGGAAGAGAGTTCCAGAGTTTACCAGTGAAAGGGATGAAAGAGTAAAGATACTGATTAACTCTTGCATTAGGAAGATGGACAGAATAGGGATGAGAATGAGTAGAAAGACTTGTGCAGCGAGGCCGCGGGAGGGGGGGAGGCATACAGTTAGCAAGTTCAGAAGAGCAGTGAGCATGAAAATAACGGTAGAAGAGAGCAAGAGAAGCAACATTGCGGCGGTGATTTAAAGATTGAAGACAGTCAGTCAGAGGAGAGGAGTTGATGAGACGAAAAGCTTTTGACTCAACCCTGTTTAGGAGAGCTGTATGAGTGGATCCTCCCCAAACATGTGAGACATACTCCATACATGGGCGGATAAGGTCCCTGTAGAGTGCAAGCAATTGGGAGGGAGAAAAAAAAGGACGCAGACGCCACAGGACACCTAACTTCATAGAAGCTGTTTTAGCAAGAGATAAGATGTGAGATTTCCAGTTCAGATTTTTAGTAAAGGACAGTCCTAGAATGTTCATTGTAGAAGAAGGAGACAGTTGAGTGTCATTGAAGAAGAGGGGATAGTTATCTGGAAGGTTTTGTCGAGTAGATAGGTGAAGAAATTGGGTTTTTGAGGCATTGAACAAAACAAGGTTTGCTTTGCCCCAATCAGAAATTATAGAAAGATCAGAAGTTAGGCGCTCGGTGGCATCTCTCCGTGAATCACTTAGTTCCTGTTGAGTTGGACGTCTAATAAACGACGTTGAAAAATGCAGGGTAGAATCATCAGCGTAGGAGTGGATAGGGCTTTGAGTTAGACTTAGAAGATCATCAATGAATAATAGAAAGAGAGTGGGTGATAGGACAGAACCCTGGGGAACACCACTATTGATAGATTTAGGAGACGAACAATGTCCGTCTACAGTAGCTGCAATAGAACGGTTTGAAAGGAAACTTAAGATGAAAGTACAGAGAGAAGGATAGAAACCGAATGAGGGTAGTTTGGAAATGAAAGATTTGTGCCAGACTCTATCAAAAGCTTTTGATATGTCAAGGGCAACAGCAAAAGTTTCACCGAAACCCCTAAAGGAGGATGACCAAGATTCAGTTAGGAAAGCTAGAAGATCGCCAGTAGATTGCCCTTTACGGAAACCGTACTGACGATCAGATAGAAGATTGTGAGCAGATAGATGCTTAAGAATCTTCTTATTAAGTATAGATTCAAAAACTTTAGAAAGGCAGGAAGTCAAAGCTATAGGACGGTAGTTTGAAGGATTAGAACGGTCACCCTTCTTAGGAACAGGTTGGATGTGAGCAAACTTCCAGCAAGAAGGAAAGGTGGAAGTAGATAGACAAAGAGGGAAAAGTTTGACCAGGCAAGGTGCAAGCACAGAAGCACAGTTTTTGAGAACAATAGGAGGGACTCCATCAGGACCGTAAGCCTTCCGAGGATCTAGGCCAGAAAGGGCAAAGAAATCATCATTCCGAAGGATCTTAATGACAGGTATAATATAGTCAGAGGGTGGAGGAGAAGGAGGAACAAGCCCTTCATCAACCAGAGTGGAATTTTTAGCAAAGGTTTGAGCGAAGAGTTCAGCTTTAGAAGTAGATGAGACAGCTGTGGAGCCATCTGAGTGAAGCATAGGAGGGAAAGATGAAGAAGAAAAATTGTTAGAGATGTTATTAGCTAGATGCCAGAAGCCAGAAGTCAACCCTACTACTCAACATCCGGAGTACTTGCCTCACCCTCCTACTCAACACCCGGAGTACCTGCCTCACCCTCAACACCCGGAGTACCTGCCTCACCCTCCTACTCAACATCCGGAGTACCTGCCTCAGTGCCTCACCCACCTCCTCAACACCCGGAGTACCTGCCTCTCCCTCCTACTCAACACCCGGAGTACCTGCCTCACCCTCCTACTCAACTTCCGGAGTACCTGCCTCACCCACCTCCTCAACACCCGGAGTACCTGCCTCTCCCTCCTACTCAACACCCGGAGTACCTGCCTCACCCACCTACTCAACACCCGGAGAACCTGCCTCTCCCTCCTACTCAACACCTGGAGTACCTGCCTCATCATCCTCCTCAACACCCGGAGTACCTACCTCACCCACCTACTCTAATGTCTAGTCACTAGTGTCTAGTCTAGTGTCTAGTGTCTAAGTGTCTAGATAGGATCAAAGTATCTTATCTGCCTCACCCTCCTCAACGTCCGGAGTACCTGCCTCACCCTCCTTAACACCCGGAGTACCTGCCTCACCCTCCTCAACACCCGGAGTACCTGCCTCACCCTCGTCAACATCCGGAGTACCTGCCTCACCCTCCTCAACACCCGGAGTACCTGCCTCACCCTCCTCAACACCCGGAGTACCTGCCTCACCCTCCTCAACATCCGGAGTACCTGCCTCACCCTCCTCAACATCCGGAGTACCTGCCTCACCCTGCTCAAAATCCAGAGTACCTGCCTCACCCTCCTCAACATCCGGAGTACCTGCCTCACCCTCCTCAACATCCGGAGTACCTGTCTCACCCTCCTCAACATCCGGAGTACCTGCCTCACCCTCCTCAACACCCGAGTACCTGCCTCACCCTCCTCAACATCCGGAGTACCTGCCTCACCCTCCTCAACACCCGGAGTACCTGCCTCACCCTCCTCAACACCCGGAGTACCTGCCTCACCCTCCTCAACATCCGGAGTACCTACCTCACCTTCCTCAACATCCGGAGTACCTGCCTCACCCTCCTCAACACCCGGAGTACCTGCCTCACCCTCCTCAACATCCGGAGTATCTGCCTCAACATCAGGAGTACCTGCCTCACCCTCCTCAACATCCGGAGTACCTGCCTCACCTCACCCTCCTCAACATCCGGAGTACCTGCCTCACCCTCCTCAACATCCGGAGTACCTGCCTCACCCTCCTCAACACCCGGAGTACCTGCCTCACCCTCCTCAACATCCGGTGTACCTGCCTCACCCTCCTCAACATCCGGAGTACCTGCCTCACCCTCCTCAACATCCGGAGTACCTGCCTCACCCTCCTCAACATCCGGAGTACCTGCCTCACCCTCCTCAACACCCGGAGTACCCGCCTCACCCTCCTCAACACCCGGAGTACCTGCCTCACCCTCCTCAACAAAAGGAGTACCTGCCTCACCCTCCTCAACATCCGGAGTACCTGCCTCACCCTCCTCAACATCCGGAATTCCTGCCTCACCCTCCTCAACATCCGGAGTACCTGCCTCACCCTCCTCAACATCCGGAGTACCTGCCTCACCCTCCTCAACACCCGGAGTACCTGCCTCACCCTCCTCAACATCCGGAGTACCTGCCTCACCCTACTCAACACCCGGAGTACCTGCCTCACCCTCCTCAACACCCGGAGTACCTGCCTCACCCTCCTCAACACCCGGAGTACCTGCCTCACCCTCCTACTTAACACCCGGAGTACTTGCCTCACCCTCCTCAACACCCGCAGTACCTGCCTCACCCTCTTCAACATCCGGAATACCTGCCTCACCCTCCTCAACATCCGGAGTACCTGCCTCACCCTCCTCAACATCCGGAGTACCTGCCTCACCTTCCTCAACACCCGGAGTACCTGCCTCACCCTCCTCAACATCCGGAGTACCTGCCTCACCCTCCTCAACACCCGGAGTACCTGCCTCACCCTCCTCAACATCCGGAGTACCTGCCTCACCCTCCTCAACACCCGGAGTACCTGCCTCACCCTCCTACTCAACACCCGGAGTACCTGCCTCACCCTCCTCAACACCCGGAGTACCTGCCTCACCCTCCTCAACATCCGGAGTACCTGCCTCACCCTCCTCAACACCCGGAGTACCTGCCTCACACTCCTACTCAACACCCGGAGTACCTGCCTCACCCTCCTCAACACCCGGAGTACCTGCCTCACCCTCCTCAACACCCGGAGTACCTGCCTCACCCTCCTACTTAACACCCGGAGTACTTGCCTCACCCTCCTCAACACCCGCAGTACCTGCCTCACCCTCTTCAACATCCGGAATACCTGCCCCACCCTCCTCAACATCCGGAGTACCTGCCTCACCCTCCTCAACATCCGGAGTACCTGCCTCACCTTCCTCAACACCCGGAGTACCTGCCTCACCCTCCTCAACATCCGGAGTACCTGCCTCACCCTCCTCAACACCCGGAGTACCTGCCTCACCCTCCTCAACATCCGGAGTACCTGCCTCACCCTCCTCAACACCCGGAGTACCTGCCTCACCCTCCTACTCAACACCCGGAGTACCTGCCTCACCCTCCTCAACACCCGGAGTACCTGCCTCACCCTCCTCAACATCCGGAGTACCTGCCTCACCCTCCTCAACATCCGGAGTACCTGCCTCACCCTCCTCAACACCCGGAGTACCTGCCTCACCCTTCTACTCAACACCCGGAGTACCTGCCTCACCCTCCTCAACACCCGGAGTACCTGCCTCACCCTCCTACTCAACACCCGGAGTATCTGCCTCACCCTCCTCAACACCCGGAGTACCGCCTCACCCTCCTCAACATCCGGAGTACCTGCCTCACCCTCCTCAACATTCGGAGTACCTGCCTCACCCTTCTCAACAACCGGAGTACCTGCCTCACCCTCCTCAACATCCGGAGTACCTACCTCACCCTCCTCAACAACCGGAGTACCTGCCTCACCCTCCTCAACATCCGGAGTACCTGCCTCACCCTCCTCAACATCCGGAGTACCTGCCTCACCCTCCTCAACACCCGGAGTACCTGCCTCGCCCTCCTCAACATCCGGAGTACCTGCCTCACCCTCCTCAACACCCGGAGTACCTGCCTCACCCTCCTCAACACCCGGAGTACCTCCCTCACCCTCCTCAACATCCGGAGTACCTGCCTCACCCTCCTCAACATCCGGAGTACCTGCCTCACCCTCCTCAACATCCGGAGTACCTGCCTCACCCTCCTCAACATCCGGAGTACCTGCCTCACCCTCCTCAACACTCGGAGTACCTGCCTCACCCTCCTCAACATCCGGAGTACCTGCCTCACCCTCCTACTCAACACCCGGAGTATCTGCCTCACCCTCCTCAACACCCGGAGTACCTGCCTCACCCTCCTCAACACCCGGAGTACCTGCCTCACCCTCCTACTTAACACCCGGAGTACTTGCCTCACCCTCCTCAACACCCGGAGTACCTGCCTCACCCTTTTAAACATCCGGAATACCTGCCTCACCCTCCTCAACAACCGGAGTACCTGCCTCACCCTCCTCAACATCCGGAGTACCTGCCTCAATGACGCTTCTTGACATTTACTCAATAATTCATGACAGACGATGCTGCTTTGCCCGCCGCTTTCACCCTCCCACCCCCTCCAACCACCCACCCATCCACCCACCCACCCACCCACCCACCCACCCACCCACCCACCCACCCACCCACCCACCCACCCACCCACCCACCCACCCACCCACCCACCCACTCACACACCCACACATACACGCACACACAACTGGAGATCACGAGTCCAGCACGTAATCAAGACTGTGGGTAAATAACTCCTGTGACTGACGTGTTCCATTTAATTAGAGTTATTTAATAAAAATTCTAATTAGTTTTCTTCAACCACAGAAGAATATTCCAAACTTATGAAGGCAAATGAAAATTTTAGATGCCGCGTCTTCTTAGTTATTAGTTTACACACACACACACACACACACACACACACACACACACACACACACACACACACACACACACACACACAGTCCTTGTGTCAGACACGCTGTGTCTGCACTTTGTGTAGACACGCTGTTTCCTTAAAACCCGAGCCCCTGTCCACCCAGCAGTGAATGGGTACCGGGTGTTAGCCGGGGTTTGTGACCTGCTCTCCGGGGTGCTGGCTTCGGCCAAAACTAAGCACTAAGGATGAATGATAAAAAATGTTGATATGGAGACGGGACCATACGAGCGTTGCTCTGGCCCTGTAAAATACAACTAGATGAATACAACTAGATGAATACACACACACGCAACAGTCTCTCTCTCTCTCTCTCTCTTACACACGCGCACACTCTCTCTCTCTCTTAGGGCCAGTTGCAAGAAGGTCTCGTCGTGTGCCCTATAGGGTCCCGGCGTGGAAATGCCCGACTGCACAGGTTCAAGAACAGCGTCATTTCACCCCCATCGTATGCCCCATCGGGAAAAAATCGTCGGGCGATAACCCCCTACCGATGAGATGATCGATGAGCACCATATATAATCAAATACTTCCATTGAACATCAATAATCAACATATTCAATATGTGACACATTTCTGAGGAAGAATCAACGCGGTTACTAAGCAGAAAAGGCAGCTAATTCATCATTTTCAGTTGCCGGGAACTCAAGACAAGCGGGTGGATGTCCGCGCCACCTAATGACAGTGGCTGGTGATATGGGGCGGATGGGCGGGCGGGCGGGCGGAGTACATCCACACCTCATAACAATATAGTGGAGCGGTAGAGGCCAAAAAAGGGCCTTATTTAAGGAGTTACCCCTCCACACTTTAGAACAAGGCAAATGAGGTATTGTTGGATTCGTTAGGATGTCTACTTTATGAATAATGATGTTTTACAGTCAGATTCTAATTAAAACATGGCCATTTAACCCATTTAACCCATTCAACCCATAAAAAATTGAGAATTTTTGAATATCTTAAAAATTGTTATTTTGGCACTTACAAAGATTACTTACACTATTAGGATGTCTACTTTATGAAAAATGATGTTTTACAGTCTGATTCTAATTAAAACATGGCCATTTAACCCATTTAACCCATAAAAAATTGAGGAATGTTGAATATCTTTAAAAATTGTTATTTTGGCACTTACAAAGATTACTACATATTTACAACCAACGATCATGTCCGTATCATCTCCGATTCATCTCCATTTTGCCCACCTCACTTATCTCCGGCCTATTCGACACATTCTCCACCACAGGAACAAATGTCAAATGCACATCAAGTCCAGCAATTGACAAACTGGCATTTTTTCCGCACAACCTTTGTCAGTGCAGTACAAATGAGTTAGGTCTCTAACCTCTGCTGGTGCCGAATTCATTCTTGTACATTTGTTGGACGCAGTTCCTCCTTGCATTCACATGCCAACCATGGCCACTGGGTTCATGTCTCAGGTTTTGCTGATGTACTCTGACACCACACTGCTACTTGGTATGGGCCCGCAATACATGTTGTTGACGGCATCAATCTGTTGTGGCAGTAAGGATGCGGGCTTATCAGTTGTGGTGGCGGTACGAAACGAAGTTCAAGTCAGTGAAACTGGATTTTTAGTTGTTTTTACCATTCATGATAAGGACAAATCGCCTTGCGGTATCTAGGAAGTAGCACATCCTGGAATGCTTCCAGGCCCTTTCAGGCATCTGATTTTTGGTGAGAGCTGAATATGCCGTTCGCTTTTCCAAGTCTGTATAGAGCACTTTCTGTCCATCCTGACAGAGCAGGCACGGCTGGTAATGATTGCTGCTGCTTTGCCGGAGTTTGTTACTGATATTGTTAACAGGTTATGAATGATTTGCGCTTTAGAGACGAATTTCCCTGAGTGCCCAGCATGACATATAACTTCATCGGCCAGTGCTCCCGCTGCCCAGTAATATAACAGGGCCAACAGACGAGGACATCCGTGTCCGTCACACCGATATTATCCTTGGGATGGTCTCGCGATAACATAATTGCAGGCCCAATACCAGACGAGTGTCCGCCTCCTCTTGTGTGCCTGTACAACCTCAAGACTGGGACACACCCACTTCATTCAGAACTTTGACCACTTCTCCCCATCTTCAAATCCACTGCCAGTACTTACCGATTTATCTGCCGCTGTAGATCTTGTCCATTGTACGCAGATGTACTGACAGAGGAATGAAGCTAACTAGCCTTGTTGGACTGGTTTTGAGGAAGCTCCTGTAGTTCGGGACGGTCCCTGTCCCTTTATCTGGTATTGAATCCGATCCTACCATCCTCGTCCCTGTGTCGTTCAGTCGACTTAATTGACTGTTCTCTGTCGTACCGGTCAAAGGACCACGTCACAACGTCCAATGGAAAGATTCCATTGGCACTGTTCTTCAGAAGACGCACAATTCGGTCCAAGAACCACCTTTCCAAATCATTGAAAAGTCTTGAAATGATTCAGGGCCTGTACATTGTCCATGCCAGCAATGAGGTATGCAGCAGACTGTGATGACATCGGGGAATTCTGACTCGGAAGGACAAAATTTCATCCGTATTTGCTTCCAGCTTTTTGGCAAGATGGCTTTTGTTGGGCTGCTTTGTTGGTCTTCCTCATCGAACCAATCGTCCGTTGAACACTTGAAGGCGGGAACAAAGCTGCCTCATTCGTGGATAGGACCTTCTCGCATATCCACATCACGGTTTTCTTTGACACTGCAAGCAGTCTTCTGAAGAGTACCTCCGTACGATCATTATCTTTCCTTCCTTATCACTGGAAAGACACTTTCCTCATGAGGCAGAAAACGTTTGACTACGGTCTTGGGGATTGGATCCCAGAAATTTCCTCTTCTTTTCGTCCCCAAGCCTTTCTTTCGTGAAACTTATTGAACATTTCCCCGACCCTTTTGTGGCACTCCCTTCTTGACTCTTCGCTTCTTCTGATGCCACCTGACCACTAGTTATATTAACTAGGGAGGTGCCACACTTTCAGGTCAAATGGATCTTGGCATGTTCCTTGATGTATTCTTGATGACTTTGACATCATTCTGGTCCTTGGTCACTCGAGCATTTCCACGTTCTTCATGTGTATTCTTTTTGACTTTGTAAGATTACACATTTCTTTGAAATCGTTCTGCGTATTCATCAGTTTATTGGCGGTCAGCACCAGCGAACTAAGGCTCCTTTTCCTCAGTGTGTAACCGATGACACCCACCTTGGCTTTTAGCCTCGCGATTGATACTCTGTTCGAGAGCCTGCTCCGTAGGAAACGCAGTTGAAAGTCCTTTTCTGAGGCGTTTCACAACGAAACCACCTTCTGACATGTGCTGAAAATTCGTGGAGGCTTGACACTTCCAATGACGCATTTTCCGCAACATAGACTTGGGGTGTATCGTGCATAGTTTGCTGCGGCCTGCCAGGAAGAAGTACGGCATGACTTCAAGGACGGCGTATAAGGTGCATTTCAAATAGACTCACGTGTCTGCCCGAAGTCCTTCAGAGGTGTCACCAGGCATCCCAGAAAGCTAATCCCAGTACGGAATGTTGCTGATTGTTCTCTTCCTGTGTCTTTGAACTTCTTCATTGTACTGAGAAGAGAGGATGACAAGCGCTTTCAATCTCTGACACACGCCAGTGCAGCTTCCGGGGATTTGGATTTTGAAAGTGTATTCTCGCAGATCTGCAATTAACGTGCGTGGTCTCATCATCCAACAACCAGGGCCAACTTGTTTGTCCATTGCAAAGGTTTCGGCAGCTGATGAGAAACTTGAAACAGTGCTTCGTACGCAGTCTGATTCCCTCTTAGAGACCTCTGCATCCTGCTATCCCTTGCCACATCAAACTCACACGGACGCAATGAGCATACACTTCAGGACCTTTTTTCAGGACTGTCCAGCTTTTTGTGGAGACCACCAGATCCTAACGGCTTCCCTGATACCTGGCTTATAAAGCCATAGTGAGATGCATCCCACCAGCCTCATCGTCCCTCGACCGCCGAAGGGATCTGGCTCATTCCTGAGAATTCTGTTTTCAGAGCCTTGCTATATATTGCCAGGTCATCAGTGACCAGAACATGTTCTTGTCCCCTGCATTTGCAATTTCAACCAATTTTCAGCAAAGTCGTGTAGTTCGTAGAGAAGTCAAGCGTGCGCATTAATGAATGGAGATACCATTTCGAGTCAGTGGATTTCTCTACTCGCCTACTAGAGAATGAATCCACCCCAAGCCGGAATACGTGAGGGTTTCAGGTGACTTTTGCACGGGCCATTGATACCAAATCACGTCTTTTAGTACACATCCTAGCAGACTTATCCAGTTCTTTGACTTTCCCATTTCAACACCTGGTTCTGGTTTAGTATGGGGTTTGTTGTATCGTTTGATTTCCTCCTCATCACAGCTATTGTGCTCTAGAGTTTTTAGGGTTTGTCTTGGGAATGCAAGGTGTTTCTTCTGGCCTAGGATACCTTTTGATACACCACCGAACAGCCCTTGAATGTGTAGTGTTCTTTCCGTCTACTGTCTGTTCATTTTGATACGAAATTGTCAATTGCGGCCATCAACAGTGATCCTTAATAAACATTCTCAGGATCACGACAGAAATGTCACGTGGTATATAACCGTCAGACTTGGTTGAAACAGCTGGTCCATAAGCAAGGCAGGTGATGAATCTTAGCGGCACTTCATCATAAGTCTGCTAGGTCCAAGAGAGGACATGTCATCTATCAGTTCCTCGACTATACCGATGGTCCCGTGGTGTCAGCTTGACACCCTAACCAAGTGTTTATTGGGGTAATGTGATTTTACAATCTAGAGAAAATCGTGTTGTGACATATTGCAAGCTCTGCATCCTTTCAATGTTTCCCTGTGAGTCTCAGATTCATAGCTTGTAGCCGCTGTCAAAGTCTTTTTTTGAAAGTACACCATGCACCGAAATCATACAAAGGATTTCGGAACAAAGTCCTTGCACTTTTTTGTCTCCATATTCCCACTAGAATCTAACGATCAGATTGAAATGTAATGTCCCCGGATACATTTCCTGATGATACCCACCTGCCTTAATGCAGACAACAGCGTCCTCATTCTGAATTGACATCAATCAAGAGATTCGAGTTCACATTCACCAATTTCATTTACATGCACTTGTAGCTCACAACGTGTTTTTCCAAGGCCCTCGCAACTTGTGATATCCCCTTGAGCATACAAGATCAGACTTCCCAGGCTGGCGATGAATGAAATCCTGTCTCCGAAATGCTTCTTTTCTGTATTTCTCCTTCAAATCTCATGTAGTACAAGAACTCGGTTTGGTTTTGAGTTGACCTCTGCTGAGATAGCGACCAATCGTTCATCTCAGGCCAGACAAGGTTTTTTGATAGAGATGGTTTGGACAGACGTCCTTTCCAATCTCCCTTACAACAAAATTTTGAATGGCACACGCATTGTCAGATTTATCAACCTTAGCCCTAGCTACTAGCAGCTTTAATATTGGTAAGACTAGATGTAATTCGATGGCAGAGCGATGATATTTTTGCATCCATTGCAAACAAGTCAGTGTTTGACAGCATTCGCTTTTGAATCTCAATAGTCGTTTCTCGGGAGGGAGGGGGGGCGGGGGAGTAAACTCTGAAATGGCTGCATGAAGCACTCACTTTGCCGTGTGGTGGACCCCGTCCCAGTTGAGACGTTTCGACAGTTTCTCCTTCCAGCGATGTGATTTCGCCACATATGAAACAGCCTGATTCCGAATGTCAAATTGCGACGTGTCATATCGCCGGAAACGAGACAGTCCAACCGTAGGGCCCACTACCTGTTGCCGCCATCGTCAGCGTCAGCCATGTACCAATGTTTCTTTGGGCCTATCTGGATATGCCTCTTGTTCGTATAATTTGCTCTGCACTTTTGAGGTGGAAATTTGATAACACTATCTCCTTTTATAGGATGATTTTTTCACTGAGTAAACAGCCGATCATAGACACCATCTTTACGAATTTTTCGGCAGCTTTTCCAGATGGATTTCAATCCTTCGACTCCAGGATTCTGGACAACTGGGTTCTCAGCTTTGTGTTTTGGATAATGAAGTCTCGCAAATACGCAGCATCGCAAAGACTCGTTCTTTTCGCCTCTTCTGGTGGGTTCTTCTGTGGTTCCATAACTTCTTCAACCTGACAAGGCAAAACACCATACACGAATTAGAAAGTGATAAAGTAACAATGGAGTGTAACGTTTTGCGCAAGGGTTTCTTTGATATAACTGAAGACAACAGTAACGAGTCAAAAATGGCCAAAAATGGGTAAAACACCTAATTTTGTAATTTTGGGGTCCAAAAACACATTAAAGTGGGTTTCAACCCCATAATATTGTGAAGTGGGTACTTGGCAGAGAAGTGAATTAATGTGACGTTACCAGTTTTCAATCTTTTTAAGTGGCCAAAAATAACAATTTTTAAGATATTCAAAAATTCTCAATTTTGTATGGTGAAATGGGTTAAATGTTTAAATGGCAATGGTTGATTAGAATCTGCTGTAAAAACACCGTTTTTTTCAACAAAGTAGAACATCCTAAACGAATCCCCGATACCTAATTTGCCTTGTTTCTAAAGTGTGGAGGGGTGCCAAGCTAAATTTTGGCTTCTTGGCCGTCTCCACTAATACGTTGTCAATCCACCTTCCCTGTGCCCTAACTGAAGAGAGACTGGGATCAACTACCACGCCTGTAAACGCATCATAGGAATCACCAAAGGGCTCATATGGTTCCTCAACGGATCCTTGCAGCCCTAACCACGCCCATCACCCGCTCGGTAAATTCCCCGCGGGGATATAAGTGCGGCAGCACTTTAAAACTATTATTTGAATGTATGTTACTTTTATGCAGTTAGAACCATTTTCGAAAAATGAATAATAAGTAATATGGCTAAATATTACTGACTAGAATCATCCTAGAAAACGCAAATAAATTGTAAAGCCATGAGAAGAGAGAGAGTGAGAGAGAGAGAGAGAGAGAGAGAGAGAGAGAGCGAGAGAGATAGAGAGAAGGATAGAGATAGAACAGAGAGAGAGGGGGGTGGGAGTAGGAGAGGAGGAGGAGAAGAGGAGGAGGTGAACACCAAGCGTGGCGATTGTCATGGTAACCTTCAATGCAACCTCATAACTTGTGAAATCTTTTTCACACTGGGGGGGGGGTACCGCCTCTTTTCTATGAAAAAACAGCATTGCTAATACAAGTATTAGTATATCTTTTATGTTATGGAAAACAATAATCTGATAGAAATGACTGGATGAATTTCTTTTTAGTAGTAAATATTATTATTTCTATTTATCGCAACGGGTTTGGTACACTCGCGCCCGACGTCGGGTACATCATGATGCCGATGGGGGCAAAATCAGCCGTTCATGAAACCCATCAATGGAGTATCACGACAGTCGGGCGCCCCACTCACTATCGTGTCTCGATGAAAATGTCCATATTCTTGCAACTGGGCCTTACACACACAGACACACACACACACAGCACATGACACACAACACACACACAACACACACACAAACACACACACACGACACACACACACACACACCCATCTCCCACCCACCCACCCACCCACCCACCCAACCACCCACCCACCCACCCACCCCACACCACCCACCCACTCCACCCACCACCACACACACAACAGCCACACACACACACACACACACACACCACACACACACACACACACCTACACACACACACACACACACACACACACACACACACACACACCACGGAAACATCCATTCTCATACCCAGGGCCGTGATAGCATCTCCCCCAAACAATTAGTGTCGGAGGGAGACTATTACTACTTTGACGCTGACATGGAAAGCGTTTTTGTGCTTTCATGGCATAAATACCGCAGGAAAATTCTTCTCGCGTTCTCTTCACATGTTTTCGTCTCTTTTCTCTTGCAAAATATTTGTTCTCTGATTATTTTATTTTGTATGGAAGAAAAGGAACAGCTTGAGTATTGATTTAATGTGTGTTTTGCTTTTTCTTTTCCTTATAGATATTATTTACAGATCTGATGTGACATATTTGTTTGGGAATTTTTCTTCAAGCGTTTTTTCTTCAATGTTTTTCTATCTGAATTTTAAGGTGGATCGGTAAATTTAGCATTTCTTTTTATATGAAGTATTTTTTTCTTTCCCTCAACTTTAAAATATATACCTCTATTCAGAAGTTTATTTTTTCACGTATATGTGTGACTTTTTTTACATTTCTCTCAGATGAAGCTTTAATAAAGACGTACAACTTTACTTGACAACCTCACTTCCTCTCACTTCATCAAATTTTCACTCCTAACCTTCTCACTGCACGTACAGACATAATTCCAGACTTAGAAAATATAGATAGACAGACTTAATAGACTTAAAATATAAAATAATCCATTCCTTAGTTCTTCCTTCCCCATCCTTTCTCTTTCACAACACAGGTTTTCATTTTTCATATTTTTTTCGCGTCCTTCTTTAAACTCTTCCCTGCTGTCACTCTCCTCACTCCTTATTCCTCTTTATCACTGGAAGCTGCATTGTCACGTTCCTTTACTATTCATCTATGTATACATCAGTAGTAGTAGTAGTAGTAGTAATAGTAGTAGTAGTAGTAGTAGTAATAGTCACCGAGTACATCGTGAACCTTTCCACTTTAGGCTTAGTGTTGAGAACGAATATGGAACAAGAAAATGTCGTTCCAGAGAAAATTACCTTTGTAATGAGATAGACACACATAGAGGAGTCCCATCCAAGGCAGCTGTATAGTCATTACGGAGGAAATGAAAGAAATTCTCCTTCTGGATGTGCCAATTAGCGCCGCTGTAATAACAAGAACATCCACGCCGTTAAGGAATCGTGGACAGCCGGGGAACTGTTAATGACGCGCTTCTAAAAGATAAGAAACTGATCTGTCGAGGAAAATAGGAAATTGAATAGAGATCAAAGTTACGTTTGCTGCTCTTCATTAAAAACTGTCACTATATAGTTCACACACTCACGCCACGCTCTCACACTCACACTCACACTCACACTACACAACCACAAAAAGAAAAAAAAAATCACACTTTCACAACACCCACACTCACACTCCACGCTCACACACACACACCACACACACACACACACACACACACACACACACACACACACAACACACACACCACACACACATCACACACACACACACACACACACACACACACACACACACACACACACACACACACACACACACACACACACTTCACAGTCCCTATAGTCGTTGATATCGACACTCTAATCAACGCAACTCAGAAATTAATCTTGTCTTTTGATGAATCATTAACACTGCTTTGATTAACATTGTTTCTCGCTAAAAGAGATCACGACCTTTAAACTTGGAAGCCTTATGTAACAAAAGAAGCGATGGTTATGAAGGCAGTTTGTGATTGCCTCCAGTATAGCACATTTACTCCCCAGACATTGTCATATGTAATATATACTTTAATACGCCTGTTATCTTAAATGAATGCCTATGTACCAGGATGCGTTAGTTTTATGATAGATTTAACCCCTTCACGCCCAGATCTTTCCTTTGCTATATAAAATCGTCTGTTGTTAGCCTTAAAATTACGAAAAGTAACTTAATATACCAAATTAGTTAGTGCACAAGGATACTAAACAGGTCGTATCTATAAAATATTGCTTATATTTACTCAAAATCGTCTAATGGTACCCAAATTACAATGGAAATTACGCTCTGGGTCTCAAGGGGTTAAGAAGCGAGAAATATACGCATAATGAAGTTTTTTTTTTTTTTTTTACTTCATAGGACAGTGGTCAAGGGCAGAAAACAGTTTGATACAACCCCGTATATTATTGTTCCCCTTATAGCAGCTAGAAAGATATGCAAAAAAAGAAGGTTGTCCAAATATTCAGGTAGTGTGCAGTTGTTGCTACTTCTCGCCGTCACCTCAATCCGGCGTATACCATCTTGCAATCACTACTCAAACACCATCAGCTTCTCAACACTCGGTGAATCCATGTCCTTCACTTAACAAACCTGAAGAAAAGAGCGAAAGTCTGACTTTGGGAGGTTTTTAAAGTTTTTTCACACCACTAAAATTCTCTCCCTCCACGCTTATCCTTCCCTAGAACACATTTCGCTTAACACCGCCTACCACCTGTACTCGACGGCTGTGGAAAACAAGAGTCCTTATACACAATACGTAATTGGATGTCTTCCCAAAATTTTTTCTGTTCCTCGATGTAAGTTTTCCTTATTATTTTATTTTGAAAGAGGGAACCTGCAGAGCCAGTCACACTAATTGACAGGTATTTATAGCTCGCCCACCTGCACTCAGGTTATGGAAAATAACCGTAACATGCAGAGCAAATTTTTACTCTCTCTCTCTCTCTCTCTCTCTCTCTCTCTCTCTCTCTCTCTCTCTCTCTCTCTCTCTCTCTCTCTCTCTCTCTCTCTCTCTCTCTCTCTCTCTCTCTCTCTCTCTCTCTCTCTCTCTCTCTCTCTCTCTCTCTCTCTCTCTCTCTCTCTCTCTCTCTCCCCCTCTCCCTCTCTCTCTCTCTCTCTCTCTCTCTCTCTCTCTCTCTCTCTCTCTCTCTCTCTCTCTCTCTCTCTCTCTCTCTCTCTCTCTCTCTCTCTCTCTCTCTCTCTCTCTCTCTCTCTCTCTCTCTCTCTCTCTCTCTCTCTCTCTGAGAGAGACAAGTAGACAGCGACAAGCATATAAAGAGGAAAATAGATAAAGACAGACAGACAGACAGATACACAGGGAAAGAATCAAAACAAAGCAAAAATACATACAAATTTAATAGAAATATTGTCTGTCCTTCATTTAAAAAAAAAAAATACGAAACCTAGAAGATGAAACAAGTGCCTTACAATTACCTGCTTGTAAAGGAGTAATGTAAACGATATATGGTTAGAAATTGACAAATTGTGATGGTAGAATACTCATATTCATGAAAATTCAATATCCATAGCTGATAAAAGTTATGTTCACCTGGTGTCTTCATGTCTTGTTGTTCTGCTGTTATTGTACAGCGCAAATTTCCCCACGTTGCTGCGTTGTTTATTGTAGTAATCAGGACTGTACGTGCCTCTGTTACACATACAAAATCTCTCTCTCTCTCTCTCTCTCTCTCTCTCTCTCTCTCTCTCTCTCTCTCTCTCTCTCTCTCTCTCTCTCTCCTCTCTCTCTTCTCTCTCTCTCTCTCTCTCTCTCTCTCTCTCTCTCTCTCTCTCTCTCTCTCTCTCTCTCTCTCTCTCTCTCTCTCTCTCTCTCTCTCTCTCTCTCTCTCTCTCTCACACACACACACACACACACACACACACACACACACACACACACACACACACACACACACACACACACACACACACACACACACACACACACATACACACACATGCCTCATTTATTTCATCATCTTATAATTCGATAGCAGTGTTCTGTCCGTATTGGTTTCAGTAATATCAACACACACAAGTCCCAAACACAAACTTGCCAAGCTTGCTTAATTTGTAACTTTCTTGCACGTCAATTGCAAGTAATAAATAGATTTCTTTCCAACTTTAAGCTGCTTCCTACTTATTTTCCTATTTCAATTCCTCGTTGCTTTGTGGTCTGGATGGAATTGCTCTTTGATGTTTTGTCTTCGTACTCAATGGCTGCAGTTTCTTGATAGTATTTTTTCTTGGTCGATTACTTACAGGGATCTCTGGGTTCCTGTTCGCATTTAAGAGATGGATTCCTCTTTCTGTCTGATGCCATCGGACCCAATGCTATGCAGGGTGTGTGGAGAAGGGGACTGAGACCTCTTCGGGTTCATGGCTGTTATTGTTACTCTCTTCCGATACATGCTACGTCTAAAAAGTCTTAACCTCTTCACGCCAAGACCTTTCCTTTGCTATATAAAATTGTCTGTTGTCGAGCAATCAAATTACGAAAAGTAACTGAATATACCAAATTAGTTTGTCGACAAGGGTATTAAACAGGTCATATCTATAAAATATTGCTTATATGCACTAAACATCGTCTAATGGTAGCTAAATTGCAATGGAAATTACGTTCTGGGTCTCAAGGGGTTAAAGGTGTCTTAAGCCATGTTAGACACCACGATCTCTTCATCATCCGAAGGAGTTCATAACTTCGGGACGTCCTTGAAATGTGCAGGGCAGCTTCAGAGAGACCACGATGGGTATGTGTGTGTTAACTACTATATTCATCACAGAGGATTATAAGCTAAGGAAAATGAAGCATATAACTAATAGAAGCCAGTCTGTAGTACATTCAGTCCAGACAGTCCGTAAACACAGAGTTATCGAAGTGAGTTTTTTTCTACCATTTTTTGTTTGTTTGTTTCAGTTCTCACTTCACTTTCTTTCCTCTGTACTCAGCCCCGCGTCATCCTCAGTCTCACGTCAGCACTTCATGACTCAGTATTGGTCTGCATAACGATGACAATATTCATACTCATGCAAAATCGGCTGCAAAGGTGTACGCGCACCTTTGCAGCCAATCTTGTTCACATACTAAAACTCCTCCATAGACAGTAAACAAACGCTTACGCTTACTCTCACATCACATTCCACATATACATTTAGAATGGCTGATAGAATTAACTCCTTCACGCCCATAACTTTCCTTTGCTATAATAAATTGTATGTTGTCAGCCATAAAATTACAAAAAATAGCTGAATATACCAAATTAGTTGGTCGACAAGGATACTCAACAGGTCATATATATATATATATATATATATATATATATATATATATATATATATATATGTATATAACATTGCTTATATTCACTAAAAATCATCTAATGGTACCCAAATTACAATGGAAATTACGTTCTGGGCCTCAAGGGGTTAACAAACATTTGCGTCCGACCTATTCAGTGTTTCAATAAATCACAATCAGGTCAATATGTTTCATCACTTGTAGGCTACATGACCTGTACTGACTGTCTCACATGTCCTGCCTAGCGCCACCTGAACCTGCCTCTACGTGGCCTGCCCCTGCACAAACCTGCTATTTGTCGAACAGAATGAATTGTTGGTGTTACTATTCCAGTGAACGGGAATATGCGTCCGGGGCCCTGGTGTTGATGAGGATGCCCACGGTATAGTCGTCCACGTGTGTGTTTGTATGTGTGTTTGAGAAAGAGAGAGAGAGAGAGAGAGAGAGAGAGAGAGAGAGAGAGAGAGAGAGAGAGAGAGAGAGAGAGAGAGAGAGAGAGAGAGAGAGAGAGAGAGAGAGAGAGAGAGAGAGAGAGAGAGAGAGATAAGGAAGCACCGTGGATAAGTCTTCATAGTTAAGTGGAGTCTCGGGAGACCTGTAAAGATAATTGAAAACGACAAAGCAGTTTAGAAAGATGAAACACTAGACCTTTGGGAAATTAAACTCGCTAAGTACGGATGGAAGTGTTGGCCTCACAAAAATACAATACGTAGCCGGACTGAAGTTGTATCCAGAAATGTTCGGCGTCATTTTCAGTAATTCACACATCCAAAGAGAAGTTAGCATATATATGTTCTGAAATATATTGACAGTAAACTAATAATGGCCTATAAGTAGATACTGACGGATATTAACTGTTGCGAGTGGATATCTTTTTATGTCCCGTTTTTTTTACCGTTTGTATCATTAATCTTATTGTAGTTTGGCTTTTGGGAATACCATGTACTTTTACCCCAGTATTTGACGTGTATTTGACGCGTACTCCTTGACACTACTGGAGAGGAGAAAACCAAGGGGAAGGGAGATTTAGTTCCCTTACTTATCGGGGTTCTGTTCCCTCTTAGATTTACGTGTTTACAATCACCATCAGTAAAGGGGGTGAGACTAATTAAACTGGACGGCTTAGTTACTTGGCCCTGAACCAAGTGAAGGAGAAACGTCGCTTCTGCCGCCTCTACTTCTTGTCTTAAAGGTGTGATGGAGGTACGAGCGGCGCCTTGGCTGGTGTATTTGTGGTGGTGTACGATTTTTTTGTGTGTGTTTGTGTGTGTGAGTGTGTTTGTGTGTGTTTGTGTGTGTGTGTATATGTGTGTGTGTGTTTGTGTGTGTGTGTGTGTGTGTGTGTGTGTGTGTG
>JACEEZ010018746.1:1344385-1371885 GCA_016584305.1 Chionoecetes opilio
GATGAGCTGCTGTTTGTCGTCGCGTGAAAAAAAACCCAGTAGTGAAATTTGAAAGTTTATACTTGCAGATACAAAGCATAAAACAACACTGAAACAGGATAGATTATACGGTCATGATATAAACTACTGTGTATCATCTTCAGTGGCACATACAAATCAGTAGTGATGCTATAATTCGTAATATATGGCGCCTGGCGACATTAGTGCAGGTGGTGACTTTAGTGTTATCTACGGTACCTGAAAGACAAAGATAAAAATATAGAAAAATGACGTTGAGAGCAGCAGGATCGTGACGGAGGAGGCACGTCTACAACTGCACGAGGTTAGATACACGCTAAGCTACATCCTTCCTTCTACAACATCAGTGAGGCAAATATTTCATGCCGGTCAAAGTGGTTCCTTATTAGATTACCTGCGAGTCAAACACGTCGATCGTTGTGGTAAAACTTTGGAAGAAGTCCTTCACCCCTATCTTTTTTTTTCTTCTCCCTATAGCCAACAAGCCTGGGGAACTGGCGGGAATACAGGGTTTTTGGGTGGGGGAAGCAAATATAAGTGATTTATGGCTCCCCAAAAAATCATCAAAGTCACTATATGTAAAAATCTAACCTAACCTAACCTTAACCACTAAGTATACCTAACCTAACCTAACCTAACCTTAACCACAAAGTATACCTAACCTAACCTTAACCACTAAGTATACCTAACCTAACCTAACCTAACCTAACCTTAACCACAAAGTATACCTAACCTAACCTAACCTTAACCACAAAGTATACCTAACCGAACCTAACCTAACCTTAACCACAAAGTATACCTAACCTAACCTAACCTTAACCACAAAGTATACCTAGCCTTAACCACAAAGTATACCTAACCTAACCTTAACCACAAAGTATACCTAACCTAACCTAACCTTAACCACAAAGTATACCTAACCTAACCTAACCTTAACCACAAAGTATACCTAACCTTAACCACAAAGTATACCTAACCTAACCTAACCTAACCTTAACCACAAAGTATACCTAACCTAACCTAACCTAACCTTAACTACAAAGTATACCTAACCTAACCTAACCTAACCTTAACCACAAAGTATACCTAACCTAACCTAACCTAACCTTAACTACAAAGTATACCTAACCTAACCTAACTGGACTTAATTTATTTTGAGGCACCTCATATTTCATAGCGGCCGTGTGGGTTAACCAAGGCTGAGCGCACGCTGGAACCTTTACAGATGTGAAGTACAATAAGCATACAATACAGTGCGGTAGTTCATTTCAGTCAAAGCCGGAAGGATGAGTTCCAAAGTATTTCCATCGTTGTCAAGGGAGACAGGCTTTCAGACCAACAGTAATAAATTAGAGATCTTTTGAGTTTTCTTGAGTGCTGCGTTGCAAATGTTCCAAGTTTCGTTATATTAGTATTACAGACTGTACTCAGGCTGTCCAGACGTCCTGGAAGGGTCAAAGGGTCACACAGCCTCTGCCACCCGGTAATAGCGGCAATTTCCCCGCGTGTACCTTGTAACCTAATCGCACTAATCTTATCTGACCCTCGACCTCACATCAATTTACCTGTACGAAGTGCGGGCTGCAGGTCATTCTAATTCAATTGATCAATATCTAGCGTAAACTTAGTTTATTGTGAGACACACCGCTACCTTCACTGTATCTGAGCCGCAACGACTCCAGGTTATACCAGGAATGGTAAACAATATGATGCAAATCCGATTAGCTCCGCAAAGCGAGGGTCGCCTTTGTACCGCCCACTTAGTACTGCTCCTCACAACCCAAGTTATGCAACTTGTTTATGGATGGAGTAATAAGATAAATCAAAGCAAAATCTAACCTAGCCATTACCGTCGGCGAGTTTTCCCGATTTGTGTAGGGATAAAAATATCGGTAGACGACAGTACCAGGTACCATGAGGCAAGGATGGGTAATGTCACCGTGGTTATGGAACTTGTTTATGGATGGAGTAATAAGATAAATCAAAGCAAAACCTAACCTAAACATTACCGTCGGCGAGTTTTCCCAATTTGTGTAGGGATAAAAATATCGGTAGACGACAATACCAGGTACCATGAGGCAAGGATGGGTAATGTCACCGTGGTTATGCAACTTATTTATGGATGGAGTAATAAGATAAATCAAAGCAAAGGTTGGTGATGTTGGTATAGACTCAAGAGTATTCATTGGCTGGTCAAGTAACACTTAAACCATGATGTACCACTACTTATTATGAGGAAAGACAACAAACGGAACTCAATTAATAAGGTATTTTAATACTATCATAACCATGAATATGTACAACTTACAAAGAGAAGACTACGACGATGAAAAAATTTCGAGTTGTTTTGGGCGAAATTGATATTCCAGGTGCTATATTTCCGTGCTCGCTGACAACATAGAGAAGACCTGAGGTGATGGTTGATGTGCAAAGGCTTCTAAACCAGGAAAACAGTCACATCAGAGTCTTATTAAGAAGTAAGCAACTGGTAGGGACACATTACGTACCTACCAGTTGCTTACCTTTTGACGAGACTGTTATGACTCTGTTTTCTTGGTTTAGAAGCCTCTGCACATCAGCCATTACCTCAGGTCTTCTCTATAGTGTTGTCAGCGAGAACAGAGCACAGTAATATAGCACCTGGAATATCAATTTCGCCCAAAATAACTCGAAATTCTTCCATCGCTGTAGTTTTCCCTTCGTAGGTCCAACCGCGGCGACCCCGCCTTATCCCCACAATGCACCGATGTAAACAAACCGTGACGTAGTTATGGGTAGGGTCCATTGATATGAATGATTTTGGTGATGGGGAAGGTTTGAATGTGTGATGTATAATGAATGGGGTATATCATAGACCACTGTATACCTGGACTGCGCACGGAATATCGGCCTGTTGCACATGGGCCTGAACTTGCCCTGAAGTCGGAGGGCCGCTCGGATTCATATATATATATATATATATATATATATATATATATATATATATATATATATATATATATATATATATATATATATATATATATATATATATATATATATATATATACGCATTATATAGACTGGTTTATCAGTATATATGATATACTGTAATCTTCGTAAATGTTTGTTCTATAATATTATCAAATAAAAAACAGTAAATCACGCTAAAGAAATGCCATTACGAGACTCTGAAGAAATATGCATGAACTTAATATTCACTTCAACTCTTCGCCATTTAAAACTTTGCGAGTCAACTTTTATCATGAAGGGTATCAATAGAAGCGCAATTTTATTAGCTTTCCATTGATGTATTTCGTTTTCTGATAAATGAATTACCCCAATGCATAAATTAGCGTTAACTAAATAAATAAAATCATCAATCGGGTAATTTTCCCGATTGATGAGGTTATTTATTTACTTAACGCTAATTTATACATGGTGCTAATTAATTTATCAGAAAACGAAATATATAAGTAAATGAATAACATCATCAATCGGGAAAATTACCCGATTGATGATTTTATTTATTTATTTAACGCTAATTTATGCATGGTTCTAATTCATTTATCAGATAACGAAATATATCAATGGAAAGCTAATAAAATTGCGCTTCTATTGATACCCTTCATGATAAAAGTTGACTCGCAAAGTTTTAAATGGCGAAGAGTTAAATGAATATTAAGTTCATGCATATTTCTTCAGTCTCGTAGTGGCATTTATTTAGCGTGTTTTAGTGTTTTTTATTTGATAATATTATAGAACAAACATTTACAAAGATTACAGTATATCATATATACTGATAAACCAGTCTATATGATAGTCCATAGACCACTATATCTCTTTGTCGGGCAGGCCGCTATGCAGCTTGTAATTTCAAAACATTGTCGCGTGAACAGTCCAGGTATACAGTGGTCTATGGGGATATGCATAGTGTTAGTATAGGTACAGACGCAATTTGGACGTCTCGAGATTAAAGCCTTGCATGCCGCGTACATTGGGAGGCAGCAGTCAATCAGACCCCAACTACATTCACACCACACTATTTTGCCTTTAGGTACGCCGTATTCTAAATGTTCTTGCATCAGAGAACACTAATACTGTGCCTTGATTCCCCAAGTGTCAAACTACAGCTCGTCGTTGGTTAGATTTAGTTGTGATAACCAGCAACTCGAGGCTGACTTTACGTATTGGTACAGTGCAGTGCAGTATAAATAAATGTAATAGTGTGGAAGTTTAGGGTTGGTGCTGAAGTCTTATCTGGTGCTTCGAAGTGAAGTCACAATCAGGCAAGGCCCAGGAGCCTGCAATCACCCGGGGGTCATGTGTGTGCTGTTACACTCGTAATTAATTGTATAGACTTTATCTCGAAACATCGCTCTTTTTCACAAATGTTAATTCAATTGTGAATAAAAGTATTGAATCTGAATCTCTCTCTCTCTCCTCTCTCTCTCTCTCTCTCTCTCTCTCTCTCTCTCTCTCTCTCTCCTCTCTCTCTCTCTCTCTCTCTCTCTCTCTCTCTCTCTCTCTCTCTCTCTTTTCTCCCAAACCCGTCTCCATTTCTAATCTTCCTTACAATGCTCCTTGCTCCCCTCCTTCCCTTTATCTGCCTTCCCCCATCGCCCTCCCCGCAACCCACACGCCCAGGATGCCCGGGCCTTGTTAGGGCGGTGGGCGGTGTGGGCGGCCAGACGGTACTTGGTTATGTAGATAGTCTGCCGCTGCTCTGACATATGAGTTTGTTGACTGTTCCATCGGCGGCCATACTGACGTTGAGAGAGAGAGAGAGAGAGAGAGAGAGAGAGAGAGAGAGAGAGAAAAAAGATGTAGCAACAAAGACATGTAATGGCCTATGCTACGTGTGTTTCCCTGGCCATGTGGATATCCAGATTCTTGCACCCGGAAGTATTGGTACTAACCTAACCTAACCTAACCTAACCTACTAGAGTACGAGTAGAGTAACCTAGAGTAACCTAGAGAGAGTACGTCCCAATCACTTCATTTCGAAGGATGATTGACATACATAGCATTGAAAAGAAACACCTGGGTAAACTTTTTTTTCTCTCATAGTTGTTTACCTCCCCATATATTTCTCTCATTAGGTCCCTATTTAGCTTACTACCCCGTCACCTCACACAAGGGGACAAGGAACCCCCTTGTGAGTATCAGCCACATAGGAGAGGTAGCCGATACTAACTATAAATGAATAAATTGTGCCATAAAAGACAAACTAAATGAACAAAACATGAATAGAGAATATCATTAACTCTCTCTCTCTCTCTCTTCTCTCTCTCTCTCTCTCTCTCTCTCTCTCTCTCTCTATGGCTACCTCATCCCGATGGCCTTGAACAAACCTGACAGAGCGACAAGTATATAATTATTACCAGCATTACGAGCCCACCGTGTGTGAGTGAGGCATCAGTCATCGCACCTGAAGGCTTCCTCTCAAACAAACCCAGTTGCCGGCTACTACGTCTTGTCCTCCCGCCGGTGCTGCTGCTGTATCAGAAGACAAGGGATTCCGGGGCGGCATAAGCGTGGGAGTGTGAGGGGGGGAAGGGGGGAAGGGAAGAGGGGGAAAGGGTGGGGGAAGGTAAGACCGGCTGAGTCTGGGTCGGAGCTGCCTGCATCCAGGGTTGGTGCTACTGCGTCGGCGTCTCCCTAAATACTGCCCCTCTCCTTGGCCCCTTCAGTCCCCCCCTGCCCTCAGCCCCCATACTTCCCCCCCCCCCGTCTCATTCTGCCCCCCCCTCCTGTGTCCTTGCTGAGCCTGTGCCTCCCCTTGCTGACTGGCACGTTCCCTCTCCTTTGATCTTGTCACTTCTCCTCGTGGTCTTTATCGCTCCTCTCTCTCCTGTTCTAACCGCCCCCACCCTTTGCTCCCATGCCTCCCATTCTCTGCTCCCTCCTGTGCATCCCCCATCCTCTCCCTCCACCCTCAAGGCCCAACCACTGCTTCACCACACTTACATAACGTCGTGTTCCCCGTAACCTCTCACACGTCTCGGCCAGCGTCGCCCAGGGACGAGGATGTGAGGAAACCAAAGAAGGACGAATGGGGGCGGCGCGGGAGCAATGTAAAAGGAGGAAGAACGATAGTGATAGACGAGTAGGTCATGTCCATGTGTCTTGTGTGTTACAGTGACTCAAGAAAGCGAGGAGCAAGTGAGACCAAGTAAATGAAGGTAACAGCCTCGCAAGTAGAATGAAACAGAGAGAACCACTACCATGAGTTTTTCCCTTCACCAATTGTTTCACAGGCTGCTTTAGATGCTATTGATTTGTGCAGCCCCAGTCAGGGAGTCGGTGAGTGGGTCGTCTGGCGAGGCAAAGGTAAGGATGCAAGGAGACATGAGAAGTAAGGCGAGAATAATATTTTTTGACTTTGGTGGAAAAAAATGCTGATTATGAATGTTATTGGTAGTTTTATAATACACACACACACACACACACACACACACACACACACACACACACACACACACACACACACACACACATCCACTGTACTACCTTAAGTAATTATAAGAAAGGCTCGATCAGTAGGCAGAACCCAGATGTCCCTCGTTCCCTAATAACGTTCCACTTGTCACCAGCACGCCTCTTACAGCGCCTAGTTGCGGAGAGAGAGAGAGAGAGAGAGAGAGAGAGAGAGAGAGAGAGAGAGAGAGAGAGAGAGAGAATAATTTGCAGCCATGAATTCAATCTCTCAGTCTGTATTTCCCTATATGGTTTAGGATGGAGAGTATGTTTAGGACAGACAAGTAAAGTGACCTTCATGTATCACCAGGACTCCAGAGAGGACAGCTCGGCGAGGGAGGAAAATATAGAACACAGACCCACTTGCCAAGGTCACGTGTCATCCGAGGCCCCTGCAGGGGTGCCGTGCCTCCAGCTGCCTGATAAAAGATTATCTCTGATTAGCTCGGCATGGTGCCCTCAATATCTCTGTTGAAGGGAGAAAGAGGAAGGCCTCGGGGTATAAGGTTAGGTAAGAGATATAGGTTGGATGCAGTGGTGAAAGTGATGTTATGTGACGAGTATGATTCACCACAGTATCATAATTATCAAACTGGGAGCTTCTACGTGGTTATGTGACGAGTATGATTCACCACAATATCATAATTATCAAACTGGGAGCTTCTACGTGATGTTATGTGACGAGTATGATTCACCACAGTATCATAATTATCAAACTGGGAGCTTCTACGACATATAAATGTATTTCCTCCTTGTACATATGAGCCGCGCTATAATGGAGAGTCGCACAGTCACCTCAATTTAGTTTTCATGAATAGATTGAAGTATTCATTCATCTGAAAACTTAAAACGTTATACATAATCTAAAAATCTGAAACCGAACCCTAAAACCAAACAAAAGAAACGAGAGAGGGGGTCGTTTTGGTAGAGCTTGAGCCTGATGGGTGTGCGGTTGGTAAATGTGGTAGTGGTGGAGCAGGTGTGGGGGGATATCGCCAGGCAGGGCGAGCCAGGGAAATGTGGCGAGGACGAATGTCGAATAGAAAGTAACGAGGAAACAATGTAAAGTAACACAATAATACTTAATATAACCTAACTAAATTTTTTTTCCCATATAAATTTTTCTTGATACTTTCTTACCGATTACCGATACTGATTACCGGCGAGCAAATGGGTGTTGTCAAGATCTGTACAAATAGGTCTGCCGAGGCGTGGGAACTGAGTTGATTCAGTGACGTCAAAGCGAGACTTCCTCCCACTCTCGTACCCCTCCCTACTCTCTCGCTCTCCCTCAAATACTTTTCTACCATATGTACTTTCTAACTTTTTTTTTCCTTTTAGCCCACACTTTATAATGATCTTGAGTGTTGTGATTCTTCAGCACACACCACAGAGTCGCGCGCACACCATCACAGTCCCAGCGCGGGGTTCACCAGGGTTCCAAGGCCCAGTGAGGCATCGGTGACTCGTTATGTAGCTGGTGATGTGAATAAAAAGGCACCAGCTCGAAATACTCTGATTCTCCACACTTATTGATTTTTTTTTTTTTCTGGTAAATTTCCAGATGAACACCGAACTTTCTTAGGTGGACGAAACAATTTTTTTCTGGAAAGTTTTGATGTTTTTTTAATTAATCTGCTAACCGTTTCTGTCGCAAATCACTTTTTTTTTTTTTTTTTTAGTGTTTTGCAACACAAATTACAAACAAAAACCAAATTGAACCTAACCGAACATATACCTAACCTAACCTATTCTATACCTAACCTAACCTTTACCTAACTAAATATATATATATATATTATTTGCGACAGAAACGGTTAGCAGATTCATTCTAAACACATCAAAATTCACCAGAAAAAAATAGTATCGTCCATCAAAGTGAATTCGGTGTTCATCTGGAATAATACCATTATTCCATAATCATTCAATGTATCAAGACGTGATTTTGTGTGAGTTGGATAGTTGCGTACACAACAGTAGGTGAGCTTCTGTGTGTGTGTGTGTGTGTGTGTGTGTGTGTGTGTGTGTGTCTCGGTCCTCATTAGCTTTTTCCGTTTCTTTCCCGTTTTCGTTCGGTCCTGTACGCCGGTCATTGTTTAAATGTTCTCACAAAATAAATCCAAATAAAAAAAAATAGCTCAGAACCAAAAACAAATCAATCTTAGCGTTGACGAAAACAACATCACGACGAAGAAAGCTAAAAACAACTGTAATAAAAAGAGGGGGAAAAGAAATACCGCCAAAGTATGTGTCAAGTTTTGGTGGGTGGGTGTCAGGACCAGACCACCTGATAAACAAGCGTCTCACGGAGCTCCCAAAGTTACCTCTCGACCAGATTAGAATTATCGGGAATCCTGGAACACGTAGAAGGAAGGGGATGAGGAACCAAGGAAAAGGAAAGGGAATGGGAGAAAGGAAATTGTAGAAGTAATGATGGAATGATAGGAAAATATGGTATAACGGACCTCCCAAAGTTACCTCTCGACCAGATTAGAATTATAGGGAATCCTGGAACACGTAGAAGGAAGGGGATGAGGAACGAAGGAAAAGGAGGAAATGGAAAGGGAATGGGAGAAAGGAAATTGTAGAAGTAATGACGGAATGATAGGAACATAGATAAAGGGAGAGATACAAAAAAAATGGGTAGGTATTTTTAACCCAACGAAAAGGAATGGAAATAGTTGGAATGAAATTGTAGAAGGATAGGAAGTTTTAATGAAAGGAAGGAAACAAGAATAGGGAAAAAGGTTTGGTGTTCGTAAAGTGAAGAAAGACAAGGAAGGAAAACATTGTCGAAGGAGAGTAATGAAAGAAAGAAAATAACAGAAAGTAGAATGCACGTAAGCAAATGATAAAAAAAGAAGAAGTTAGAATAAGGATAAAGCAAAATAAAGGAAAGAAAAGTTGTAGGAAGGAAAAGAAAATTGATATAGATACTTATAAGGAAGGTGAGAAAATCTAAAATTAAAGAAATATAAAAAAGGAGGTAATATTATGGAATGAAAGAAGAGAAGATATTGGAAGATCATGGAGGAGGTCTGGCAGAAAGACTATGAAGAAAGGATTGGGCTAAGACTACTGTATACTGGACTTGCTACTCATTTTGGGCTATTTCCAATGGAGGCCAGTTTTGCGATTCCTGACATTTTCGAACATCACTCCCATTTCCCTTCCTATGGTTTATCAGTATAAATGATATACCGTTATCTTCGTAAATGTTTGTTCTATAATATTATCAAATAAAAAAACTGTAAAATACACTAAAGAAATGCGATTATGAGAGGGTGAAGAAATATGCATGAACTTAATATTCACTTAAACTCTTCGCCATTTAATATTTTGCGAGAAAACATTTTACATGAAACATATCAATAGAAGCGGAATTCCATTAGCTTTCCATTGATATATTTCGTTTTCTGATAAATGAATTAGAACCATACATAAATTAGCGTTAAGTAAATAAGTAACCTCATCAATCGGGAAAATTACCAGATTGATCGTGTTATTTATTTAGTTAACGCTAATTTATGCATGGTTCTAATTCATTTATCAGAAAACAAAATATATCAATGGAAAGCTAATAAAAGTCCGCTTCTATTGATATGTTTCATGTAAAAAGTCTTTACGCAAAATATTAAATGGCGAAGAGTTTAAGCTCATGCATATTTCTTCAGTCTCATAATGGTATTTCTTTAGTGTATTTTACAGTTTTTTATTTGATAATATTATAGAACAATCATTAACGAAGATAACAGTGTATCATTTATACTGATAAACCACAGTCTACTGTATTCGTGGAACACTTTTTTACTTGCCGATCCGATTGATGATGTAATTTTTTTGTTAACGCTAATTTATGCATGGGGGTAATTCATTTATCAGAAGACGAAATATATCAATGGAAAGCTAATGAAAATCCGCTTCTATTTATATGTTTCATCCAAAATGTTTTCTCGCAAAATATTAAATGGCGAAGAGTTTAAGTGAATCGAAGAGTTCATGCATATTTTTCCAGTCTCATAATGGCATTTCTTTAGTGTATTTTACTGCTTTTTATTTGATAATATTCGACATTCGAAAATGTCAGAAATCGCAAAACTGGCCTCCACTGGTCATGGGCGGGTTGGCGTGGGGCACGAGTAGTAAGTCCAGTATAGAGTAGAGTAGTCTTTGGATTGGGTTATGAGGAAAACATAAATTAATAAAAACGTAATCAGAAAAATGGATGATTTCTTGGAAGAGAGGGAACTATTACGCTAAAGCAGTTTCATATTGTTAGTATCCGACAAAAAGATAAGGATTTCTTGTAGGTGTAAAGATAATGACACATAAATGTATAAAAAAGTAACAAATGAAAGAAAAAAAGAAAAATTGTAGATGATTTCTAGGTAAAGAGGGAACAATTACACCAAAACTGTTTCATATCGTTAGTATCCGACAGAAAAAAAGGATGTCCTGTAGGTATAAAGGTAATGAACACAGAAATGTATGAAACTAAAAAAAACAAAAAAACAAACAAATGTTAGATGATTTCTTGGAAGAGAGGGAACTATTACACTATTGCAGTTTCATATCGTTAGTATCCAACAACAAAAATAAGGATCTCTTGTAAGTCTAAAGGTAATGAACACAGAAATGTATAAAAAAGTAACAAAAAAAAGAAAAATCAAGAAAATTGTTAGATGATGTCTAGGTAGAGAGGGAAATATTTCACTTGTAGTTTCATATTGTTAGTCATATCTTAGTTCATATCCGACAAAAAAATAAATCCTGTAGGCTAAGAGTAATGATGCCTCACACACTTTGTTCACAAGTCTTATCCCTCACCGTTTCACTATTTCTCCCTCCCCTTTTTATGCTTTGCCATAGTGCCATATGACCTCTGATGTCTGGCACATTTACTCCTTGTTGGCATTAAATCAATCAATCCCAAATCTTATACCACCGCTACATCGCCACTTTCCGCTGACGTCTCCTTTTTGTCTGTGAACACTGTGGCGAACTCATATTTAGGGAGATTGCAAAGTATTTTCTGGTATTTTACAGCGGAGAGAGAGAGAGAGAGAGAGAGAGAGAGAGAGAGAGAGAGAGAGAGAGAGAGAGAGAGAGAGAGAGAGAGAGAGAGAGAGAGAGAGAGAGAGAGAGAGAGAGAGAGAGAGAGAGATTGCCGCTTACATGGTAGTACATGTATTCCTTGCATGTTATTTATGTGTATTTCAAGTAAGAGGGAACAAAAAAATAGTATCACAGGTACATTGAAACACACTTCACCAATACCCAATGCAGATACAAAAGGCTCATAACGTATTAGAAACATAACAATTAGTAGCTACATCGCAATATCCAGTAATGAGAATCGTTTAACCTGAGTCAATTAACATATTACCACATCATATTATGCAAATCACCTGTTTATACCAGCCCATTGACAGTAGCCATTGATTAATTCCATAACCCCGTATTTGGGAGAAAAAAATTGTTTATACCAAATTCACAATATGTATAATTTTGTTCCATCATTCTTGTACATTCTTATACTTTTCCTACATCGCCTTTATTGTATCCCTTTAACCACTTAAAAACTTCTATCAGATCGCCCCTTACTCTACGCCTCACTCGAGAGGCGTAGTAAGGGGCGATCTGATAGAAGTTTTTAAGTGGTTAAAGGGATACAATAAAGGCGGTGTAGGAAAAGTTCTTACAGCTAGTAAGCAGGTTAGAACAAGAAGTAACGGATTCAAGCTGGAAAAACGTAGATTTAAAAAGGAAATAGGGAGAAACTGGTTCACAAATAGGGTGGTGAATGATTGGAATGGACTCAGTCGTTAGGTGGTCAATGCGGAGTCTATAGGGGTCTTTAGAAGGAGTCTGGATAAATTCATGGATGGGGAAGAGAGGTGGATGTAGGTAGATTTAAGTAACAGGAACTACTTCGTGTAGGTCTCACGGCCTCTTGTAGATTCCTTATTTTCTTATGTTGTTATGTTCTTATGTAAAGCTGGTCATGACAAAGTGCCAGATGCAGATTCAAATTTTTGTGTGTGTGTTGCAAGCTTTTATCTAGTAAACCTCACAGATAAAGATATACATAAATAGATAAATAAGTAAATAAATAAGTATATTTATATATATCGAGAGAGAGAGAGAGAGAGAGAGAGAGAGAGAGAGAGAGAGAGAGAGAGAGAGAGAGAGAGAGAGAGAGAGAGAGAGAGAGAGAGAGAGAGAGAGAGAGAGAGAGAGAGAGAGAGAGAGAAATTGATCCTGTCAATATAATTTGCACGTGTACTACCTTCAGCGAGGTGATTGACGTGCGTGGTGATAATCTCTAAATTTGATTGACTATTGTTTCAGAAATATCAAGTCAGAATTTTTTTTTCTTCCTATGATTACTAGTGTCCATTTTATTTATTTATGTAACTTTCCTACGACCGTCATCCAGTTATTTGCCACCACATCAGAATGAAACTGAGGGAGTGAGTGGGATGCAAACACAGGGACGCTGCACGCAAACCCTAATCGTTACCACTAAGCCACCCTGACAGAGAGAGAGAGAGAGAGAGAGAGAGAGAGAGAGAGAGAGAGAGAGAGAGAGAGAGAGAGAGAGAGAGAGAGAGAGAGAGAGAGAGAGAGAGAGAGAAAAAAAAAAGAGAAAATATATATAGAGAGAGAGAAATTCTTTTGGAGAGTTATCTAAGTACTTATACATTACAAAAATATTTCATTATGTGGAAGATACAGCAGAGAGAGAGAGAGAGAGAGAGAGAGAGAGAGAGAGAGAGAGAGAGACCCTTACCCATCACTGAAGCACCCTTATGCCTGGTTCACACTGGGCTTTTTTCGGCACTTTTGTAGCGCGGGGAAGTCGGAGAAGAGGTCTGGGACTGGGGCTGGGAGTCATGATCGACCTAGTTTAAAAAAAAAAATTCACACCGCTCGATCGGTCTTTTATCGGCCGAGCGGCCGAGAATTTCGTGCGCCAAATTAAAATAAACGCAGAAGCCAGCACCACCCTCTTCCCGATCACCCCAATTATTGGTATAATATCGGTATTGGGCACTAAAAACTAACAAATTTAACTTACATCATCGTGCAGATCTTTTCATCCTTAATTTGAATCTCAATTTCCCCAATTTCCCATGCCAATGTATAATGGAGATACATATAATACCGAAAATTTTCCGTTTTAGCTACAGCCAGAAACGGTTGTTAGTTTATATCAGATTATGTTAGGTTAGACGTGAGGTTTGATTTAGTAGATGATATCAAGGTAAAAATGAAAGTATCAATACTACTTCATAATAAAGTGCGCGAAGACGTATCTTTCGCGCGCCAAATACACACAAGCCAGCCACTAGCCCCTACCCCTAGCGCGACGTGACCCCTGACCTCCCGTCCCTGACCTGACCGTCCCGGTCACTACCGGTGGCACTACCTGTGCCGGTCAGGCACGGGAAGTCAGGACGACCCTGTGATACTAAGCAGAAAAGGTCACAAGAAGAAGAAGAAGAAGATTTGTTTCCCGGAACGAATTGCGTGTGTGAACGTAATCTTCGCACTAGCCCGCGCTACAAAAGTGCCGAAAAAATCCCAGTGTGAACCTGCCTTTACCAAGCACTCCTGATGATCTTCCAATATTCCCATCGGCATAATATTCAGCAGACGCGGTGTATGTGTGGAGATATCTGGTTCCTATAATATATATAGCGTGCAGCAGGCAGGTTACGCGTGTCTCCGGTAGTAGGCAAAAACAAGACGATAACAAGATTAACAAGAGCAGTCTTTTTTTTCTCTCTTTTTAACTTCTTCACGCCCAGATCTTTCCTTTGTTATATAAAAAATCGTATGTTATTTGCCATAAAATTACGAAAAGTTACTTAATATACCAAATTAGTTAGTCGACAAAGATACTAAACACGTCATATCTATAAAATATTGCTTATATTCACTAAAATCGTCTAAGGGTGGTCAAATTACAATGGAAATTATGCTCTGGGTCTCAAGGGGTTGTGTACATCATGTGAGCCGTGATTGATAATGGTAGGAAACCTCGATTGGCTTCCCATTTTTAGGTTGTGTAATTTGAGAGTTATTCACAAGAAAAATATGGACAAGCTTAGTTGCTGTACGTTGAGTAATGAATCAGTTTTATAGTAGGAAAAGAAGCTTACTTCTTTTACTTTAAACAATTGATTGGTTATTCATAAATAAAAAATGAACGTGCCTCGGATTTTAAGTTGTGTAGTTAATTAGTTATTCATTGTAATAAAACAACAAGTGAACAAGTGAAAGAATATAAAGGACGTAAAATAATAACTAGGCTACATGTGCACGCTTGCAGGTCCTCGCTTGTTTGTTGTTTACATTCTCCATGTGGTTGTGGTGATCCGCGGTCGCCTGTTCGTTCGTCGGTAGTATTTCTTACATTTTATGTGTGTGTGGATAGTGGTAACCTGTATTTCTCCTGGTAAGGCACAAACAGCACTGGCATGTGAACATCAAAGGTAAAATTATCATAATTTCTTATAACTATAGACTACATCAAATTGAGTAAGACTTTGAAGAATGTCGCTTATGGATGTTAAACTCTGCTCCGTGTTTGGCTGCTCACTCTGCCATCTGGCAAGCATTTTTGCACCTTTATCATATATATGTAACTAATTTAACTTTCTATAGGAAATAAGTATACGTCTCCCTCGACCCCTCGGTGTAATATTAACCCAACATCATCAGTGACCTCCTTGTCTTGTGCCCTAAGATAGCCAGGCATTTATTTAATCGCCTAAATGGCATCTGGGGAAAATATTGCATTGAATGAAAATAATCTAGAATACATTGTCACGTAGGTACCGTTAAGAGTTTCGTTTTTTTTTTTTTTTTTTTTTTTTAAGGGGCTCTTTCTGAAAATAAACTTTTTTTCTTCTAAAATGTTCAGACAGATGAATCATCATATTATTTTTTCTTGTTTACATATATGCCGATACCGCCAGTAGGCAGTATAACCACCAGGGTTCGAACGGTAGGTCTTGGTGTATGTTGTAGTCTATCGTACCACTAAGGGGACACACGGGCTAGCAAAGAGCCCGTCAGAGAGATGCGTCGACGGCAGGTGTTGTGCGTAGTTCAGGAGGCAGCACTAGGCTGCGGGACAAAAAATATTTAACGGGGGTGTCAGCACAGAGGCTACCAGATGATGATGGCAGGTGTTATGCGATGATCAACAGGTTTTATGCGATGATCAGCAAGTGTTGTGTGATGTTCAGCAGGTGTTGTACGATGTTCAGCAGGTGTTTTGTGATGTTCAGCAGGTGTTTTGCAATGTTCAGCAGGTGTTTTGCTATGTTCAGCAGGTGTTTTGCGATGTTCAACAGGTGGTGGCGCAGGCAGGATTTTTATAGTGGTGCTTGTGATTACAAGGTTCACGCTGCCCCCCTGTGTCCTCCGATGCACTCGCAATCGAAGGTAGAGTTATTGGGCAGCATGTGGGTGATCTTTGGCCACGCAACGATTGCTGAAAAATATTGGCATCCCTCACGGGAATCGAACTCGGCAAACCGAGCACTCCACACTTGCAGGCACTAACCACTCTGCTACCACTTCTCCATACTACCTTGGAATGCCCTGAAATTGACTTGATGAACAAGATATCTTGCTCAATTTCATATACTTTACTGTATGTAGGAGGCATCAATTATATGGCAGCAAGACAGCCAAGATCACGATGCTCTTGTATGCTCACCTAGACATTTCTGTTGTGTTACTGGGCCATCATCGCAAGGTCTTCTCCAGTGGCTAGACCTCAAAGATTGACATCCCTTAATTTATGCCTTAGGTTTGTCTTAGGTTTGAATATTCTTAGGATTTGCTTAGGTTCTTATCTGTATTATTTAAGTTTGTCTTCAGTTCAATTGTCTTAAGTTTGTCATACACGTAGGTTAAATAATTATTCGGTTTATCCGAGATGTGATTATCGTGGTTTGCCTTACATTTATTTGTCTAATTTTTAATAGTTAAATTTCTGCCACCACCCTCTGCATTTCTTTATACATTATGTTTTAATGTAAAGCAGTGTATTTCTCTTTCTTTTTATATTTGATTAGCCTATTCTGCCATGCGGATACAATAAACACACTCCATAATGTACATATTTTGTAGTATTTTATGTCAACACTATACCTGCTGCTGCGTCTGTATTATTTGTGTATTTTTTTCTAAAAGTTTTTTGGAAAATGTAACATTGTACCCGACAATGGAGGGAAAGGCCATATATAATGACGATGAGAGGTGATAAATCAGTCTTCTTGCATCACTTATGTTCGAGGCGCCGTGACAATGCCGGGTTATTAATCATACGTCAGGGAGCGTCATCGTCGTCGCTCATTTATCATGCCATTCTCAAAATTAGTTTGTTCGATAGAAACTGTGATGCCGAAAAGCCCTTGGATAATAATTTCTTGATTGCTCGTAAATTGTGACTTACATACACATCCTCTCTGTTCAAAGGAAGGATTGTAGCTGTTTAACGTGGAAGTTTTATAATATTTGCCTTGGATGTACTTTGTGAAGGTACCTGCGTGGGGGAGTGTTCTTACCCACGAATCTTTGGCCCCAGGTTAAGTCCATAGGTCGTTTACAAGATTTTATGTTCCGCAGGTAATCCCTGGGAAAGTAAATTGGATACGAGGGTGTGGGAGTGAGACATGTGTGTAGAGCAAAGGGATCTTCAGGAACATAGAACATAAATAATTTGTAAAATGCCAGTCGGCCTACTTAACCCCTTGAGGCCCTGAGCGTAATTTCCATAGTAATTGTGTCCATTGTGTTTCCATTAGACGATTTTGATGAATATAAGCAATATTTTATAGATATGACCTGTTTAGTATCCTTGTCCATTAGCTAATTTGGTATCTTCAGTTACTTTTCGTAATTTTATGGCTAACAACAGGCAATTTTATATAGCTAAGGAAAGATCTGGGCGTGAAGGGAGCTCCTGATTACCTGTTATCGTCCCTTAGTATTCTCATCCATTGATTTATCCAAAATTCTTTGAAAGCTCTGTCGTAATCGCGCTCACTACCTGTCTGCGAGGCTTGTTCCATTTAGCCACCTGAAGTACTTACAATGCTGCAATGGATTTTTTCCAAAATTTTATAAGCTTTGATGTTTGAATGTTTGAAGTTTGAAGAATTTCGTCAGTTATCGACGCAGCTGAGATGGATCTCCACTGTAACCAGACAGCTCTCTCTCAGACTACCCCTAGAGAGCTGTCTGCTAGTGCTTATAGTGTTGGGGGAAGCCAGCACCCCGGGAGGCGGATTACAAACCCCCGGCTAACACCCGGTACCCATTCACTGCTGGGTGGATAGGGGCTCGGGTTTTAAAGAAACAGCCCAACTGTTTCCGCTCCGCCCGGGGATCGAACCCGAGACTTCTCGGTTGTGAACCGAGCGTGCTAACCCTTACACCACGGAGTACCCAGGCTTATCTAACATTACTCATTTATTACTTTAGTATGTTACTATAGTCATAGACCACGGTATACCTGGACTGCGCACGAGACAATGTTTTGAATTGCGGGGCTGCATAGGGGCCTGCGGGGCGCCCGACAAAGAGATAGAGTGGTCTATGGACTATCATATAGACTGGTTTATCAGTAATATGATATAAATGTATCTTCGTAAAAGTTTGTTCTATAAAATTATCAAATAAAAAACAGTAAAACACGTAAAAAAATGCCATTACGAGACTCTGAAGAAATATGCATGAACTTAATATTCACTTCAACTCTTCGCCTTTAAAACTTTGCGAGTCAACTTTTATCATGAAGGGTATCAATAGAAGCGCAATTTTATTACTTTCCATTTTCTATATTTCGTTATCTGATAAATGAATTAAAAACCCTGCATAAAATAGCGTTAACTAAATAAATAAAATCATCAATCGGGTAATTTTCCCGATTGATGAAAGTTATTTTTTTTACTTATAAAATTTCGTTTTCTGATAAATGAATTAGTAAACCATGTATAAAATTAGCCCTTGACTAAATAAATAACCTCATCAATCGGGAAAATTACCCGATTAATGATTTTATTTATTTATTTAACGCTAATTTATGCATGGTTCTAATTCATTTATCAGATAACGAAATATAGCAATGGAAAGCTAATAAAATTGCGCTTCTATTGATACCCTTCATGATAAAAGTTGACTCGCAAAGTTTTAAATGGCGAAGAGTTGAAGTGATTGGATTGTGATATTAGATGATGATGATTGTGGGAAGAGATTGAAGTGATATTAAGTTCATGCATATTTCTTCAGAGTCTCGTAATGGCATTTCTTTACCGTGTTTTACTGTTTTTTATTTGATAATATTATAGAACAAACATTTACGAAGATTACAGTATATCATATATACTGATAAACCAGTCTATATGATCCGTATATATATATATGAATCCGAGCGGCCCTCTGATTACAGGCCCTTGTGCGACAGGCCGATATTCCGTGCGCAGTCCAGGTATACAGTGGTCTATGCTATAGTCTATTCACTTAAGCTGGATTCTTGGGAGCTGCTCGCTGCCTACCCGAGTTTGTAAGGACGTCGCTGATTGGCTGATAGACTCGGGCTGGGTGGTGATGGTGGTGGTACTTGCCTCGCCGCTCCCAAAACCCTTGTGTTGCCTCAGAAAAATATTCATATTTCTTTACTTAACTCATCTCCTACACAAGATAGGCCTATTTTGTTTGTATCAGTGAATCAGGCAGTGATTGTTCAACAACAACACGCCATTCATAACTCAATAGGGTAAAAAGTAAAGTCATGACTGAGTATCACACGAGTAGGCGGATTTTTAGGTTTTCAGTGCATTGAAATGTTGTACTCCTACCCGATATTACCAAGCTACCAGATGATATTTATGAAAGCTGAGCCTACCATCGTGTTCATAATACATTGCTGCATATCATGAGCATAAAAATATTACAGTAAGACTACACTAATATTAAGATAAATGAAGGAAAGTAAAATAGTGTATAAACATTTCTTCTTGCTTATTTTGCTTCAACTCGCTGTAACTCCATCAGTTTTGGTCACATTTAATTTTCAAGCACTGTTTCAAAATCCCAATACTTTTCCGCTTCCTTTGGAATGTAGCACGTACGAATAAGGAAAAGAGTAGGGGGTCGAAATGGCTAAGAAAGTTAAACTACTACTGCAAACTGGCACAGAGACGGGTGAGCATTGCTCCCTATACAGGAGAGATGAGTTCTCGGGAGAGCTACAGAGGCTCCACCCGTAACGGCACCAGTTTGAAACAGTTTTACTTTCTTAGCCATTTTAACCACCTATTATTTTCCTTATTGGTACGTGCTACATACCAAAGGAAGCGGAAAAGTATGGGGATTTTGAAACAGTGCTTGAAAATTGAATGCGACCAAAACGGATGGAGTTACAGCGAGTTGAAGCAAAATCAGGAAGAAAAAATGTTTTTACACTATTTTACTTTCCTTCAATTATCTTAATATTAGTCAAAGACTACTCTATACTGGACTTGCTACTCATTTTGGGCTATTTCCAGTCGAGGCCAGTTTTGCGATTCCTGCCATTTTCGAACATCACTCCCTTTTCCCTTCCTATGGTTTATCAGTATATATGATATACCGTTATCTTCGTAAATGTTTGTTCTATAATATTATCAAATAAAAAACAGTAAAATGCAATAAAGAAATGCCATTATGAGAGAGTTAAGAAATATGCATGAACTTAATATTCACTTGAACTCATCGCCATTTAATATTTTGCGAGAAAACATTTTAGATGCTAGCGATAGAAAGAAGCGGATTTTCATTAGCTTTCCATTGCTATATTTCGTTTTCTGATAAATGAATCATAACCATGCATAATTTAGCGTTAACTAAAAAAATAACATCATCTATCGGGATAATTACCCGATGGATGATGTTATTTATTTAGTTAACGCTAATTTATGCATGGTTCTAAATAATTTATCAGAAAATGAAATATAGCAATGGAAAGCTAATTAAATTCCGCTTCTATTGATATGTTGCATGTAAAAAGTCTCCACGCAAAATATCAAATTGCGATGAGTTTAAATGAATACAAGTTCATGCATATTTCTTCAGAGTCTCATAATGGAATTTCTTTAGTGTATTTTACAGTTTTTTATTTGATAATATTATAGAACAAACATTCACGAAGATAACAGTGTATAATTTTACTGATATGCCATAGTCTACTGTATTCATGGAACACTTTTTTACTTGCCGATACGATTGATGATGTTATTTGTTTAGTTAACGCTAATTTAGGCATGGTGGTAATTCGTTTATCAGAAAACAAAATATATCAATGGAAAGCTAATGAAAATCCGCTTCTTTCTATCGCTAGCATCTAAAATGTTTTCTCGCAAAATATTAAATGGCAAAGAGTTTAAGTATATATTGAATTCATGCATATTTCTTCACTCTCTCATAATGGCATTTCTTTAGTGTATTTTACTGTTTTTTATTTGATAATATTATAGAACAAACAGTTACGAAGATAACGGTATATCATATATACTGATAAACCTTAGGAAGGGAAATAGGGGTGATGTTCTAAAATGGCAGGAATCGCAAAACTGGCCTCCACTGGTCATGGGCGGGTTGGCGCGGGGCACGAGTAGCAAGTCCAGTATAGAGTAGTCTTTGTATTAGTGTAGTCTTATTGCAATTTGTTTATGCTCGTGATATGCAACAATGTATTATGAACACGATGGTAGGCTCAGTTTTCATAAATATCATCTGGTAGCTTGGTAATATCGGGTAGGAGTACAACATTTCAATGCACTGAAAACCTAAAAATCGGCCTACTCTTGTGATACTCAGTCATGACTTTATTTTTTACCCTATTGAGCTATGAACAATATGAGTTGTTGAACAATCACTGCCTGATTCACTGATACAAACAAAATAGGCCTATCTTGTGTAAGAGATGAGTAAAGCCAAGAAATATGAATATTTTTCTGAGGCACCGCAAGGGTTTTGGGAGCGGCAAGGCAAGTACCACCACCATCACCACCCAGCCCGAGTATATCAGCCAATCAGCGACGTCCTTACAAACTCGGGTAGGCAGCGAGCAGCTGTCAGCCCAGGAATCCAGCTTAAGTGAATAGACATATCCTCGTCTTCTCTCCCGCTACCCTTTAGCCTTCTCTTACTTCTATAATAATATAAGGGAAAGTGTGTCTGTCTGTCTGTCTGTCTGTCTGTGTGTGTGTGTGTGTGTGTGTGGTATAGGTTCCGCCCCCCGTGGCGCAATCACCTCATATGGCACATTTTTGGAACCAGGTCGACCAGGGGAAGGTTTTAAGCCCACTTATGAGATGATCCGATCGCTTTTTATTTTTTTTTATTTTTAGCAGCCTATTAGCGAGAATTGTGAGAAAAAAAAGTGGGTTAAGAGAATTGAGGAAACCTTGATGTAGAGTGATGGGTAATGGGTGAGTGAATGGGTGGGGTGATTGGTAATGGGTGTGGGGTGATGGGTGAGTGAATGGGTGGGGGGTGATGGGTGATGGGTGAGGGAATAGGTGGGGGGTGATGGGTAATGGGTGAGTGAATGGGTGTGTGGTGATGGGTAATGGGTGAGTGAATGGGTGGGGGGTGATGGGTAATGGGTGAGTGAATGGGTGGGGGGTGATGGGTAATGGGTGAGTGAATGGGTGGGGGGAATACATACATTTCTACATCCATGATTTCAGGAAAATTAGAAGGGGCTATCTGGAGAGTCCGTGTTTGGTGGGCCGAAGGCCCACCAAACACGGTGGTGGTGGTGAGCAAACACAGGTGGTGGGCCGAAGGCCCACCAATAGCCCTCCGCAGGAGCTAGCTAAAAAGTCCGCCCGGAGGGCGGCTTTGCGGCTAGTGTTTCATATTTTTCTTCTCCTTTTCAAGTTTCATGACATTGTCTAAATTCATTCATTTGTTATTAGTGTTCTGAGTCTTATAACCTCTGCTTATCTATTGCCACTCTTGTTTTGCATGATAAGACTATATATTTCTTTATGTGCCTCCCCCCCCCCTCTCTCTCTCTCTCTCTCTCTCTCTCCTCTCTCTCTCTCTCTCTCTCTCTCTCTCTCTCTCTCTCTCTCTCTCTCTCTCTCTCTCTCTGCCCATCCCAACCTCTCCTTTCCTCCATGATCCTCTGACTCTTTGCTTCTTCACTAATTAGGACCTCCAACCACTCATGGGGGCCTTGCTGCCTTGCCTCGTAATTAATGATAAGCCAAAGACTTAAATCCTTTTATCCTTGCTGCTAAGGCAACTATCCTACCTTACGCCCTCTTTCCTCACCCATCTTTTCCTACGCTCCTTCCTTCCTTCCATGTAGTTATCCTTCCCTTCCTTCCCTCCCCTCCTTTATTGTTTTCACACATTCCTGTTCCTCCGATTTTTCTACCTTTCCGTGTACAGTGCATGACCCCATATCCGTTTTTTCCCCTTCTGTTTGTTATTTCCTCTGTCTTTCTCCTTACACGTCATAGTCATATATCTCGCTTCCCCTTCACATTATATTTTTTTCCCCAAAGGTTTTGTTTCCTCCCCTTGTTCGTATACCCATTCTGTTTTTTCCCCTTTACATAGCATCCCCCTTGTCTTGTCTTTTCATGCGTCTCCCATTTTCTGTCAGCTATCCCCTCATCTGTCCCCTCTTTCCCCTCTTCCCCTTATCGATGACGCAACTCTCCACTGACCCGGACGGACGGACCCAAATTCCCTTTCTTTTTCGTCTTGGTAAAAAAGCTTTTCCTAGATTCATGAGATATTTCTTGTGTTCGTAGTTATTTCCTTGCTCGTGTCATAGAAGGGGGAATCATCTTCATTAAATCTTCTTAACCCCTTCATGCCCAGATTTTTCCATTGCTAAAAAAAAAATCTTATGATGTTACCCATAAAATTACGATAAGTAACTGAATATACCAAAATAGTTATTGGACAGGGATACTAAACAGGTAATATCTATAAAATATTGCTTATATTCACTAAAAATCGTCTAATGGTAGCCAAATTACAATGGAAATTACGTTCTGGGTCTCAAGGGGTTAATAACATGTTGATATATACGGAAGAGTTGTGTTCTGATGCAGTTTATGATAAGGATGATCTATGTAAAGTGGTGTTTCTTCATTTTGTATAATTAATTGATCTGTGCTGTGTGTGTGGTATCATCGTGTTAATTTTTTTTCCTTATAATAGATTTATTTTTCGCTTTGAGTTACTTAATCGAACTGTTTTCCTTTATTTTCAGACTCGGGGGAAACCCCAGGCGTTGAATGGCGACTTCCTTAAAAGAGTGAGTACCAGACTTGTGCATTCCTTTATCTATTTTTATCATTTTTTTATTATTATTTATTATTATTATATATTATTTATATTCATATTAATTTTTTATCTATTAATTTATTATCCAAGAATAAAAAAAACTGATGAGACTTTTGATATGTAGCTTATAGAAAATTCCATCATTCAATATCATACTAAGAAGACTATTAATATTTTCGTCCATCAAAACCGTGTATTCCCTTATTTAACACTAAAATTGAGGCTCCAGTGCAAGAAATTTGTGACATTACTTCTTTACGAAATGCAAATAAGCAGTTATCAGCGTCTCTCGGAAGGCATTGCGAGTACTGTTTACTTGTATTACTAAATGAACAAAATAACACCAGGTGATGAAGTATTATATCGATCACGAAGTGGAATATGTGAATATTTGGCGGAGGTACTGCAGAAAAATATGCGTTTATAAGCTACGAAAATATGAAATTAAAGCGTAAGCGTTTTTCACTTTATTATGTTGAACAGCGACCACCTTTCTTTTTCCTCATTTATCTCCCATCAAGCCTCAGTTTTTATAGTCAATACAAAAGCCCTTGCAGTTCTTTGTGCATTTCAGTGATAAGCCATAATTCCCAGTAAAGATAAAACTTCCCAACATCAACATATATTTCTCTTTGTAATAAAAATACAGGAAATGAAAAGAAAATCCGCCATTATTGTTGTGGGAATTTTATTCCAACATTCAGGCCACCATTTCTGCCACCATCCTCTCATTTTCAAATTCCATACAGTTAATCATGAAATAAAAATGGTCATGCAGTATACACTATATATATTTATCTTTTTAATGTGATGATTATAGTAAACTAAATGACTCAATGACAATCATGTTTCATTGATTTCATGAAGAGACGTATCAAATCCTTCCTGTGGTCATCGCGGCCCGAAGCACACAAGGTACTCGTGGGCCACCGGCCAGGCCTCGGCAACCTCTTGAGGTCTTCCGAGGGAGCGCCTCAGCTTTTTTGGGGGGTCGGGGGGTTCTTGCTGTGCGTCAGAAGTGTCTTGTGTAGAGATTTGGAGACCTTGAGGAACCTCCATGTGGCGATCTTTTGGAGCCCTTCAGGAACTTTCATCAGCTGGTCGGTCGATTTCTTGCAAGGCTCGTTTATGGCCGCACTTATTACTATTTCTTCGTTAAATATTACATCTTTCTCCTTTTCAGCGCTTTTTTGAGGCTTTGATTTCTTCTTCCTCTTACTCTCATATAAATGTTCAGACTTCTAACCACCTATCCACCTTTCACTAAATCTCGTCCACCCCGAAGTGAACTTGAACTGTCCACCCAGTATGAATAGCACTGATCTTTGTCCAACCTCTCTCAAGCCTTCTTGTAAGGCTTGTGTTTTTTGTGTGTATGTGTGTGTGTGTGTGTGTGTGTGTGTGTGTGTGTTGTGTGTGTGTGTTGTGTGTGTGTGTGTGTGTGTTGTGTGTGTGTGTGTGTGTGTGTGTGTGTGTGTGTGTGTGTGTGTGTGTGTGTGTGTGTACCATTCATCATGGTCTTTATCATGCGCTGGGCTCGTGATCGCGGGTAATTACCATCCCGGTATACAGAGAGCTTATAGAGCTCATAAGACAATCTATGGGTAGAGACCTCACACATCACATACACCTCATCCCCTTATTCAAGGGGGACAGTAAGTGCGCTCTTGTCTGTGACAACTTCACGTTTGTCAATGAAAAACCTTAGGGGTTTGAACGGGCCTTGAAACTACCACTAACTGCCTTGCAGTCGAGTATGTTATCTACTAGGCTGGTGGAGTGTGTGTGTGTGTGTGTGTGTGTGTGTGTGTGTGTGTGTGTGTGTGTGTGTGTGTGTGTTCCTCTAGCCTTCCATCTCTTGCTCGTTTCCCCGTCTCCTTCAATCCCTCCTTCCCTCCCTCCTCACTAAACTTCCATGAAGCCGCACTTTATCCCTTTAATGAGGAGTTATGGGTTAAATTAAGACGTCAGACACTCGTGAGGTGAATGTTGTGTGTATGTTATTCACCACGGTCTTGATCACGCGGAGAGACAAACTGAAGATTACAGAAAAGAGACACAAAAGCAAAAAAATGAAGAAGTAAGTTTAGGTATATTAATAATTATTATTAGTAGAATTTAGTCAAGATACATGACGTGCATAACAAGAAAGATAACAAATGTAGTATTTAGATAACACAAATTGAAATATATCACAATCCCCCACACTGAAAAAATAGTAAAGGACAAAAAAAACCTCATGAATTTTGAAGATACAATTATTAAGACGTAAAACTATCCTTGTTATATTTTTGTAGTGAAACTTATTGACCAAGACTGAACATCAAGACTTGAATTAATATTTTTGTGATAGTACTATTATTTTGTATTATTGTTGCCATTGTTATCATTATCATTATCATTGTTTTATTATCATTATGATTATGATTATTATTATTATCATTAGTAGTTGTAGTAATAGTAGTAGTAGAAGTAGTGGTAGTGGTAGAATTAGTAAGGGGGGATGGTGGTGGTGGAATAAGTAAGTGGTGGTGGTGGTAGTAGCAGTGGTTGTCATGAATTGTGTGAGTGAAGGTCATGTTGCTATGGTGATGGATGTGAGAGTGGAGGTGGGAGTCGTATCTTACTAAAAGAAAATTTCTCTCTCTCTCTCTCTCTCTCTCTCTCTCTCTCTCTCTCTCTCTCTCTCTCCTCTCTCTCTCTCTCTCTCTCTCTCTCTCTCTCTCTCTCTCTCTCTCTCCTCCTCTCTCTCTCTCTCTCTCTCTCTCTCTCTCTCTCTCTCTCTCTCTCTCTCTCTCTCTCTCTCTCTCTCTCTCTCTCTCTCTCTCTCGGAGGATAACCAGATATCACGCATAAAAGCATGAAAGAGAAGTAGATTACCACAATATCATCCCGTGTAAAATGAGTGGAGGTCGGTGCATCATGAAAGGCTTGCGTATCACACACCAAGACTAAAGCTAGGATTCCATTAATATGTTTGCGTCCAGATATTTCCTTTGCTATAAAAATTGTATGTTTTGAGCCATAAGATTACAAAAAGTAACTTAATATATATAACAAATTAGTTAGTCGACAAGGATACTAAACAGGTCATATCTATTAAATATTGCTTATATTCACTAAAAATTGTCTAATGGTACCCTGATTACAATGGAAATTATGTTATGGGTCTCAAGGGGTTAATGCGTTTGCGCTGCGTTTACGTTATTCGGAAAAAAAATAGTACATGGAAATGTACACGGTCGTTTCCATTAGCACGCTTGCGTTTGCGTTATCGTGTCAAACGCTATGAAGTTACGTCGTTAATCGTCGTTAACTCTGAAGTTAATCGTCCATGTAGCGATCGATTTTTGAGGCCCTTGTAACGCAAACGCAACGCAAACGCATTAACCCCTAGAGGCCCAGAACGTAATTTCTATTGTAATTTGGCTGCCATTAGACAATTTTAATCAGTATGAACAATATTTTATACATATGACTTGTTTAGTATCCTTGTCCACTAGCTTATTTGGTATATTTAGTTACTTTTCTTTGTTTTATGGCTCGACAACAGACGATTTTTTTAATAGCAAAGGATGGGAATGAAGGGGTTAATGGAATCCTAGCTTAAGTATCGCATTTGTAAGGTAAAAAAGATACATACA
>JACEEZ010018746.1:1376885-1396885 GCA_016584305.1 Chionoecetes opilio
GTCATAGGAAAGTGGAAAAATAGAAACAGGAAGAGAGTTCCAGAGTTTACCAGTGAAAGGGATGAAAGAGTAAAGATACTGATTAACTCTTGCATTAGGAAGATGGACAGAATAGGGATGGGAATGAGTAGAAAGTCTTGTGCAGCGAGGCCGCGGGAGTGGGGGAGGCATGCAGTTAGCAAGTTCAGAAGAGCAGTGAGCATTAACATAACGGTAGAAGAGAGCAAGAGAAGCAACATTGCGGCGGTGATTTAAAGATTGAAGACAGTCAGTCAGAGGAGAGGAGTTGATGAGACGAAAAGCTTTTGACTCAACCCTGTTTAGGAGAGCTGTATGAGTGGATCCTCCCCAAACATGTGAGACATACTCCATACATGGGCGGATAAGGCCCCTGTAGAGAGCAAGCAATTGGGAGGGAGAAAAAAAAGGACGCAGACGCCACAACACACCTAACTTCTTAGAAGCTGTTTTAGCAAGAGATGAGATGTGAGATTTCCAGTTCAGATTTTTAGTAAAGGATAGTCCTAGAATGTTCATTGTAGAAGAAGGAGACAGTTGAGTGTCATTGAAGAAGAGGGGATAGTTATCTGGTAGGTTTTGTCGAGTAGATAGGTGAAGAAATTGGGTTTTTGAGGCATTGAACAAAAGAAGGTTTGCTTTGCCCCAATCAGAAATAATAGAAAGATCAGAAGTTAGGCGCTCGGTGGCATTTCTCCGTGAATCACTTAGTTCCTGTTGAGTTGGACGTCTAATAAACGACGTTGAAAAATGCAGGGTAGAATCATCAGCGTAGGAGTGGATAGGGCTTTGAGTTAGACTTAGAAGATCATTAATGAATAATAGAAAGAGAGTGGGTGATAGGACAGAACCCTGGGGAACACCACTATTGATAGATTTAGGAGAAGAACAATGTCTGTCTACAGTAGCTGCAATAGAACGGTTTGAAAGGAAACTTAAAATGAAGGTACAGAGAGAAGGATAGAAACCGAATGAGGGTAGTTTGGAAATTAAAGATTTGTGCCAGACTCTATCAAAAGCTTTTGATATGTCAAGGGCAACAGCAAAAGTTTCACCGAAACCCCTAAAGGAGGATGACCAAGATTCAGTTAGGAAAGCTAGAAGATCGCCAGTAGATCGCCCTTTACGGAAACCGTACTGACGATCAGATACAAGATTGTGAGCAGATAGATGCTTAAGAATCTTCTTATTAAGTATAGATTCAAAAACTTTAGAAAGGCAGGAAGTCAAAGCTATAGGACGGTAGTTTGAAGGATTAGAACGGTCACCCTTCTTAGGAACAGGTTGGATGTGAGCAAACTTCCAGCAAGAAGGAAAGGTGGAAGTAGATAGACATAGACGGAAAAGTTTGACCAGGCAAGGTGCAAGCACAGAAGCACAGTTTTTGAGAACAATAGGAGGGACTCCGTCAGGACCGTAAGCCTTCCGAGGATCTAGGCCAGAAAGGGCAAAGAAAACATCATTCCGAAGGATCTTAATGACAGGCATAATAAAGTCAGAGGGTGGAGGAGAAGGAGGAACAATGTAAGACGTAAATGTCGCCGAGGTGAACACTGGCATGAGCGGTGTATAGCGGAGGAGGGTTTTGTGCTGACGTCTAAAGGATGTTGGAATCTTAACATCCCCACCTCCCCCACCTATTTAGTGTCATTTTAGCTGACGTCATTTACTGATAGAGATTATTGTAACCAGAGAACACGTTGCTACGGTTACAGCAGATGAGGGAGGTGTGAGTAGGCCAAGGATAATCTTAGCAGCAGCTCCTTGTAAAGCTCCCTAATGACTCCGCACTAACTGTACCTGTCTACTGAGTTCATTCCAATCAGGATAGGGCGTTTTTTTTATTACTCAGTTAAGATTAAGAGTACCAGCATTAAGAAGCACAAGTAGTAGGGAAGGAGAATGAAAGTTTAGAAAAGTTAGAGTGGAGAATTAAAGAAACAGCGAATAAAGTATTAAAATGTACATATAGAAGAAAAGAGAAGAAAAATGGTGAGGGAGAAGAAGCTATATGGATGAATGATGAATAAGGAAGGGGGATAAAGGAGAGGAGAAGGCTAAATAGAAATAGGAGAAATGCACAAAGTAAAGATGAGGAAGAGAAGTGGAAGGAAAGATATATACAACAGAAGATAAAAGTGCAAATACAAATAAGGAAGGAAATCTATAAACACGAAGAGAAATTAACAAAAGAAATCAAGGAAAGTAAAGATGGAAGGAAAAAGATGTGGGAATATATCAAAATATTAAAGGGAGAAAAGATAAAGGAAAAGAGTGCACTAAGGTTATATGGGGAGGATGGCGTAGAGTTGGAAAGAGGAAAGGCAAAGGAGGAAGTCAAAGAATATTGGAGTAAAATATACAAGAAATATGATAATGAGATAGACAGTGTGGAACGCAGAGAAGAAAGAGGAATATATAAGGGAATACAGTAAAGTAAAGCAGGACATAGACGGGAACCAGGCAATTAAGTTACAAAGAGTAGATGAAGTGGAAGAGATGGAAAGGGAATACACAGAGACGTGTAGCAAAGGAGTAAGAGAACACATGGAAATGGCGAGAAGAGTACAGGGAGGATTTATATATTTGGAAGAGGAACAGATCAATGAAGACAAGGTGATGAAGTGTTTAAAGAAGATGAAGAACAAAAAAGCAGCGGGAACAGATGAAATAAAGCCAGAATATTATAAGGAATTCTCAAAGAGTAAGACATTGATGACAGTGCTAGAAAAAGGTATGAAAACAGTGTTAGAGACAGGGAATGTGCCAGGAGGATGGAGGGAGTCAAGGACAGTAATGATACCAAAGGTTAGCAAGCCAAAAGTTAGGGAATTAAGACCAATAGCACTAACTAATGTTGGATATAAATTGATGATGGCTGTAATTAGAAATAGTCTGGAGGATCTTATTAGGAAAAATGAAATAGAGAAAGACACACAGGTAGGATTCACAGGGGGCAGTAGAATAGAAAATAATTTATTCATATTAAGATATTGTATAGAGAGGTCCTATAAACTAAAGAAACCACTAGTAGTCATTTCAATAGACTTTGCAAAGGCTTATGGCAGTATTAAGAGAGGAAAAATGATAGAATTATTAATGCAATATAAGATTAACCCTAAGATTATTGAATTCATTGCAAAAGTATATATAGGAGAGAAGACCAAGGTAGAATTAGGACCAGGTAAAGAAGTAGAGATAAATGTAACAAGTGGAATTAGGCAAGGGTGTACGGCTTCAACAACTCTGTTTAAATTAGTGACCTTCAGGATTATCCAGGGACTAGAAGAACTAGGCAAGGGGTTTAAGGACGAATTGTTTAGCATACCAGCACTTTTCTTTGCAGACGACGGGATGTTACTAGCAAGTAGTATACACACTAAGAAAAAAAGGTGCAAAATGTGTCACAGATTTTGCACCTTCAATAAGGGTGCAAAGTTGCACCCATAAGGGTGCACAATTGCACATGTAACGAATGTAATGATTGTAATGTAACGATTGCACATGTAATGTTGCACCTTAAGAGGTGCAGCTATGCACCATTATGGGTGCAACTTTGCACCCTTACTGAAGGTGCAAAATCTGTGACACATTTTGCACCTTTTTTTCTTAGTGTGTAGAGGAGGCAGAACAGGTTGTACATAGGTTAGAGGAAATAGGTAAGGAGTATGGATTGGAAATGAATAAAAATAAAAGTTACATCATTATTTTCAATGTAAAAGATAAGCCTGAAAAGTTGGGAAATATAAATGTTAGAGACAGAATGAAATATTTAGGGATAACCATAAATGACAAGAAGAATTGTTTCAAAATACAAAAAGAAGAAATGCTTAATAAGGCAAGAAAAATGGCAAATATGACGTATAGTGTCATTGCAAAAAGTTGCTCTAAAATTCTAATAGGCAAAACGTACTGGAAAAGTGTGGCATTACCATCAATACTATATGGGGTATATGTGATAAATTTAACAAAGCAGGAAATGGATAAATTACAGAGAATTAAAAATGGGGTGTACCGTCAAATCTTTGGGGCACAGGCCTACACACAGGGGGCAGCACTCCTAGGGGAAGTGGGAGCGTCCAGTGTTAGGAATAGAATAAGGGAGGGACAGTGGAAGTACTTGAGGTATGTATTAGTAGACGGGAATGACCTAGTGAAAAGGATAGGAGAGGAGATAATTGAGAAAAGACAAAATAAATGGATGCAAGCTTTACTGAAAGATCTGAGAAAGACTGGAGTCATGAGCCAGGGTGTGAGGTGTGAGACAAAGGGGAGTATAAGGAAAAAATGAGAGAGTTGGACACAAGAGAATGGGTGAATGAAATGAATGAAAAAACAAGTTTGAAAATATATAGAAAATGGAGAAAAGAGAAGGGAGGCCAAGAAGAAGTATACAGTAATGACCAAGCTTCAGAACTACTGCTTAAGTGCAGGACAAACAACCTACAACTAAATGATAGAAGGAGGTTCTGGGGAGAAGAAATAACATGTGATTTGTGTGGGGCAGAAAAGGAGGACTTAAAACATTTTCTGTTATGGTGCCCAGCCAACAGTAATGAAAGAAAGAAAAGTGTGAGGCTACAACAACCTTACCTAGAGGAGGAAGAGGATATAGTGGGGGAGTATTTGTTTGGAGAGGTGAATGTGGAAGAAGCAAAAAGAACAATCAACAGTTTTTGGATGACCAGAGAAAATAAGAAGAAAGAAAAAGAAAGAAACTAATAAGATAGAATAGGAGAAGAAAACTAATTAAAGACCCAGACAGCAAGAAGAAACACGTCAGGGAGTGCCGTTGAAAAAGGCCTGACTCCCGACCAACAACTGAACTGAACTGAACTAGGCAGGAGGTAAAGTCAAGGGTTGTGGTAGGGGAAGTAGTTTTATTCGAAATGTGCGTTGCGCCGGGAAATAGACAGTGTTCGGAAAGTACCTTTGTTGAGAGTGTCGGTGCACAAACAGCCTTCTTGAAACAGACCAATATTAATCCGAAAAAAAACATATACATTCTGAACATTTTGATTGACTCGACCCTGAGGTATGGGTTCGCGCGATGGTTACAATCGAGAGAGAGAGAGAGAGAGAGAGAGAGAGAGAGAGAGAGAGAGAGAGAGAGAGAGAGAGAGAGAGAGAGAGAGAGAGAGAGAGAGAGAGAGAGAGAGAGAGAGAGAGGAGAGAGACGAAGAGAGATGAGAGAGAGAGAGAGAGAGAGAGAGAGATCAGATCAAAACGTTTATTGTGAATAATGTACACATAATACATAATACATATATAAATAAGGGTACAAAATAAACAAAGGGCGCACCCCCCATGCAGGTTGCATGGGAAGGATTGCCATGATTAATGAAGTTAGATAGTAACAATGTTAACCACATTCAGATATGTATATACAAAAGATTATGTTATGTTACATACATATTAAGTCCTTTATGAGGCATTGGCAAAGTTTGGGTGACTATTTTTGACTTGGATAAGGTTACATGGTTGTAGATAGTAGTGCAGCAGCCCAGCATAGGAGGCATTGGCACATCTGCTTCTAAAAGAATTAATTTCTGGACATTCCATTACATAATGGCGGAGTGTGTGCTTGTCTTCAGTTTTACATAGGTTACATTTTTTCATATTGATGTTGTCACTACCAGCTACCTCCCACATGTACTTATACCCTAACCTTAGCCTACTATAACACACCTGCTGGCGCCTAGTAATTAGTCCATTTTGTACGTAGTGGGGTTGACACCCTTTTGTTGAGTCCATATATGTAGTGAGAGAAACAGACTGACCGAGCATGCTGTCAATATGTCTCTTATTGTAAGTTTCCATTTTCTCACACATTTCTGTTTTTAGACGGGCAAGGGACAGAGGGAGCGGAAACCCAACACCATCCTTAGTCGTAGCACTGTTGGCGAGTTCATCTGCACGCTCGTTACCCGCTATCCCACAGTGTGATGGGGACCATATAAAGTTCACAGTTCTGTCCTGACACGTTATCTTATACACAAGTTTAATAATTCTGTTCACGAGGACGGTGTGAAGAAGGTTCCTGGATGTTATCGACTGTAGGGCAGTCGTGCTGTCAGAGGCAATGATGACGTCTCCGGCCTCTCGCTTGACTGCTGCCAGAGCCGCTGCTATCCCGAGAAGCTCCGTTTGGGTCGAGGAGCAGCCATTAGATGCTCGGATGCTTAGCGCCCGGTGTTCACCCCTGCTTCCTCCCTTTTAATACACAACCCCGGCCCCCGCACGCCCGTCCTCATGCAGCGACCCGTCGGTGTACAGGATATTGGGACACTCAGAGAGGGCATTCAATCTACTAAGGAAGTCCTGCCTCATCAGCTCACATGGGACATTACACTTCTTAACCTTGATGGCAGAATAGGACATATTGAAAACTGGCAGTTCCCAGGGGGGGAGATCAACTGGTTTGTGCTCCCTATCATCCATGTATTTATCAAAATCAAATGAACTGAGCAAATTCCTGACTGATGAGAGCCAAACATTACACTTTTCTTTCCACTTAGGATTGAAAAAAGAGAGGAGAGAGAGAGGAGAGAGAGAGAGAGACGAGAGAGAGAGAGAGAGAGGAGAGAGAGAGAGAGAGGAGAGAGAGAGAGGAGGATGAGAGAGAGAGAGAGATGAGAGAGAGAGAGAGAGGAGAGAGAGAGAGGGAAACGAATAAGTTCTTTATGGTATGTTGCATTTTTTTCCACAAGATTATTGTATCTTTAGAGACGAAGTGTGTGTGTGGAGAGAGAGAGAGAGAGAGAGAGAGAGAGAGAGAGAGAGAGAGAGAGAGAGAGAGAGAGAGAGAGAGAGAGAGAGAGAGAGAGAGAGAGGGAGAGAGAGAGAGAGAGGGGGGCGGGGGGGATATATGAATATGTAGCATCTCGTTAGCGGTGATGTGGGAAGGCGGAGAGACGAGGCGGATAACTTCGAGGACTAACAAGATGGCCATTGTTTGAAATTAATGACGAGGCGGCGAGATGCACAGACGGACTGACGCAGAACAATGATGAATGAATAACAGTTGTGACAAGTGGAGCAGAGGTAGCGGTGCGGCTGTGATGGTGTCAGGTGTTGGTGTTGGCGTGACGGTGTTAGGTGGTGGTGATTAGCTGGGTAATGGTGTGTCGTGAATGAGTGTAATGAAAAATGGGAAATTAATCATCTAGTGGGGTTTTTTCTTAGTCAACATGCCATTTACCATAAGTGTTTTTCTTTCGCTTTTTTGTTTTGTGTGTGTGTGTGTTAAATTTTTCCTTTAAGAATGGTTACGAAAACAAGCGTCTATCTGCAAATTAAATATATGTTATTTGTTTTCAAGTTGGCTTCATTAAATAATACCACTCCAAAGTTGAAGCAATAAAAACAAAGAAATACAATTCAACATTCTAGTAATATAGAAAATAAGTAAGAAAAAAAAGTTAATTGGCTCAGAACATCTGATGTAGAACGGTGTCTTTCATAGCTTAAAAATAGTAATAAATGGAATCTAATCTAAATATTCGTGAGCTCTCCATCGTAAACAAGATAATACAAATTTTATTTTCTCCCAGATGTATCCAAAAATATACAATATATCATACTGAGATTGGCCATGTTATTAAATTCAGACCTTCATTTAAACTGCTCGCAGCAGATTATTATGAAGTGTCGCCCAGAGCTGGCACCTCAAGGCTCCAAGTTTTGCATGACTGTTCCTTACTGGAGGAAGGACACGTGCGTTGCTGGCGGGTTACTGACCTTGAAAATAATGGATCCTTAATTATGGGCTTGCACACACACACACACACACACACACACACACACACACACACACACACACACACACACACACACACACACACACACACACACACACACACACACACACACATTCACAAACATCATTATTTTGTGCTGTTGTCCTTGACATATCAAAAGCTTTTGATAGAGTGTGGCACAAATCTTTAATTTCCAAACTACCCTCATTCGGTTTCTATCCTTCTCTCTGTACCTTCATCTTAAGTTTCCTTTCAAACCGTTCTATTGCAGCTACTGTAGACGGACATTGTTCTTCTTCTAAATCTATCAATAGTGGTGTTCCCCAGGATTCTGTCCTATCACCCACTCTTTCTATTATTCATTAATGATCTTCTAAGTCTAACTCAAAGCCCTATCCACCCCTACGCTGATGATTCTACCCTGCATTTTTCAACGTCGCCAAAACCTATCCTATCCTAACCTAACCTAACCTAACCTAACCTAACTTATTAGACGTCCAACTCAACAGGAACTAAGTAATTCACGGAGAGATGCCACTGAGCGCCTAACTTCTGATCTTTCTATAATTTCTGATTGGGGCAAAGCAAACTTTGTTTTGTTCAAAGCCTCAAAAACCCAATTTCTTCACCTATCTACTCGACAAAACCTACCAGATAACTATCCCCTCTTCTTCAATGACACTCAACTGTCTCCTTCTTCTACAATGAACATTCTAGGACTATCCTTTACTAAAAATCTGAACTGGAAATCTCACATCTCCTCTCTTGCTAAACCAGCTTCTAAGAAGTTAGGTGTCCTGTGGTGTCTGCGTCCCTTTTTTTCTCCCTCCCAATTGCTCGCTCTCTACAGGGGCCTTATCCGCTCATGTATGGAGTATGTCTCACATGTTTGGGGAGGATCCACTCATACAGCTCTCCTAAACAGGGTTGAATCAAAAGCTTTTCGTCTCATCAACTCCTCTCCTCTGACTGACTGTCTTCACTCAATCTATAAATCACCGCCGCAATGTTGCTTCTCTTGCTCTCTTCTACCGTTATTTTCATGCTCACTGCTCTTCTGAACTTGCTAACTGCATGCCTCCCCCCCTCCCGCGACCTCGCTGCACAAGACTTTCTACTCATTCTCATCCCTATTCTGTCCATCTTCCTAATGCAAGAGTTAATCAGTATCTTTACTCTTTCATCCCTTTCAATGGTAAACTCTGGAACTCTCTTCCTGTTTCTATTTTTTCACTTTCCTATGACTTAAATCTTTTCAAAAGAAGAGTAACAAGACACCGCCCGAACTAAATTGGCTCACCCCTCTTTTTTATTTTATTCTCCTACTGTCTTCTTTAGAGGGACTGGCAACTAAGCGGGCTTTGTGTTACCCATTTTTGTTGTGCCCTTGGCCAGTTCTTTGTGATGTAAAAAAAAAAAAAAAAAAAAAAAAAAAAAAAAATATATATATATATATAATATATTATATATATATATATATATATATATATATATATATATATATATTATATATAATATATATATATAATATATATACCGTAGATATGACCATCGCCATCTATTTTTCTCATAACATTATTATGAATTGAACTTGTATGGCTTTCACGTCTATAGGGTGAAAGGGGGATGACTTCCTATACCCCTTGTAACATGCAAGGCAAATAACGCAGCTATCTCGCTTCTCGTTATACCGTTCGTCCTATTGGTAAAGCTCTGCGAGGGAAAAGTAATATGCAACCTCAGAATATGAAATACTTGGAAATACTTGAATACATGTATAGATTCATTTGTGGTGACTTTCTTGAACGTGTAAAAAGAGATGCACATGTGAAGATTATTCTGTACTGTGCTCTGTATGTACAGTGAGTATTTCTCAGGAAAGTGTTTAGTATACAAATTCTCTCTCTCTCTCTCTCTCTCTCTCTCTCTCTCTCTCTCTCTCTCTCTCTCTCTCTCTCTCTCTCTCTCTCTCTCTCTCTCTCTCTCTCTCTCTCTCTCTCTCTCTCTCTCTCTCTCTCTCTCTCTCATGTATATACTGTATTTATACGTTTGCACTTCTAAACAGTTTTGTGCCATATATTTAGGTATGTGTGTGTGTGTGTATGTGTGTGTCTGTGTGTACGTGTGTGTGTATGTGGGTATATGTACGTGTGTGTGGGTGTGGGTGTGGGTGGGTGTGTATGTGTGTGTAAATGTACGTGTGTTTGTTTGTGTATATGTACGTGTGTGTGTGTGTGTGTGTACGTGTTCAAAGAGAGAGAAGAAGGGAGATAGTTAGCCTGTTAGTCATGTCAGTAATAGTAGTGGCAGAAGATAATTTGGCTCATTATATCGTTAATTGACGTCTATTAAGTCTTGTGGGAAGGCATAAAAGAAATAACACACCTAACTATTATCTTGTCTAAATAATGCCTTCACATAATTATAATGGAGGCTTTGTGTGCTGTGTTGAGTACCAGCTTATAATTATTGTTGTTCTTGCTCTTTCTAATACTTTTAGTGTTTATACTTATGTATATATTACTTCTGCGCTACTATGTGGTCTTTTTCTCTTCTCTCTCTCTTCTTTCTCTTCTTCTCTCCCTTGCCCCTCTCCTCTTCTCTCTCTTTCTCTCTCTCTCTCTCTCTTCTCTCTCCTCTCTCTTCTCTCTCTCTCTCTCTCTCTCTCTCTCTCTCTTCTCCTCTCTCTCTCTCCTCTCTCTCTCTCTTCTAAAAATATATTTTGACTTGGATAAGGTACAGATAGTGTTAAGGAGAGGAGTGCGCGAGCCCTAGGCATAGGAGGCAGTGGCCACATGCTGCTTCTAAAAGATTTAAGTCTCCTGGACATGCCATTACTATATGGTGATGGTTGGTTGCTTGTCTCAGTCTTTACGATAGGTTACATTGTTGGTGGCAAATTGATTGGTGTCACTACCAGCTACCTTCCACATGTACTTATACCCTAACTTAGCTACTATAACACACCTGCTGCGCCTAGTAAAGTAGTGGCCGTTTTGGGCCGTAGTGGGGTGCACCCTTTTGTTGGGAGTCCATTATGTAGTGAGAGAACAGACTGACCGAGCATGCTGTCAATATGTCTCTTATTGTAACTTTCCACTTTCTTCTCCGAGCGCCTTTCTGTTTTTAGACGGGCAGGGACTAGAAGGGAGCGGAAACCCAACAACCATCCGTTAGTCCGCGCACTTGTTGGCGAGTTCCATCTGCACGCTCGTACCCCGCTTCCCACAGTGCTGATGGGGACCATATAAAGTTTCACAGTTCTGTCCTGACACGTTATCTTTATACCCAGTTTAATAATGCTGTTCACGAGGACGGTGTGAAGAAGGTTCCTGGATGTTATCGACTGTAGGGCAAGTTCGGTGGCTGTCAGAGGCAATGATGACTCCTCCGCCTCATCTGCTTGACTGCTGCCAGAGCCGTGTCTATCCCGCGAAGCTCCCGTTTGGGTCGAGAGCAGCCTTTAGATGCTCGGGATCTTAGCGCCCGGTGTTCACGACCTGCTTCCTCCTTTTTAGATACTCAACCCCCGGCCCCCGCACGCCCGTGTCCTCAGGCATCGACCCCGTCGGTGTAACAGACAGATATTGGGACATCTCAGAGAGGGCATTCAATCTACTTAAGGAAGTCCCCTGCCTCATCAGCTCACATGGTACCATTCCACTCTTAACCTTGATGGCAGAATAGGACTATTGGAAACTGCGCAGTTCCCAATGGGGGAGATCAACTGGTTTGTGCTCCCTATCATCCATGTATTTATCAATCCAATGAACTCGTGCAAATTTCCTGTACTGAATGAGAGCCCAACATTACACACTGTTTCTTTCCACTTTAGATGAAAAAAGAGAGAGAGCAGAGAGAGAGAGAGAGAGAGAGTCGGAGGAAGAGGAGAGAGAGATGAGAGAATGAGAGATAGAGAGAATGAGAGAGAGCAGAGTGAGAGAGAAGAGAGAGAGAGTAGTAGAGAGAGGGAAACGAATAAGTTCTTTAGGGTATGTTGGCCATTTTTTTTTTCCACATTCGATTTTGTAGTCTTAGAGACGAAGTGTGTGGTGTGTGGAAGAGAGAAGAGAGAGAGAGAGAGAGAGATAGAGAGAGAGAGAGAGAGAGAGAGAAGAGAGAGAGAGAGAGGCGAGACAGAGGGAGGAGAGGAGGAGAGAGGGGGGCTGGGGGGGATATATGAATATGTAGCATCTCGTTTAGCGGGTGATTGTGTGGGAAGGCGGTCGAAGACGAAGGACACAGAGGCGGCATAACTTCGAGGACTAACAAGATGGTCCATTGTTGAAATTAATTACGTAGGGCCGGGCGAGATGCACAGACTGAACTTTGGACGGCAGAACAATGATGAATGTCATAACAGTTGTGACAAGTGTGATGCCGAAGGTTAGAGCCGGTGGGCGGCTGTGATGGTGTCAGGTGTTGGTGTTGGCGTGACGAGTGTTAGGTGTGGTGATTAGCTGGGTATTGGTGTGTACGTGGAATTGAGTGTAAATCAAAAATGGAAATTATCTCTAAGTGGGGTTTTTTTTCTAGTCAACAGGCAATTAACCATAAAAGTTGGTTTTTCTGTTCCGCTTTCTTTTGTTTTGTGTGTGTGTGTGGTTAAATTTTTTTGGGTGTGTTGTTAATTTTTTCCTTTAGTAATGGTTACGAAAAACAAGCGCCTATCTGACAAATTAAATTATATGTTATTTTTTAGTTTTCTGTCTGTCAAGTTGGCTTCATGAAATAAATACCTTAATAAATAACCACTCCAAAGTTTAGAAGCAATAAAAAACAAAGACATAGCAATTCAACATTCTAGGTAGGTATAGAAAAGTGAGTAAGAAAAAAAAAGTTAATTGCTCAGAACATCTGATGTGCACGGTGTCTTTCATACTTAGAGAAATAAATAGTAAATAAATGGAATCTAGCTAAATCTAAATTCGTGATCTCTCCATCGTAAACAGATAATACAAATTTTATTTTCTCCCAAGATGTAGTCCAAAAAAATATAACAATATATGGATCGTAATCATGGCCTGCTGAGAGTTGCGCCATTGAGTTACTTAAATTCAGACCTTTCATTTATAACTTGCTCGCAGCGAGATTATTAATGAAGTGGTCGCCCCGTCTGGAGCTCTGCTGGCACCAATCAGACGGGCTCCAAGTTTTGGCATGACTTGTTTATCCTATACAACTCGGAGGAAGGACACGTTGCGTTTGCTTTTTAGGCGTTGCTATGGCGGGTTACTGACCTCTTGAAAATAATGGATCCTGTCATTTATGGGCTTTGCACACCACACCATCACAACACACGGACCTGTCACACACTCATCACACACAATCACACAACTACACACACACACACACCAACGCACACCACACACACACACACGCACACACAGCCACACACACACACGCCAACACACACTACACACACACCACACATTTTTCCCCCCTTTTCACAAACATGTCATTAATTTTGTTGCTGTTTGTCCTTGACATATTCACAAGCTTTTTTGAATAGAGTGTGGCAGCAACTTTTATTTCCAAACTACCCTCATTCGGTTCTATCCTTCTCTCTGTACCTTCATCTTAAGTCAGTTTCCTTTCAAACCGTTTTCTATTGCATCTACGTGTAGACGTGACATTGTCTATCTTTTGCTCTTATAAATCTATCAATAGTTTGTGAGATGTGTGTTTTGTTACTTCGCTACAGGAATTCTCTCTTTGTGTCCTATCACCCACTCTTTCTACTTATTCATTAATGATCTTCTATAAGTCCCTAGTACTCAAGCCCTTTATTTTCCACACCTTCCTCTCATACGGAGTAGGTACATCATACGGGCTATGTCCTACGCTATGAGTTCTAGAACTATCCCTGCATTTTTCAACGTCGCCAAAAACCTATCCTATCCTAAACCTAACCTAACCTAACCTACCTATAACTTATTTAGACGTCCCAAACTCAACAGGAACTAAGGTACAAGAATTTTCAATTATCATTCCTACGGAGAATTATGCCCCGTCGGAGCGCCTATTACCTTCTGAATCTTTCTATATTTCTGATTGGGGCAATGAGCCAACTTTGTTTTTGTTCAAGCCTCAAAGAACCCAATTTTCTTATCTAATTTCTTTCTTGTGTAAACTATCTACTCGACAATAACCTACCAGATAACTATCCGACCCCTCTTCTTCAATGACATCACTGTCTCCTTCTTGCTACAATGACCATTCTAGGACTTCACTTTACTAAAAAAAAAAAATCTGAACTGGAAAAAATCTCCATCTCTCTCTTGCTAAACCAGCTTCTAAGGTTAGAGGTGTCCTGTGGTGTCGCGTCCCTTTTTTTCTCCCTCCCCTCTCCCAATTGCTCGCTCTCTACAGTGGCCTTAATGTCCGCTCATGTTGGAGTATGTCTCACAAATGTTTGGTGAGGATCCCACAGTCATACAGAGCTCTCCTAAACAGTTGAATCACAAAAAGCTTTTCGTCTATATCAACATCCTCTCCGCTGACTGCCTGTCTTCACCTCAATCTACATAAATCCCTCGCCGCCATGTATTGCGCTTCTTGCTCTCTTCTCGTTTATCTTTCATGCTCACTGCTCTTCTGAACTTGGCTACTCAATGCCTCCTTCCCCCCCCCCCTCCCGTCCGACCGAACAAAAAGGGGTGGGGGAAAACCCCTCGCTGCAACAAGACTTTCTACTCATTCTCATCGCTATACTCTGTCCATCTTCCTAATGCAAATAAGTTTAATCAGTATCTTACCTAAGCTCTTTCATATCCCTTTCAATGGTAACTCTGAACTCTCTTCCTGTTTTCTATTTTTTCACTTTCCCTATGACTTAAAATCTTTTTCAAATAAGAGTAAACAAGACAAGACACCTGCCCGAAACTAAATTGGCTCACCGCCCTCTTTTTTATTTTAGTCTCCTACTGTCTTCTTTAGAGGGACTGGCAACTAAGGCGGGGCTTTGTGTTACCATTTTTGTTGTGTGCCCTTTGCCAGTTCTTTGTGATTTAAAAAAAAAAAAAAAAAAAAAAAAAAATATATATATATATATATATATATATATATATATATATATAGATATATAATATATTATATATATAATATATATATATATCTATTATATATATTAATATACTATATATAGCCGTAGTATATGACCATACGACCATCTATTTTTCTCATACATTATTATGACTTGAACTTGGTATGGCTGCTTCACGTCTATAGGGTGAAGGGATGACTTCCTATACCCCTTGGTAACTGGCAAGGCGAAATAACGCAGCTATCTCGCTTTCTCTTATACCGTTCGTCCTATTGGTAAAGCTTCTGCGAGGGACAAGTATATGCGAAACCATTCAGAATAATGAAAAATACTTTGTATACAATACTGAATACATTGTATAGATTCATCTTGTGGTGACTTTCTTGAACGTGTAAAAAAGAGATGCACATTGTGAAGATATTCTGTAGATGTGCTCTGTAATGTACAGTGGTATTTCTCAGGAAGAGTGTTTAGTATACAAATTCTCTCTCTCTCCATCATCCTCTCCTCTCTCTCTCTCCTCGAGTTGGCCTCTCCAATCCCTCTCTCTCTCCCTCGTCTCTCTCTCTCTTTCCTCCACTCTCTCTCTCGTCCTCTCTCTCGTCTCTCTCCTCTATCGTCTCTCTCTCTTCTCTCGGGTCCTTCTCAGTCCTCTCCTCGCTCTCCTCCCTCTCCTCTCCTCTCCTCTCGTCGTCTCTACTCTCCTCCTCTCTCCTCTCTCTCCTCTCTCTCTCTCTCATGTATATACTGTATTTTATATAATACGTTTTGCATCTTCTAAACATTTTGTGCCATATATTTAGGTATGGTGTGTGTGTGTTATGTGTGTTCTGTGTGTTACGTGTTGTGTATGTGGGTATATGTACGTGTTTGTGGGTGTGGGTGTGGGTGGTGTGTATGTGTGTGTACAAATGTACGTGTGTTTGTTTGTGTATATTATGTCGTTGTGTGTGTGTGTGGTGTGTGATGTTGTGTACGTGTTCAAGAGAGAGAAAAGGAGATAGTTAGCCTGTTAGTCATGTCAGTCATAGTGTTGCAAGAAGATAATTTTGGCTCATTATATCGTTAATTTGACGTCTATTTAAGTGTGTCTTGTGGGAAAGGCATAAAAGAAATAACACACCTAACTATTATCTTGTCTAAATATGCCATTCACATAATTATAATGGAGGCTTTGTGTGCTGGTTGAGTACCGGCTTATAATTATTGTTTGTTCTTGCTCTTTCTAATTACTTTTAGTGTTTATAATTACTTATGTATATAATTACTTTCTGCCGCTAATTTATTTTGGTTCTCTCTCTCTCTCTCTCCTCTCATTCGCCTCTTCCCATTCTCCTCTCATGCGCCTCTCTCTCTTCGCTCCTCCCCCTCCCGTCCCTCCGCTCCTCTCGCCTCCATCTCCCCTCTCCTCCTCTCTTCTACTCTCCCTCATCTCTCTTCCTCCTATCCCCCGATCCATCTCGCAAGATCTAAAGTCTCGTTTTCTCCTCTCTCATCTCTCCCGTCTACACTCCCTCTCCCTCCTCTGCTTCTCTCGTCTCTCTTATTCTCTAGTCTCCTTCTCTCCTCGTCCGTCTCCTCCTCCTCTCTCTCATTCTCTCCTCTCCGTCTCTCTCTCTAGTATCCAGTCATCATCACTCCTCCTCCTCCTCTCTCTCATCTCTCTTTCTCTCTCCTCTCTCCTCTTCTCTCATCTCCTCTTCTTCTCTCTCCTCTCTCACCTCCTCCTCTCTCTCTCTCTCTCTCTTCTCTCATCTCTCTCGCCTCTCTCGGCTCTCTCTCTCTCTCTCTCCTCTCTATATATATATATATATATATATATAATTATCTATATAATATATATATATATGGTGTTATTTCTGGCCTCAGATTACTTTCCATCCTTTGTGCCTACACATACACTGTACATAGATAACCAGAAACGTTGACAAAAGTGAGTATTATCCGAAATTTTAAAGTGTTCCGGCTTAAATCGATGCGTCACTAAATAAGCTTATGAAATACTTCACGTAAAGATATGAATAATGGAATCACTAAACTAAGTCTTTTATAATATAACAAACAGTTCCAGTTACTCTTTGGTTTCTGGCGTTGTGTCTAATACAGGTGTGGATTCTGTCTCAAGATCTAGTTTAGAGGTGGACAGAGTGGTGTCTGGCGCGGGATTCCAAACAGGTGACGTGGGTTCGTCTTGATGTGAGGGCTTAATGGCCTTTCCTTCTCACGAGAGTCATTAACTATGTTCCAACTAAGGCGGAATAGGTAATTATCGCTAACGAGCAAAGTCTCACGTCGATCCTAATTCCTAAGGACTCAGGACAGACCTCTTGTGCCGGGAAGATATAGAGATGAGTCTGATGATTTTCCACCAGGTATTGTAACTTTCATTAGTTGCTGTGCCATTGTTTTAGTTACTGGTCCTTAGAGAGAGAATGTGGTAGGTCAAGACAAGGGAATTCACAGCTGGGTCTCACCGTCATCAATAACACTGGGGAACAATTTGAAGAAAAAAAAATTGTTGAGTTAGATTTTTGAGCTTATTTAGACTAAAATTGGCATGCTGATTCCAAATCTGTAGTCAGTTTTTTTCTAGCACGTCAAGTTTTTTCTTCCACAGCTTACCCTCCCAGATAGCAAAATTTCCCACTGTGAGCTGTAGTAAACTGCCAGCTGATTACGCATTTGACTCATCGAGAGCTGTGTGCAAACTTGTTTGTGCAGTTAACAATTGAGACAGTGCGGTGAGGAGGTGTGGTGCAGCTCCCAATAGGTCAGTAATCTCAATATCTGGCAAACAGAAAGCTAGGATAGTAGGATTATTAGGAGGATGTTGTTATGGCTTTTTTTTTACCTTGTAACAACATACCATTGTAATTTCTATTTCGTTATAATTCTGGGGTTTTTTTCTTTTGAAAGCTTCGTAACTATTCCCAGCTTAGTGGTTTTAATTTTTACATAGGTATATATTTCTTTTGTTTCAGATCATGTCTGCTCCTGCTGTACGTCTCGTCGTCGTAAATGCCTAAACACCCTGAACCCTGTACTTCCTTCTTCTATATATGTGGTAGTTTCGATTCACCATGTCCAAGTCAGAGGGCAAAGCATCAACACGTTATTTGTCAAAGACAGCATATTTCGCATATAGTTTAAAAGTGAAACTCGGTGATCAAAGAACAAGCTAGGGCCCCGTCACAAAGTGTGCAACGCCATGTGTCGAGAATTAAGGATGTGGACCAACAGGAACACGAGTGAAAAGTTTGGCTTCTTGGTATCCCCATGGTTTGGCGAGAGCAAACGATCTTCACATACTGTTGCTCTTTTTGTTTTAAGTGAAAACATCAGGATTTAACAAGAAAAATAAAATAAAATAGAATATCCTAATCTACCGTCAGCTATAAGACCATGCCTCATTCCAGTCAGCTGAATTCTAGAGTGCCCCAGTTTTTCGAACAAACTACCTTACCTCCTCTAGAAGATCTGAGTGATGTTGAAGAACGCGTGACAGCAATGAATCAGATTTTGCACATTCACGAGGATTCAGGTCGTATGGGACTTGATCAGCACGAGAGTTGAAGCTTTAGTAGGCAACGTGAATTTGGGCCTATCTAAAAAAGCTTCAGAAATAACTAGCATCAAGACTGAACGAGAAAAACATACTTGAACAAGGAGTGTAGTATCCCTACTTTCGAACCAGGAAAGTACATTTCTGCAGTACTTTCGAAGTGCCACAGGTTTTTGTGTTTTGCCATAAAATATCCTTGTTTTACTGAAGGATTAGGGCTTTCAATCTACAATCCCAACTGACGGGCGATTTTGTTTATTGATAGCTCAAACGGAATCTTGAAGTGTTCCGCCCCTTCTAACCCAACAATGGCAATTTGTTTGGCGCAGGTCCTATTGGGCATTCCGGTCTGTCTTCGTGAAAGAATATGGAGATGTAAAGAGCGTCATTGAGTTATTGCAATATGACAAAAAACACAATTGGATCCATCTAGTGTTGACCCTTAAAAAAATGGTGTCCTTTCCTCTTGGTCACAACGTGGATAACACAAAGTATCCCTGCTTTTTCTCTGTATGGTGGGATAGCCAGAGCTCGAGGAAGAGCATTGGTTCAGACGAAATTGGCCTCCGAGAATCTGACTCTAAACTGGAGATCTGAACTTGTAACATGAAGCCAATTTGTGACACCAGGAAGAAAAGAATATTCCCTACCTCTGCATGCATCTGCACATAAAACTAGGTTCTCAATGAACAATTTTGTAAAAGCATTGGTCAACTGATGGCGACTGGTTGTTGAAGTACAATCATCCTTGGCATTCCTGAGACTGTCAATTGAAAAAATCAAGAAGGCCGGTGTGTTTTGATGGTCCACAATTCGACCGCTCATCAAAGTGGACCATTTTCAACCGGTACTATGTCAAGACCTTGAAAAGATATGCTTGGCATCACATTCACGACGTCAGTCAAGAACTTTCTGGAAATAACAACGTGCAAGTAATTACACAGAATTGTTCAGGAAACTATTGAGAGCTACAAAGCGCGTTGGTTTGCAGAACACATGAGTATTTTCAAGTACATTTTTTGCATAGGCAAATTCCTTGCAACTTTCCTTCCGAAAATCTTGGTGCTCGCTAGCGACGAGCAAGGTGAACGATTTCACCAAGATTTGAAGGTTATGGCAAGAACGTTAACGCTATGGGGTAGATGGGATGTGCATATGATGGTGGCTGACTATTGTTTGAGGCTCAAACGCGATAGTCCTCAAAGTGGACACTCCAGACAAAGCTCAAACGTAAATTTTTTACCTTAACCTGCACACAATTATAGCCTTATCCTTTCTAACACACCTAAAAAGATAATGTTTTTAAATAAACATTCTCTTCATGCCTATTTTCTTTCATTTTTCCTGTATGTTAACTGCATTTGCAACTTTTATAAAATACGCACTGTTACTGTTATGTTACAGTATTTTTTTCTTTTTCATATTTTTTAAAAGAAACGACAAATCCTACATTCAAAACTTGACGTGATAGAGAAAAACTGAGATCATTTTTTTTGGGATCAGAGGGCACCCCAAAATTACTTAATAACAAGTGTCAGACCTAACTCAACAAAAATTTGTTCCCCAGTGTAATATATGTCACTGCCAACGGAACTGCAACGGCCCCATCTTTGAA
>JACEEZ010018746.1:1401885-1404385 GCA_016584305.1 Chionoecetes opilio
CTGCGGTGCGTTACATATGTACCCATCTCCCATCCACTCATTAACACACCCACATCCACTCAATTCACTTATCCATCCATCTACAGACACACAAGTACATATAACCCACACACCCACATCCACTCAATTCACTTATCCATCCATCTACAAACACACAAGTACATACAACCCACACATCCACACCCACTCAATTCACTTATCCATCCATCTACAAACACACAAATACATACAACCCACACATCCACACCCACCATCACACTCATATCTATCCATCCATAAAAACCCAGCCACACGCTGAGTCACATCCACCCCTACCACACCCACACACAGTAATACACACAGTTACAACCTACCAGTGATTGCATTATACTAACATGCTGAATATTTTTGGGTCTCTGCGCTCCTTCCCCACGCTGTGTACACACGTAGGACCACCACATTAACATTTCCTTGAATAAACTTTCTGAAAAAAAATTGTATACACACATAATTCTATAAAAAAAATACTAAATCGCTCGCTGATTTTTGAAAGTGTAACATTTTGTAGTTCTTCCAGTAAAAATATAAAAAATATATAATTCATATATTTTCCGGAATGAGTTGATTATTGTATGATATACTTCAGAAACATTATCGTCAGTACGAACACTACTACTACTACTACTACTACATGCTAATGACATGCTAATGACATAGGCATAGTAAAAGCTCGCATCACGTGGGTACAAACTCATGAACCTCACACTGGTCGATGTCTCTTGTAATGAACACCGATTTTAATGTTTATTTTGCACATTTATGCTTGAAAGTAGTTTTATCACTTTTATATTTTGTAATTTTTAGCCCACCTCATAGTAGAATGTAACTATGATATATATTTGCAAGAATATTTTGCTATGTATGTACATATCTATAATAATATAAGCGAAAGTGTGTGTGTGTGTCTGTCTGTCTGTCTGTCCGCGATAGGTGCCGCCCCCTGTGGCGGAATCCCATCATATGTCACAGTTTTGGAATCAGGTTGACCAGGGGAAGGTTTTAAGCCCACTTATAGGATGATCCGATCACTTTATTATTATTTTTTTTTAGCAGCCTATTTTATTAGCGAGAACTGAAGAAAAAAAAGTGGGTTGCGAGAATTGAGGAAACCTTGGTGTAGGGTGATGGGTAATAGGTGAGTGAATGGGTGGGGTGATGGGTAATAGGTGTGGGGTGATGGGTGAGTGAATGGGTGGGAGGGTGATGGGTGATGGGTGAGGGAATAGGTGGGGGGTGATGGGTAATGGGTGAGTGAATGGGTGTGTGGTGATGGGCAATGGGTGAGTGAATGGGTGTGTGGTGATGGGTAATGGGTGAGTGAATGGGTGGGGGGTGATGAGTAATGGGTGAGTGAATGAATGGGGGGAATACATACATTTCAGGAAAGTTAGAAGGGGCTATCTGGAGAGTCTGTGTTTGGTGGGCCGAGGTGGTGGGTAATGGGTCTATCTGGAGAGTCTGTGTTTGGTGGGCCGAAGGCCCACCAAACACAGGTGGTGGGCCAAAGGCCCACCAATAGCCCTCCGCAGGAGCTAGCCAAAAAGTCCGCCCGGAGGGCGGCTTTGCTTTCAGGAAAGTTAGAAGGGGCTATGATGTGAATGGGTTGGCGTTAATACATACATTTCTACATCCATGATTTCAGGAAAGTCAGAAGGGGCTATCTGGAGAGTCTGTGTTTGGTGGGCCGAAGGCCCACCAATAGCCCTCCGCAGGAGCTAGCCAAAAAGGCCGCCCGGAGGGCGGCTTTGCGGCTAGTACGAAATAAAACTGTTTGACTTGACTTTGACTACTACTACTACTACTACTACTACTACTACTACTACTACTACTACTACTACTACTACTACTACTACTACTTCACCACCAGCAGCATCACTACTACCACCACCACTTTTACAACTACTGGTACCATAAATAATAGCAACAACAACAAAAATAGGAACAGCAACAATAACAGCAATAAGAACTCCCCATATCGAAAATTCACATCCACACCAACGCTGATGGAAGTAGCGAGCGCAGGAAATTGTGCATCTTAATGTGGGAGAGTAGCTACTGCTGATGTGGGAACTTTAGCCGCTCTTAGGGGGGACTGGGGGGAAGGGAAGGGGAAAGAAACTCGGCTCTCTCTCTCTCTCTCTCTCTCTCTCTCTCTCTCTCTCTCTCTCTCTCTCTCTCTCTCTCTCTCTCTCTCTCTCTCTCTCTCTCTCTCTCTCTCTCTCTCTCTCTCTCTCTCTCTCTCTCTCTCTCTCTCTCTCTGACCCATATCCCCATAACAAAAGCAGCAGACCTTGCCAACACGTGCCCCTGATTAATAATGATTCCGCTAAGAATAACGGATTAGGATTAGGTGGAGGTTTCCGGCGCAATACGGGCATAGGAGGAAGAAGAGGAGGAGGAGGAGGAGGAGGAGGAGGAGGAGGAGGAGGATGCTTGGTATTCCAGAAGCCGCTAGAAGACG
>JACEEZ010018746.1:1411885-1421885 GCA_016584305.1 Chionoecetes opilio
CACCCCTCCGATGATTGTTGCTGTCTGTCTTCAGTGCCGTAATGGACCCTACCCATAACTACGTCACGGTTTGTTTACATCGGTGCATTGTGGGGATAAGGCGGGGTCGCCGCGGGTGGACCTACGAAGGGAAAACTACGGCGATGGAAGAATTTCGAGTTATGTTGCGCGAAATTGATATTCCAGGTGCTATATTACTGTGCTCTGTTCTGGCTGACAATACTATACAGAAGACCTGAGGTAATGGCTGATGTGCAGAGGCTTCTAAACCAAGAAAACAGTCATAACAGAGCCTCGTCAAAAGGTAAGCAGCTGGTAGGTACGTAATGTGTCCCTACCACTTGCTTACTTCTTAATGAGACTCTGCTGTGACTGCTTTCCTGGTTTAGAAGCCTCGGCACATCAATCATCACCTCAGGTCTTCTCTATGTTGTCAGCGAGCACGGAAATATAGCACCTGGAATATCAATTTCGCCCAAAACAACTAGTAATTTTTTCATCGTCGTAGTCTTCTCTTTGTAGGTTGTACATATTCATGGTTATGATAGTATTAAAATTCCATATTAATTGAGTTCCTTTTGTTGTCTTTCCTCATAATAAGTAGGGTATTATTCTAGTGTTTGCCCATACTCTCCCTCTCCCACAAAACAAGCTTGGGGACCTGGGGGAATGCGGGATTTTTGGCTGGGGTACAAAATATGCGTAGCAACCATCGAGTTAGGGGTGTTGTAAAAACTGCCTAGATCTAGGGAAAATTCATTGGATTTCTTCTGAGTCCAGAGACGTGTGAACCTGACGATCCTCACAGAATGATGACCGATTCAGACCGAAGTGTCGATAACCACCCCCCCAACCACCCGCTAGGAGGTTAGGGTAGGTTAGATTTGGTTAGGTTAGATTTGGTTAGGTTAGCTTAAGTTATATTTGGTTAGGTTAGTTTAGTTTTGGTTAGGCAAATTTCTCTAGATATAAGGTAATTACCCTAGATCTAGGGAATTTGGTAAAATTCAAGTGTTTGCCCATACTCTCCCACTTCCCCCAAACAAGCCTTGGGGACCTGGGGGAATGCGGGCTTTTTGGCTGGGTACAAAATATGCGTCGCAACCACATAGTTTTCGAGTTAGGGGTGTTGTAAAAATTGCCTAGATCTAGGGAAAATTCATTGGATTTCTTCCGAGTCCAGAGACGTGTGAACCTGACGATCCACACTGAATGATGACCGAAGTGTCGTGAACCCCCCCAACCCCCCGCTAGGAGGTTAGGTTAGATTTGTTAGGTTAGGGCAGGTTATATTGGGTTAGGTTAGATTTGGTTAGGTTAAGTTTGATTAGATTTGGTTAGGTTACTTAGGTTGGTTAGGTTAGATTAATTTTGGTTAGGCAAATTTCTCTAGATTTAAGGTAATTACCCTAGATCTAGGGAATTTTACCACCCATACACAACTCTTAAATTATGTATTTCCGACGCATAATTTGTTCCCCACCCGAAAACCCAACATTAAATATTAAACCCCACACATAAAATTATAGTGTTTGCCCATACTCTCCCACTTCCCCCAAGTTTACCAAACAAGTTTGGAGACCTGTGGGAATGCGGGGTTTTCGGGTGGGGAACAAATTATGCGTCGGAAACACAATATTTAAGAGTCGTGCATGGGGGCTAAAATTCCCTAGATCTAGGGTAATTACCTTATATCTAGAGAAATTTGCCTAACCAAAATTAACCTAACCTAACCTAACCAAATATAACCTAAGCTAACCTAACCAAATCTAACCAAACCAAATATAACCAAACCTAACCTAACCAAATAATATAACCTAACCAAACCAAATAATATAACCTAACCAAATAATTATAGCCTACCTTAACCTAACCAAATCTAACCTAACCTCCTAGCGGGGGTTTGGGGGTGTTTTCGACACTTCGGTCATCATTCTGTGAGGATCGTCAGGTTCACACGTCTCTGGACTCAGAAGAAATCCAATGAATTTTCCCTAGATCTAGGCAATTTTTACAGCACCCCTAACTCGAAAACTATGTGGTTGCTACGCATATTTTGTACCCCAGCCAAAAATCCCGCATTCCCCCAGGTCCCCAAGCTTGTTTTGTGAGAGAGGGGGAGTATGGGCAAATACTAGAATAATACCCTACTTATTATGAGAAAAGACAACAAAAGGAACTCAATTAATAAGGTATTTTAATACTATCATAACCATGAATATGTACAACCTACAAAGAGAAGACTACGACGATGTAAAAAAATTCGAGTTGTTTTGGGCGAAATTGATATTCCAGGTGCTATATTTCCGTGCTCGCTGACAACATAGAGAAGACCTGAGGTGATGATTGATGTGCCGAGGCTTCTAAACCAGGAAGCATCACAGCAGAGTCTCATTAAGAAGTAAGCAAGTGGTAGGACACATTACGTACCTACCAGCTGCTTACCTTTTGACGAGGCTCTGTTATGACTGTTTTCTTGGTTTAGAAGCCTCTGCACATCAGCCATTACCTCAGGTCTTCTGTATAGTGTTGTCAGCCAGAACAGAGCACAGTAATATAGCACCTGGAAATCAATTTCGCGCAACATAACTCGAAATTCTTCCATCGCCGTAGTTTTCCCCCCCGTAGGTCCACCCGCGGCGACCCCGCCTTATCCCCACAATGCACCGATGTAAACAAACCGTGACGTAGTTATGGTCTGGGGCCCATTGTAGGTTTTTTTTTTTTTTTTTTTTTTTTTTTTTTTTTTTTTTTGTGCATATACATATATATATATACATACATATATATATATATACACATATATATATATATATATATATATATATATATATATGTGTATATATATAATATATGTATGTATATATATATATGTATATATATATATATATATATATATATATATATATATATATATATATATATTATATATAATATATATATAATATATATATATATATTAAGATTAGGAGTTGTTTAAGTGTTAGCATTACCTTGGTGCGGTGCGGGCTCTAATCATGTTTTTGTAGTGCTTCAGACGGTGTTTGTTTGTATTATTTGTGCCGTCGTGACCGCCCCATCCTTACATAGAAAGGGTGTGGTCTTTCGGCAGTCCTCAACGTAATGTTGGAGAGTGTTACAGACTCAGTCCGGCAGTGAGGACATTGGTGTGGTAGAGCATCCTTCACTTCTGCCAGACACTGTAACCCAGCCTGAGTCTGTGTAGGTGCACTATTAGGGACCTGTTTAGAGTGTCTGAAAGTGGGGCTACATTTTTTGTTGCCTCTGGGTACCAGGAGGCAACGGGGTGAACCGCCGTTTGCTGAGAGCTGAGCGCGAGATGCGTGTTGGATTTGGCTTTTTGCTCGGAGACGGCTTTTGATCTGTGCTGAGCTGCGTGGGATCGGTGCCGCACTGAGGGAGTTTAAGGGCGTCCTTTGGCCGTCTGGTCTGCCTCCTCGTTCCCTGGGATCCCCGTGTGGCTGGGTATCCAGTTTAGTGTAATTTTTTCTGTGTTGTTCCTGTATGTTGTGTTGCATGGTGAGTATGTTAGTTGTTATGGTGATGTTTTTCTGTCGGGTGTTGTTGTTCTAGTGTCTTGAGGGCACTGAGTGAGCCCTGTGTGGATGACAATGCTGTCTGTTCTGGGTGCTGCATCTTCCAGGGCTTTTAGAATGCCGACGAGCTCTGCCTGAAAGGTCGAGGAGCCATCTGGTAGACGAAGGGGCCGTAAGGTTTTGGGTGCACGAAGGCTGCTGCAGCTCTCCCGGTGGTAGGTCTCCCGACCCATCGGGTGTAATATATCTCCACCCCTTTGCTGAGGCGCCGCGTTCTCTGCTCTTTGTGCTTGCCGGCGGAGCTGGGGGTGACTCAGGCTGGCTTTCTTGGAAGAGAGCTGTTTTGATCGAGATATTCCACGGCATTTCATTCCAGGGTGGCGGCTCTATGTAGGCAGGATGTTGTCTGTCTGGAACGGTGTTGATGGAAAAGATTTTTGGGCTTTAAGGGATGTTATGCCTTGTGCGGGGGCTTTAGCCCAGGTCTTTTTGGTGAACAAATCCTCATCCTGTTGAAGAGCCTGTTGAAGTCTTTGCAGTAGAGACGTTTTTGGTGGGGTGGTGTTTACGACTTTGGTGCAGGATTTGCCGTGTTCAGTGTGTTTATCCGGTCACTGATTGTTGGTAAGTGGGCCTCCGTGTGCATGGTACATATTTTTGTCCATCTTGGAGCACCCCGAATATGCGGAGGGCTTGGTTCTGGATCCTCTCCAGGATCTGAATCTGGGGGGGACTGGCAAATGGTGAGCATGGGGGGACGTAGTCAATTAGTGAAACCCAATAGCCTGCACGTAGAAGGTCCTAAGTACCTTGAAATTTGCGCCTCCCTCCAGTCTGGTGAGACTCTCATGACGCGAAGGCGAGTTCGCGTCTTCTCCTTAAAGCTGCTACGTGAGGCTTGAAACTGAAACCTTTGTCCATCCAAACGCCGAGGTAAGGATGACAGGTCGCCCACTCAATGTCTGTTCCGTCGACTGATAGTGGGGGGGATGGCTTGTTGGAGCCGAAGTGGATGGCTCGTGTTTTGGCAAAGTTGATTTTTAGGCCAAGTTCCTGGCACTTTGAGTCCAAGGTTGACAAAGTGTTCTGGGCTTTGCGGAGGTAGTAGACGCCTGTGGTTATGACTGCCAAGTCGTCGGCATAGCCGAGAATTGTGCAGCCACTACAAGAGACTCCCTTTATAAAGGGCCGCGATACTCAAGACCTGACCAGGAACACCTGGCGACGGCTGAGGTCGGGTTTATGAGATTAGTGTATTGCCTAGGGAGTGGATTAGCCAGCTGTGGAGTGACTCATACCACAAGTCACTACAAGCGTTTCTAACAATTCTGTGGTCACGTGTTCGATCCCCACTCGCTCCCATTGCAAAGGGGATGAAGTATGGTGTATGCAAATGTTGAGTATGTACCTTTAAAAAACTAAATACTATAGAAAATTTGGTATATATATATATATATTTTTTTTTCATTAATGTGGGTGATGAATAAGTTGAATTTATCAACATATAAATAGGTGAGGAAAATGGGAAAAACTGTAGGAAATGAATAATTTGAAACAGAAATATGTGAACATTTGCCGTAAACGAAATGGTACGAAAGAAAAGGAAAATACTAAACGCAACACACACACAACGAAGTTCAAGCGAAAATGGTTTGGTAAAAGTGGCTCAATAACAGACCTAGAAATTAACCAGAAAAACAAAAGAAAATAAGAAATAAGATTAAAAAAAGGATAATTAGGGGGCAGGTAAAAATTCTATACAACAAAGAGAGAGAGAGGAGAGAAGGAGAGAGGAGAGAGAGAGAAGAGAGAGAGAGAGGAAGAGAGAGAGAGAGAGAGGAGAGAGACGAGAAAGCTTGAAAATAAAAAGAAAAATTTAAAGAAAGGTCACCTGAAGATCCGTCACCCCAGATTTTGGCAGGGTGAGGGTTTCTTCAGGTGGGTTCCTTGGGTGAGGGTTCTTCAGGTGGAAACACCTGGGTGACAGTTCTTCAGGGGGGTCAAACCTGCCTGACTTCCCTTTCCCAAGTGAGTTAGGTCAAAGGGGTAAAGGGAGAGTCATACCCCCCATCGGTAAGAGGACTATATAAAGTAAGTGGGTAAAATTAATTGTTTTAACCCCCCCTCCCTCTTTTAATTTCCCCCACCTTTTCTCAAATAAAACTTGAAACTTGAAAACTTGAAAAATTTTTTATCATAGGAGTCAGTCAAAACCAGGGACGAAATACCTTCCAAACTATAGCGTCCTACCACTGTTTGTGTGTTCCCACTGTAGTTTTTGGGTGGTTTCAAAAAATAGTTTTTAAAGCTGAAGTTAATGTGTTACTTGTGATAACTGGATGAATTGACAAAAATACCCAAGTCGAAGGATGGTTTTCTGTGGAAATCCCAAAAAAAAGATCCCTGAAGTATTGATCCCCAAAATAAATGACTGTATTTTAAATCTGAGTAAAGTTAATGATTTTTTTTTTGGAACACTGTAATTCTTATTTTTTTTCTTTAAACTTTCACAAAAGATGCATAACAAAAGGGAAATATATTTGTTAATACAAATTTTATATATTACTTCACTGTGGGCTGGGGTGACGGATCTTCGGGTGGGTATCCTGGGGTGAGGGTTCTTCAGGTGGGATATCCTGGGGTGACGGTCTTCGGGTGGACATTCTGGGGTGAGGGATTTTCAGTGATCCGTTTTTTTTTCTCTCCTATACCATGGGAGTAAAATGAAATGGAAAAAATATGAACTAAATGGAAAAAAGGGGAATAACGTTTTTTGTTTTTGATGTGGGTGTTTTTTGGTTCGTAAGAGAGTAAAACAAATAAAGAAAGGAAAAAAAAAGGGAAAAGAAAGGAAACAAAAAAGGGAGAAGAAAAGGGAGATTTCACCTGAAAGGCAAGACGGAAAAAAGGAAGACCTAAAAAAACGGGACCAGGTCCCTTAGGGAGGGGAGGTTCCCTCCCCACCTTTTCCTTTCCCTTAGCCGGAGGGAAGAGTTTATTGAGGGAAAGGGGGGAGGGGAGGAGGGGGGGGGGTTTTCCCCTCATCCACCTGTTTCCTTCCCTTTGCCAAGGGAAGGAGTTAAAGGAGGAAGGGGGGAGGGGGGGAGGGGGGGGAGGCTCCTTCATCCCCGGTTTCCTTCCCTTTCCCGGGGAAGGAGTTAGATGGACGAAGGGGGAAGGGGAGGGGGGGGTTCCTCTCATCCACCCGTTTTTCCCTTTCCCTTTAGCCAGAGGGAAGGGGGTAGATGGACGGAGATGGGGAGGGGGAGGAGGAGGGGGGGGGGGGGGGGGTTTTTCCCCCCATCCACCCGTTTTTCCCTTTCCCTTAGCCAGAGGGACGGGGAGATGGACGAGAGGGGGTGGAGGAGGGGATTTTTTTTTTTTTTTTTTTTTTTTTTTTTTTTTTAAATTTGGGGTATTAAAGCGCTAGGGTTACTCGTCCATGCCACGTGCTGAAACCTAGCCAACCCTGACAAACTTGTTGCACTAACCCCAACAGTGAACACCGGAACATGACATCCCCGGGAAATACTTCACGCCTCCTCGGGAACTCTCCCAACCCGGGATATTTGTGGGAAAGGATCGTGTGGGAATCGAACCCAACCCTTTTGCTATTATTGAAACACCAACACTTTACCACTGAGTATAGACCCAAACTAAAAAAAATAGAGAAATATATTTAAACCCTCACCCGGGAAAGGGGGGCAGGGTAGGGGCTAAGCACTAACTCCAACCGAGGGCAACGGGTTCCTGGCTTCCAATCTCCCTTAGACTTCATTCGTGATCCACCTCCCCGCCTAACGAGGTAGTTCCTGTTACCACTACCTACCTACCTACACTACTACTACTGTTAACTAAAATTCATCCCCTTTCACCCGATCTTGTCCCCTTTTCCAGAGATCTTGTCCCAAATTCCCCTACCCAAAACAGCATCAAACACATTCTCTCTCTCTCTCTCCTTCTTTTCTCTTCCTTTTCTCTCTCTTTTCTCTCCCATTCTCCCTCCCCCTGCCTCTCCTTCTCTCTTTTCTTCCCTCCCCCCTCCCCCCTCTTTCCCCCTCTCTCTCTCTCCCCCTCTCTCTTCTTCTCCTCTTCCCCCCCCTCCTCCTCTCTCTCCCCCCCTTTTCTCTCCCTCTATACATTTTGTTTTTTCCCCTAACATTCTCCCTTTTGAAAAATTCCATATTATTTCCATTTCTTAACGACTTGCTTCCTTATCTTTTTTTGTCTTTCTATTTAAGTTAGGTGACGGATCTTCAGGTGGGATATCCTGGGGTGACGGTTCTTCAGGTGGGATATCCTGGGGTGACGGATCTTCAGGTGGACATTCTGGGGTGACGGATCTTCAGGTGATCCAATAAAAGTATTAAAAAGAGAAAAAGTAAATGGAAAGAAGGGAAAAAGAATGGAGAAAGAATTACTTGCTCCATTCTTTGAAAGGAGATGTGCAGGGTGGGCGAGGGTCATGAGGTTCGGCCCTGGGAGGCGGTCAGGGGAGGAAGTAGGGGCGAGATTGAGTTAGGGAAGGAAAAGTGGAGGGCCAGGAAGGAGCTCTTATTGAAGGGTGAGTGTGCACAGGGGAAGAAAATATTTCACTTCTAGATAATAAAAGCAAAAGTAAACATGTTGATGGAAAAAAAAATACAAAAGAATAATAGGAACAAATCTTGTCTCCCTAAAAATAGCAAAGACAAGAGGCGCAATTAGAAAACTGATGTCACAGATTGAAAAATTGTAAAACAGTACAGTTCAGAAATGGAAGATCAATGATACAAAAATTAAAACACTAGCTCAATCATTGTACATCTGCCATACTCTGTTTTTTTAACGAAGCGAAAAATCCTGACCCCTTGCTGCATACTGACTGATATTTGATGCCAGGCGAAGGGAATACTACAGTTCTTCTTAATTTCAGTTGTATTTTATCATAGTTAACCATATTATCTGGTAAATAGAGGCATAACTTAAAGCATGAGACCTTAAAATAGAATGGAATTTTCGCCTTGTTAAAAAAAATAGACTATACTCAATGGTACTACTCAACGGTACGAGTAAATAGATGAATAGACACATGAATACAATCTCCTTTGTATCTAGCTTCCGAAAAAAGAATCAAGATGTTAACTGATTAAAAAAAACAGGGAGAGATAGGAAGATAAAAGAAGGCTGGAAATAAGGAGATGTAAAGGAGGCGAAGGACATCACACCACCTTTTCCCAATATCTGTAAGACATATTCGTAGGTGCGGCGCCGCGGGTAGCAAGGTGCAGAAGATATGAGTGGCTGAAGGGGACGCCAACGATCCGCCGCGACCTGTGAACCCAGGGACACGATGGACCTGATGGGCCGCGAGAGTCTCTGCTTCTGGCACCCAATGGACCTTTTTTTTCTTTTCTTTTTCTCTTTTTTATCGGGTGCAAATAAAATTATTATTATTATTATTATTATTATTATTATTATTATTATTATTATTATTATTATTATTATTTACCTGCTTTTATTCCCCTATCAACCAACAATGTATGGCTGATTCACTTGGCTTGACCCCCCCTCCCCCTAAAAAAAAAAAAAAGGACGTAAGCCCACATGCACACACCCTAAAAAGATGCTGGTGTGAACGATACTTTTTTTTATTATTTTTATTCTAAGACTAAAATTAGCCGTAAAACTACAGTCATAATTGTTCGTGTATGTACGCGTGGCCATCAGAGGGAGTGTGGCGGGGAGTACCAAAAAATGGGGTAGACTATATAGGACGAGGATAGGAGGTTGCAGGGATGGCGAGGGAATGGATAGGAACGTCCTTGTTAGGCAGCAAAGAAACATAAATAGAGGTCTTATCTATCCTTTCTGACCTCAATAATTATGCCACGTTCTGGATGCAAGGCCCTTTGTTTATTTGTTTATCTGATTCATACATTAACCTAAATACACTGTAAATTAATGCCGTCTTTCTGGTTAAACTTTGTGACAGTACAACAGTTGATATATGCAGATTATGAAAAGCAGAAACACCCGATCCTGAAAGCCACGAAAGAAACCGGAGAGAATTTTGCTAAGTGAATTACGTGGAAGTGAGAAGATGAATTAAACTAGAAATTAGAAAAGAAAACAACTATTAGATCATTTATCTTTAAATATCAGTCTTGCATGCTCAATGGGTAGAGGTGATAGTTTTGTTTTCATAATGAGAACAAAAGAAAAAGGGGAACGGTGTATGTATACCAGCGTGATCATCACGGTATCCAGGTCACCAGTGTTAACCCCTTGAGGCCAAAAACGTAATTTCCATTGTAATTTAGCTACCATCAGACGATTTCTAGTGAATATAAGCAATATTTTATAGATATGACCTGTTTAATATCCTTGTCTACTAGTTAATTTGGTATATTCAGTCACTTTTCGTGATTTTATGGCTAACAACAGATGATTTTATATAGCAA
>JACEEZ010018746.1:1426885-1431885 GCA_016584305.1 Chionoecetes opilio
ATACTCAAAAATACTCTAAAACATTTTATATATTTTACTTTTGGGGCCTTGCATGAAGAAAAAACGTGACCATGGAGGGTATATAGGACAATGACAGGTGATCATCAAGGTGTATTTACTCTTGTACGTCTCATTAACCTTCTAGAATGAGTCTTTTGTCATTGTGAAATACGTACCTTCGGATCAGACTAGCCATGGGTCTATTTTTTTTTCATCCCAAGCCCTGGATGTGTAATGAGAGTGAGCTTGGGGCGCCTGGCTCATGGACTGAACTCCTAACCCTCAATGGTTGAAAAAATGGTTAATGGTCATAGGGTAGAGATGGTGATGATTCTTTATTTTCCTTCCTCCTCCACCTCCTCCTCCTCCTCCTCCTCCTCCCTCCCCTCTTCCTCCTCCTCTCTCCTCCTCCTCCCTCCTCCCCTCCTATAAACGGAAAATAATTTTTTCGATAGAAAAGGGTTTTTAGGATTGTTTGATATGGTAAACGAAGATTTTTTTAAATCAGGTGGTCCGGGCCTAAAAGGGGAAATAGACCCTGATTTAGTTTTCATCCGCACTGATCTGATTGTTTACTGCGAATGGTGAAATTTGCAAACAGTGATACAGGTTAATCAGATGGCATAAAATTGCAATTAGCATCACAAAAAATCGGTTTTAGTTCCCTTTTTTAATAAAGCAGATTTCACAAAGATCAGGGGGGGGACTAAGCGAAGTTGTTTGGGTGGACCTACAAAACGGTAAAACGCCGAAAACATGTGTAATTTTTTCAAAAATAACTCCAATCGGGGGTTTAAAAAAAATGTTCCCAGATAAGGAAACTTAAATAAAAAAAACAAACCCAGTTGGAGAAAATGAATTCAACAAATCTTTTTTGGCAGTAAGCGACGAGGTATAAATTTTACAAGCTTAAAATGCGGACTGCGATTCTAGGAAACAAGACGTAAAACGTCGTTCAAACGATTAGTAAAGACAAAAAGCGCGAGTTGAAAAAAAAAAAATTGCAAGGGAACCCAAAAATCAAACCGAAAAGGTTCTTTCAATACTCGAATAAAAAAAAAAATGAAAACAAGTATTGGGGGGCCACTGAAAGATAGAAAAAACATTTGGTAAATGATCATTAAGAGCGGCATTGTCTCAATGAATACTTTAATGCGGTTTTTTTTAAAGAAGACGAAGCTCCTTTACCAAACCAGTAAACATGTATGCGGGACTCGAAAGTGAAGATTGGAAATAGGAGAGAAAACAGTAGACAAAATATCAAAGTTTTTTGCAAAAAATCTACCCAAAAAATCCGTGGGGTGGACAAAAATTTTCGCCGCGTTTTGCTTCGCGAATGTCACATCAACTTTCGCCCCCTTAAAAGTTTTTCTAAATAAATCGCAATGGAAAAAAAATTTTCCCTAGTAGTGGAAATTAGCTAATGTGACACCGAATTCAAGAAAGGAGTAAGACCTAGAAGAAATTTTACCCCCAATATCTAAGTCTGTGATTTTTAAACTATTTGAGAAATTGCGGATAAAATAGGCTTTTCTCGATGAAAATAACTCAAAAAACTCCCAGTAGGATTTCGAAAAAAAAGATCCTGCTTAAAACCCCTACTGGATTTTTTTAATGCATTTATTCAAACTGGGACGCTAAAATTCCCTCGGATGTAATACCTTTTTTTTCAAAAAGCTTTCGATACAGTTCCCATAAGCGACTGTTGCCAAAACAAAGGGCACAGGGCTTAGGAGAGAATTATTTTCATGGATTGGGCGATTGGTTTAAAATGTAAACAACGGGTAGTAATAAATGGCGAGGCTCTGATTGGTTAGATTTTTATAGGGGGTTCCCTCGGGGCTCGTTTTGGGGGTTACTCTTTTTTGATATATAAAAACGTTTGGGTGGACTTGTATCAAAAAATAAAAATTTTGCAGATGACACCAAAAATTAGGGGGTTTTTTTAAAAAGCATATACTAGAAAAATGCAAAAATCATACAAATGATCTCGACAAATATCAATTGGGTGAAAAAACGGCTAAAAAATTTCAATTCCGAAAAAATGTAAATAATGGGATATAGGCAACGAAAACCCCAAATAAAAACTATCAAAGCAAAAAAATCGAAACGAAGTACAGCAGGAAAAGGGTTTTAGGTGTCATCATCAGTAAGATCTAAAAAAACCAGTCCGCATGCCTACCCCAGTAAAAAGGAAAAATATGAGTTGGGCTTTATTAAACGCAATTTGAACAAAAAAATTCCGAAAGTAATGAAAAACAAATACACGTCCTTGGGTTTGGGCCCGACTTGGGAAATATGCCTTTCAATTCGGGCGCCCTGTTTGAAAAAGATCAACCCAAAATTTGGGAATCATTTAAAAGAAGGGGGAACCAAAACAAATTCCATCCTCGAAATTCCATTTATGGGAGAGACTGGGCGGAAACTAAAATGTTTTCCTTAAAGGATCGAAGATCCGTGGGGGACTTTATAGAAACCTTTTAAGATCCCTAAAAGGATTGATATTTTAAAATCAAGAGAACCTTTTTCGAGCTTTAAAATCAAGTGACAACAAGAAAAATAAGGTTTTTAAAAAACTAAAGGCCCAACCGTTGATCACCGATTCCCCCGTAAAAATTTTTAAAGTTAAGTTTTTTGATGATTTGGAAACAAGTTTACCCAAAAAAATTTTTGGTTTGGAGAGAAATTCTTTAAAAAAACCCAGCTTGACCCACGAAAAAAATGGTAATTTGTATCCCGTTTTGTTCAGTCCCCCCGGTTTGTTGTTGTGTGGGGTAGTTGTAGTTTAAATTTCAAAAATATCTTTTGCATACAAATTCCTGTCCTTTTTTTGGGACCATGGATTTTTTCCAAACCCCGTTTTTTTACTGTGTTGTAGTTGTGTTGTGTTCAGAGTCCCCTCCTGCCCAATAGGTCTCCTGGGTTGTTATTTAGATCCAGTAATCTCTCAGTTAAAGGCGCCCCGGCGGGCTGTGGTTCATAGGGTTGACAGTTGTACCCCCTCGGGGATTTAAGTAAGGTCACTGGGAAGGGGGCTTTGGTTGAGGGCCCCAAAGGGAAAAGTCCCCCTCCCAGGGAAAAAAGGGCGGGGGGGCCTGTCCCCCTGCCCCGGCCCGCCGGCCCGCACCACCCTTGAACCTCCACCTGGTTCACACCTTACAAAAACACACTAACATGACCTATCTATAAAGCACTAAACCACCCCACAAATAGTAGTATTTTGGGCCATAATTACAGTTTTCAATTTCCTCAAAATTCCATGCATTTTTTTCTATATTCATGGTATAAAAAAAAATATAAAAATTAAAGGGGGGAAATGCGCGAACGCAATCCCCCGTACCAAAAATACGCATCGATTTAACACATTTGGTTTTAAACGCAAGGGTCACACCACCGGGTGCAAAGCCCGGGCCGGGTTTGGGGGAAACAATACCTTTTTCCCCTTCCCCGGGGGGTTTTGGGGGGGGGGAAAACCTTTAATTTATCCTTTTTTCTTTTTTAGTTGTGAGGTGTTAAAGGCCGTGGTAGGCTTTTTTTGTTTTCCTTTTATCCTTTTTTTATTTTTTTTTCAAAACCCCCTCCCCCTTTCCCCCCCCTTCCTCCTTCCCCCTTCTTTTCCCCCTTTTCCTTTCCCCCTTTCCCCCCCTCCCCCCCCTCCTCCCCCCTCCCCTCCTCCCCCCGTACTTTCAAAAACCTCCCCTTTTATCCCCCTTTACCTTAAAAAAAAATCCCCTTAAAACCCCCATTTAAAACCTTTTTTAATTTTTTATTCATCTTTAAAATTCCAAATCTTTGGGGGGAAAAATTTTTAATAAAAACCTTTTCCCGGGTGGATAAATTTTGGAAAAAATTTTGCAAACCCCCGGAAAAAATAACCCCTTTTGCCGGGGAACTTTTGGGGAAAAAAACCGAGCCCGCGCCGAAGTTGGGGTGGTTAACAAAATTTTTTTTCCTTTTTTCCTTTTAAAACAAAAACTTTAAAGGCCCCCCCGGGGCCCGGAAAATTTTTTTTAAAAAATTTTCGGGGTTTAAAGGGGGGAAAAACAGGTTTTTAACGGCAGGGGACATTTTTAAACCCCTTGTGGCCCGGGGTTTGGCCCCGGGGGTTTTTATGGGCTTTTTCGGGGAAAAACCCATAAATGTATGGAAAATAATGAAAAATTTTTTTCAAATTTTTGCAATTAGATTAAAATTTAGGTTTTTTTTTTTTTTTTTCCTTTTTTTTAAATTTAGTATTTTCGGGGGGAAAAAGTTTATGGCCCCTTCCATAAAAATTTTTTCACACTTGGGAGGGCCGAACCCCGCAGGGGGAAATAAAACCCCCTAAAGGGGCCCAATTTACAGGGGGGGGTTTTTTGGAAACAGGGCCCCTTTTCCCCCCCCCAAAAACCCCTTTTCGTTTTGAACAGGGGCATAATGGAGTCCCCTTGTTTTTGGGTTTGGTGGGGTTTTTGGGGGGGTTTTTTTGTTTTTTTTTTTAAAATTTTTATGGATTCCCCTTCCCTAAAAAAATGATTTGGGAAACGTTGTTTTTGGGGAATTTTTATGTGATAAAAAATGATTTCAGGGCGGGCACGGGGTTTTTTGGGTTAAAAATCAATTTTATATTCATTGTTTTTTTTTTTTTAAAAGGAACCCCCCAAAAAAAAGCCAAACCCCAAAAAATTTTTGTTAAACATCTCTTTTACATTTTTTTAAAAACAGAAAATTTTTCCCCCCGGGACAAAAAAAAAAAAAAATTGAAAAGAATTTTAAAAAAGGGACGGATTTCCCCCCGGGTTAAAAATGGTGGGGGGGCCCCGTGGGGGTTTGTTTTTTTTTTGGGGGGGGCCCCAAACGGAAAAAAACAAAAAGGGGCCCTCCTCCAAAAAATAAACATTTTTTGGGGGAAAAAACCCCCATTTTTGAAAGGGGTTGGCCCCGATAAAGATTTTCAGGGGACAAGAAAATGTTTATAGGGTAAAAGAGGAAAAGCACTCATTGGGGAAATTCCCTCACCC
>JACEEZ010018746.1:1436885-1454385 GCA_016584305.1 Chionoecetes opilio
CCCCTGTCCACCCAGCAGTGAATGGGTACCGGGTGTCAGCCGGGGGTTTGTGACCCCCCTCCCGGGGTGGTGGCTTCGGCCTACACTAAGCACTAAGGATGAATGATACAAATGTTGATATGGAGACGGGGCCATACGAGCGTTGCTCAGGCCCTGTAAAAATACAACTAGATGAATACAACTAGATGGATACACACACACACACACACACACACACACACACACACACACACACACACACACACACACACACACACACACACACACACACACACACACACACACACAGCTACTCTCCACAAGACAGTACAACCAACACTACAGTTTCCCGCAGCGAAGTGCTGGCCGCATTATCAACACAGAGCCACCACCAGAGGCTGGGCTCCGCGCCGCTCTGTCTCCTGCCTTGGCTCTCCAATACAACTTTTCTGCCGCACCCTAATCTTCGTGACTATATTCACCTATACATTGCAATGACCAACAAAGTACATGGAAGCAGTACATGTATCGTCCATTATTAGCCAGTAAAGCGAAGGCTCTCGGGTGGCCTATAGGTGCGACCCGCCGACCACCACGTGTGGTATGCCATGTATTCCCGTAGGATTTTTGTGCTAAAATTGATTTTTTTGCAGTTCTGGCTTCTATAGGTATCAGATTAACAGAAAAAGATGGGGTCCCAATTTTCAGACCCCTCACCCTCTTTCTGGGGGGTCATTCCTCTTTTGGCACCCCCAGGATTGGTCTCTGGTAACACTAAGCAACAAATTTCAACATTTTCTTTGTTACAGACACGTGAACTACTGATTCCTACTAAATTGCTGATGCTGATGTCAGGTCTGATATCTAAATTTCTCTATCACGTCCAGATTTGGTATAACCGAAACCTCTATTTTTCGTTGTTTTCTCACCCGCTTCTATTACGAAAGCCGTCTAAGCTACTTTTCCATGCCACGTTTTATGCTAGGCATACTTAAATAATGTTAACAGGGTTGTCTTTCCTCCTTTATTCTGGCTTAAGACAGACAGTGGAGTTCCACTGGCGGAGTTACCACCCCTGCGCCCAACCATCCACCCAAAGCGCGTTAGTATTTAGCGATACGTCCGATTTTGCGATACTGTCAAAATCGGACGTAAAATCAATCAGTTATTCATCAATGTCCATATTTGAAATGTCCTCCCGAATAGCGTTTGCGCAATCACTGCCATAGCATTTACAGAGAGGAGTACAGGGCAGGCCATTCTTCAAGCAGCTACACCTATTTCCCTTGCATCCTACTTTGCAGCCACATTTGACGAGTTCAACTACAGCTTGTGGGGCAGGCAGGGCAAGACATGTCAGTGGAACATACACGCCTTTCTCCAATTTCCATCCATTTTTTTCAATTGCAGGAAGGGTTGGACAATTTTCAGGGTATGACTTGTCCCGCATTGTCATGTAGTTTGCACGCATGATATGGGGAAGCAATGCAGCACGAGTTGGTGGAAGCATTTCCCCTTCCAAGTTCTTTGACCGAAACAGCTCCCACCTGAGTGATGGTAGGGTTGCTGGACCTTTTGAACTGTAGACATGACACATAAAAAGTCTCCAACGCTTTCACCTGCGTGGGAAGCTCGTCATTGACCAACTCGGCAGGAATAGAAATGCACCCTAATGCTTTGAAGCAGTCAATGGCAGGGTCATCATCATCAAGCTTTAGGTATGCATCTACCCATGATTTCTTTGAAATTCCTATGAATCTGCCTCCCCAATCAGCACCTGAGAAGTTGTGGAGTCCAAGAAGTCCTTGACATTTGCGACGGCCAATAACCTGCACTCTTTCAAAGATGTCTATTTCCCGTTTCTTCTTTCCTTTGCCTGTATGAAACTTCAAGGATATAGTAGATGCTATCTGTCTGGAGGCGATAAGATCAAGAAGGAGCAGGAGTACGTCAGTGTCGGGCGACCATACGCAGATCTTTCTGGCAGCACCACAGGCTGTAGAGGCAAGTACTTGGTTTGGAATCAATGTGTCAGCCTCTTCATGTGTATGAGCATACTCAAAACCTAGTCCCTTGATATGATCATCGTACACGACAACGAGCACGAATGAATCTTTGCTTGCAAAATAGTCAAGCAGTCCTTGGCCAAACAAGCATGTGAGCTTCCGCTTTGTTTTTGATGCTGAAAGTAACTCCTTAATGGACATGGTGAGCTTCATTTCGGGATGAACTTCGTACTCAATGGATGTGGTTGATCGCTTCTGCCGGGTCTTGTTTTTCAACGACAGATCCAAGTATCGATCAAACACAACACGAGAGGTTTTCAACAAGATTCTTGTCACGCACTCTAGAATGAACAGCAAGGGGAAGACCGATTGACAGAGGGGTCTGGACTGTTTGTCGGAAGGCACTGTCTTTCTTTGTCTGATGTTTCACCTGGCGATCAGTCCGAGTATTTTGGACAAGGAACTGGCATGAAACGTCGACAGTTTTGTCCACCTCCTGGTCTCGTATTCCGGACACTTTGACAACATGGCTACCAAAGAGGAGGTGACTCATGAAGAACTGGAGTAAAGACGGATTTTCAAAATTACTGAAGCTGCCTGTAAACGACCAACTGCGTTGTTGCAGCATCTCTTCTCGCAGAAGGTTGGCGACATTCTTCAGGTGACCAACTATCTCATCATCATTCATCATTGAGGACCTGTAATCCATGGCCATCGTGACTGCAGTGGAGAGCACAAGACGGTCAGGCTCATTCCGTCTTAGTGATGTGACAAACTTCACTTCTGGAAGGCGCTCGCTGATGAGTCTTTTGAGGTATTTCCGATAGTTCTCACTCATTTACATCCACACGGTATCTTTTCAAAATTGACAAGTAGGCATCATTTACCTCAGCCATGCTCAGTGTAACATCCTCGTCACTCAAGGTGTTTTGAATAGCGAGGACCAATTGTGCATCACATACTGAGCGAATGAGTGGCACATTACTGTGATCTGTCCTCGTTGATATTCGCTGTGCAGAGCGCAAACATGTCCGATGATAGTGTTTTTCAAGAGCTGATGCGTCGCCGGGTTCTTCAAGGTCCGCTACTGAAACTCTAACATGGTCATCTGGGGTTTTCTGCTTGATCTGTAGGAGTGTTTTACCCATTGAGTCAGTAAGAACACGATGCAGTGGCTCTGAGTCATTCTTGGGACAGAAGTCACAGTTGGAAAATAGACACACTTGTTCCTTTGGAATAGTCTTTGACCGCTTTGGCCGAACAGATCCCACAGCACTTGAAGGTCGCCCCGGTCCTCGTGGAGCGCAGACAGGTGAATCGGTTCGGGATCTCTTCCTAAGACGTTCAATCTTGTTCTTGCTGACGATAGGTTTCCGACATTCACTATGATACCGAACGTACTTGAGTTCTCCTTCATTTAAACCTGACAAGTAATTTAGTAGTCTATGAATGTCACTTTCAGTATCACCAAGAGACACTCTCTTGACAGTGTTGTAAAATTTCATCTGTCATGACCGGATTGTTCACCAATCGCTTCTTTGATGTGGCACCTTCTTTACAGATCACGCAAACTCCGTCCTCCTCCGACATATTGGCGATACTACCACGATCTCAGTTCACAGGGTATATCTGACTGAGCTCAAAACTGCTTCTTCAACATGCCTGAAAAAGAAAAAAATGGAGTTAGACCCTATACTCTGAACCGGAAGTGCTAAATCTGAACCGGAAGTGCTATAAGGACACTTCCGGTTGCTTTTTGAGTGCTATAAATCGACTCGGCATACCTGAAAACCTACAAAAGGATACTCAAATTATGAAAATCCGTCAATTATTGGCGGAGATAGGTGCATGGTCAGTGCCGGGGGGCCCCAAAAGGGAAGTGACCCCCAAAAGGGGGGTAAGGGGTCTGAAAATTGGGACCCCATCTTTTTCTGTTAATCTGATACCTATAGAAGCCAGAACTGCAAAAAAATCAATTTTAGCAAAAAAATCCTACGGGAGCCCTTTTCCTAACATTACATACCGCACTATTATGTATACAAGACACAATCCAACAAACACTCTCTCTCTCTCTCTCTCTCTCTCTCTCTCTCTCTCTCTCTCTCTCTCTCTCTCTCACTCTTTCTCTCTTCTCTCTCTCTCTCTCTCTCTCTCTCTCTCTCTCTCTCTCTCTCTCTCTCTCTCTCTCTCTCTCTCTCTCTCTCTCTCTCTCTCTCTCTCTCTCTCTCTCTCTCTCTCTCTCTCTCTCTCTCTCTCTCTTATTTTTTCCTTCACATATATTCCTCCCATACTCCATCACCCTTCCTCCCTCTCTCCCTAACTCTGTCCCTCCCACTTCCTCCTCCCCTCCCTCTCCCTGCCTGCTGCCCTGGAAAGCAGGCAAGCAGGGAGAGGGAGGGAGGAAAGCAAGACTAGAGGTCGAGAAAAAACAACAACAGCACCGCACACACACAATTAGCACACACACACATGCACACACTCACAAGCTGATAATGATAATAGTTTGTTGGCCGGGCAGGATTCGAGCCCGTGCGCTTTTAGCCAGATGATATGCCAGCTTGGAGTTAGTTAGATAGACCAGGAGGGATCTCTCCCTTGAGGCTTGCAGGGAGCTTGGATCACTGATGTCAGTCTGAGGGAGAAGTGGAACCCGTGTGTCCTCAGGGTGGAGTTAGTAGCTAAGTACACTACACTGTACCGCTACTCTCACTATCACTTTGGAGCTTATACAGCCCAAGGCATACTTCAGGGTGGGCAGCCCCTGTAAGAGTAGCGGTGCCCCAGGCTCGGTGCATCATCTCGGAGCTCTTAGGAGAACACGGGCAATAAAGGTGTTTTCCCAGGTTTTTGCCTGACAAAATGAGTCTAAAGGTAAAAGTCACAGTAGGAGTTCGGGTGAGGTGTACAAATATAACTTCTCGATTATTTTTAGCTGGGTGCTCCATAGCTCAGTGGTAAAGTGTTGGTGTTTCAATACGTCAACAAAAAGGTGATGGGTTCGATTCCCGCACAAGTCCTTTACCATCTTTACCGAGCTCGGACCCCGTGCCCCCTCAAACCCTCTGGCGGTCTGTCGACCTCCCTCCCTCTGGCCAAGGGAAGGTAACTGATAGGGAAGACGTGGGTGAGAGGATCCCCCCCAACCCCCTCCCCATCCCCCCGTCTATCGACCTCCCTCCCCCTGGCCAGGGGAAGGTAACTGATAGACATCCCTCATCCCCTCCCCCTCCCGTCCACCTACCTCCCTCCCTCTGGCCAGGGGAAGGTAACTGGTGGATGAGAGCTTCCCCATCCTAATCCCCCCTCCCACCCTCTGACCGCCCATCGACCTCCCTCCCTCTGGCCAAGGGAAGGTAACTGATGGACGAGACGTCGGTGAGAGATAAAAAAAAAAAAAAAAAGCATAAAAAATAATAATAAATATAACTTCTCGATTATCTTTAGTTGGGTGCTCCATACCTCAGTGGTAAAGTGTTGGTGTTTCAATACGCCAACAAAAAGGTGATGGGTTCGATTCCCGCACAAGTCCTTTACGGATATCTTTACCGAGCTCTTTACCAAGCTCGGACCCCGTCCCCCCATAAACCCTCTGGCGGTCTGTCGACCTCCCTCCCTCTGGTCAAGGGAAGGTAACTGATAGGCAAGACGTGGGTGAGAGGATCCCCCCCCAACCCCCTCCCCATCCCCCCGTCTATCGACCTCCCTCCCCCTGGCCAGGGGAAGGTAACTGATAGACATCCCCCATCCCCTCCCCCTCCCGTCCCTCTGGCCAGGGGAAGGTAACTGGTGGATGAAAGCTCCCCCATCCTAATCCCCCCTCCCACCCTCTGACCGCCCATCGACCTCCCTCCCTCTGGCCAAGGGAAGGTAACTGATGGACGAGACGTCGGTGAGATATATATAAAAATAAAAAATAAAATAATAATAATAATAATAATAACGGGTTGTAATGGTAAATGTAAATAGTAATGGGTCGGGTTAGATGATGGGAGAGGTTTAAAGAGCGGTCGACGTCATATGGGTGGTCATATGATCGTGGTCAGGATAGGTTGCTCAGGTCGACGTGATGACAGGTAGGGTCAAAGTGATGGAAAGGTCAAGTAAGAGGATGGAAAGGTCGTAAGGGTTAGGTTAGGAGTCCACATGATGGTCCGGTTCGAAAGGGCGTATCTGAGTTCACTCAGTGCGTATCTGCCTTCTCGCATCGGACCCCAGACCCTAGCCCCCAGCCCGCCCGTCACCCAGACCCCCACCACCATCCAACCGCACCCCGGCGCCTAGCCAACCCAAGGGTTCATTGCCCACCACGCCCACCACCCAGGCACTGAGACTAGACCCTAGCCCTCAGGTACTAAAGATATAAAAATAATAAATAAATAATAAAGGGATAAATAATAATCGTAAAGGGTTAATAAAAAGAAAGGGTTAAATAAAAAGAAGTTAAAGAAAATAAAAGAAGTAAATAAAATATCAATAATAACATGAATGACAAACTTGTGTTTACGAGTGTTTAATGGTGTTTTGATGCCTTATCAATTGTGGTTGGATAATAAGCATAAAATTTATTATTTACAAACTTAATTTTTATATATAAAAACTCTCTAATATTTATTATTTTATTCCTGCATTAATATTTTTTATATTAATGTTTTTGTATTGTATTATGTATTTGTATTTATGTATTTGTATGTTTTGATGCGTTACTTGTGTTTACGAGTGTTTAATGGTGTTTTGATGTCTTATAATGTGCTATTCATAAGTTTCTTGATGTTTCTTTTGTAGTATAATATAGTTATAACCGGTTATAACTTGGATGGTTGGTATTTGATAATAGTTATAATAGTTATAATCCAAGTTATAATAAGTTATAATAGTTATAATAAGTTATAATAGTTATAATCCAAGTTATAACCAACCTTCTTATGACAGGTATATTATATATAAAGATATATAATATCGTAATTAATTAAGTTAATTAAATTAAAAAGTTATTTGTGTGTGTGTGTGTGTGTGTGTGTGGGTGTGTGTGGGTGTGTGTGTGTGTGTGTGCACTCTCCTCTGTCCTCTGGACTGCACCACACCACACCACCGCACCACACCACAGGTGATGCTGTGTGAGCATATAGATTAAGATTGACAGATAGATGGATATATATAGTTAGATAGATTGATGGATAGAGAGATGGACTATTTGATTTAAAAAAATGTATTAACTGAAAATATTTCAATCAAGTTTGCACAAAGTAAATTATTGAATTACATGAAAAAATATTTTACGAGTACGTTGAATTTCATGCCAAGATTGTGATGTTTGTGACAAGATGCCAATCTTGATCTTGATTATCACTGTGACAAGATTAGATCTTGTCATGTGCAGAAGAAAATGAGGAAGAGATCTTGTCAGTGTGACGAGTTTTCTTGTCAAACTATAATGACGAAGGCCGATCTTGTCACAGTGACAAGATTTCGGCAATTCTGTGTTTACAGTGTAGATATGACCTGTTTAGTATCCTTGACCACTAACTAATTTGGTATATTAAGTTACTTATCGAATTTTATGGCTAACAACAGACGATTATATATAGCAAAGGAAAGATCTGGGGGTGAAGGGGTTAAGGACAATACGTTAGAGTTAAGGTATTCACGAAAAAGTGGTACAAATACATTATCAACAAAATCTTCCGATATTAATAATTATAAATAAAAAAAAAAGTAATAGTCGCCTCAGCACATTTATTAACATAGTAATGCCCATAAATCATTTGATCCATGAAATATAGGTCGAGAGCTCTAAAGTTCTGTCCACAATGCACTCGGTAGTCTATGTAGTTTGTATCGGTAATGTTGTGTCCAAGATGAATGAGTGTAGAGTGCAGATTTTTTTAGACACTTGATACTTTTGTTAATTACTGATTAGAGTAAATTTCTGGTCCATGAGTGATTTTGGTATATCATATAATTTCTTTTTATGCATTTTTGTGGACAACGAAATATCTATCTATCTATCTATCTATCTAGTAGGGGAATTCTATGTTCCCTCATGCATAAGTTTTAAGGTTTTATGTTCCCACTAATTCCCATTTACAGTAATCACTAGACTCAAAATAAGTATGTTATTTTATTGAACTTGACAAAAATAGTGAAATATCATTCATCACCAGCAAACCTAAAAGACGTATCAACAAAAATGAAATACCAAATTACATAATAATTCATAATAAGTTTGCAAAATTAATTAAAACAGCTTAGAGAAACTGTACAAAGGGAGTAATAGTGAAGTAGTTCTGTGTCATCGCGGTCTTGGCAGCTCAACGCAACACTATAAGAGAGAGAGAGAGAGAGAGAGAGAGAGAGAGAGAGAGAGAGAGAGAGAGAGAGAGAGAGAGAGAGAGAGAGAGAGAGAGAGAGAGAGATGATATCAGGACGATGAAAAAATGTGAATAAGGGAATGGAAAAGGACAACTAAAATGAGAATAAGGAAGAGAAGATGAAGGAGGAAGGGCAAAATACTATAGGAATAACAAGTAACAAGCATAGTTTTGGCTTATAACAAGGTAACCTCTTAAGGGCATACGTGCTATTTTAGTGAATCACAGACAAAGGACGGAGGGAGGGAAGCAGGGGGAAGGGAGGAAGAAGGGAACTCACAACAGACAGGGAACGCGGGCGTTAGCGTAGGCGGAATGGCGTAAGTATTAGGGCAGATAGACAGGTAGTCAGTCAGTCAATCAGTTAGTCAGTCAGCACACAGACAGACAGACAGTCAGTTGGCGCTACTAAGGAGCCTCTTTTCCTCGTCTCTCCAATTTAATGGTATTCAAACCCTCATTTTTGGTGTCCTTACCTTGTTGACCCGTCTAATGGAATAATAAATGTTATAGATGTTTTATATATGATATTTTAAGATTTTTAGCATACATTTTAGCAAGTTATTTGACAAACGGCCCTGCTTTTGGTGGTTTCCTCTAGATAATGTTGTACTTATAAGTGTTTTGTTTTACTGCAAGGGTGGCGCAGTAACAGTAATTCAATATATCGCATACACCACATTAATTGAACACGCACCTTAAGGCACACGCATGATGAGCGGATCTTGTTCAGTAGACTGAGGACGTCGCGCGTTAGCCTTGAATTGTATTACAGTTCTTACTACCGTACATTTGCCGAGAACGAAAATGTAATAATTAATGGTGAGTTGGTTTCCCCGTCGCTCACGCCTTTTACCACCACCCAGTGTGGCGGCTTCAGGCCACATTTTTCACTGGCTGCTTGGCAACGCGGCCCTGAATGTCGCCTCCACCTTTATTAAACCTCCTTATTATGTATAGCCTTTGTAATGGTGAATTTCCTCTGCACGGGTGAAATACTGCACCCCCCCCTCCCTCTGTGTGTGTGTCTGTGTGTGTGTGTGTGTGTGTGTGTGTGTGTGTGTGTGCGTGTGTGTGTGTGTGTGTGTGTGTGTGTGTGTGTGTGTGTGCATAGGTGAACGCGACATCGGCAGTGCTTGTGTCGTGTGACTTTGATTTGTTCTGTTTGCGTTGACGGTAACTGTTTCATTAAGTAAAGACATTTTCTGAAGGATACATTATGTGTGTAATAGAGCATTTAGGGAACCCTTTAATTCTCCTGACTGCACGGCGAACAATGCATTCCCTGTCTTACTTTTCAAACTTTTATACATTTTACATATATTTTTATATCTTTTTACTTTTTTACTTTATTGGTATTGCTTAATTTTCTTTTTCATTGAATTTCGTGTTTGTGAATATTAAGGGTTGGATTTAGTTATTTAGGTTGTCTCGGTGGTATCTGAATACTTTCATGTCCAGAATTAATCTATGATACGCGTAAGTCACAGTATAGTGATTGTTGGTTATCATAGTTTCTTGATTCTGATGTGCTAAGAAAAAATCTGTCAAGAATATTCATATGGATGAGAAACTCAGGACTTGCAATGAATATTTTCACAACATTCACAGCACCGTGGTCACGCGCCTCGCCTCACGTCACACCCAACAACGCGCTCCGACAAGGATGCAAGAAAAGGGGAAAACACACTCTCGTTCACGTACACACAAAGAAAAAATATATCGAACCGAAGCATTCACTCACGCTTCTTGCAGCCGCTTCCTGTGCTACACCTTCAATCCTTCATGGTTCCCGGGAGACATATTCCCGTTTTCTGGAAGAGTATGTGGCGTTTACTCTTGAACACGTCAGGTTAGGTTACGTTAGGTTACGGATACGGTAGGTTAGGTTTGCTGGCGTAGATTAGGGAACTTTATGTGGGAATCACAATGAAGGTATTTTCGAGAATATCCTATGGTTAGTTTCGGAGCTACAGCCAAGCGTCTTCACTCGGAAACCACATACTCGCATAGAGAACGATGATATGTTCCCAGGAGAGTGAGATGACGTGAGGGTGGCCGCGTTAGTCGCCCAAATAGCCGTAGTTGCGCCCTGGAAGTGCGGAGGGCAGCATGCATTACACATGAGCAGGGATAAAGATGCTAATGAAGGCAGGGCTACCGTGCTGGCTGGCGACGAGGCCATTGCTATTCACGTTAGCGTCTCATGGACTGTTAATGACCCGTGCTCTCCCCCATCCTCTCTGTGAACGCTTGCACGATCCACTGTGTGTGTGTGTGTGTCTGTGTGTGTGTGTGTGTGTGTGTGTGTGTGTGTGTGCATGTGTGCGTACGTGTGTGTGTAGTATAGGAAGAACACAATCACCTAATCCAACACTCGCATCTTTCTTTGTGTCGTGCTGCGCGGCGGGTCTCCTTCCTCACTGTTGTTTACGATGTATTTATATGTTTTTTTTAGCTCTCTCTTTGCCGCCGAAGCACTAAATTCATAGTGATAAAAGAATAATTCACTTCGTATTTAATCGGCAGTAAAGTAATGTGCGGCGGGCGTTAAGTAATAGCCAAACATTTTTTATACGAGCACGGCAATATATCAGAATCTCTTCTCTGATTTATGAGCCGACGATGAGGAAGCAGTCAGGAGTGGTAAGGGGAGGGACAGGGAGGGGAAGGAGGAACAGGAGGAGGAGGAGGAGGAGGAGGAGGAAGAGGAGGAGGAGGAGGAGGAGGAGGAGGAGGAGGAGGAGGAGGGGACGCAAGCACAAGCCAATAAAAAAAACACTTCACCGTGTCTTAGCTTCATAATCTGATTCAAGGCAATTGTGAGGATAAAGAGTAAATTATGAGGTGTGTTCGTGTGTGCTACTTATCTCCTTCGTGGCGTGAACGATGTGTCAGGGTGATGGACGCGGGGTCAACGCAGCCTGAATGCGTGTAATTTAATGCTTGCTGGCCGGCTCACCTGCTGACAGGGAGTGCGTGCGTGCGTGCTTGAGGCCCTAACAGGAGGTGACGGCTCAATGGCATGATGAAGGGTTTGCCCCGTCACTGTGTGGTGTGATTTGCGCCGCCTAACACAACCGTTTGATAGACTCTTGTCACTTCTTGAGGGCTTGGGGGATTTTTCTTTTCTTTTTTTGAGATCCTGTGGGAGAAAGGCTGTAACACACACACACACACACACACACACACACACACACACACACACACACACACACACACACACACACACACATTCACACACACACACATTCACACACACACACACACACACACACACACACACACACACACACACACACACACACACACACACACACACACACACACACACACACACACACAGAGCAGGAATCGAACCCGCGTGCGGGCGTCTGAGTTCACCTCGCCACCTGAAGGTGCAAAAGATTGACAAAGTATTTCAAGCAGCTCTATATACCCGACCTCACTCGGTGGGGCGGCGTGACTTTCATCTATTCCGCCACGGCTCACGACAAATTAAGTCAAATAAGATATGTATTTCATTGCCACAGGCAGGAGTCCAACCCGAGTGTGTGTGTGTGTGTGTATTTGTGCCAGTACCCGCCTCGCCTCCTGAAGGTGCAGCACTATAGAGACACGGTGGGTACACGCCCGCACGCGGGTTACATTCCCTCCTGTGGCAATTAAATACTTGTCTTATTTTACTTTACACGTACAAGTAAGTACACACGCGTTATTTAACACACTACATCAAAGCTTAAGCAGAAGTGATGCATTTAAAATGCACTGTGTTTGACCCACACACACGCACACACACATATACATACACACACACACACACACACACACACACACACACACACACACACACACACACACACACACACACACACACACACACACACACACAGGGTAACTCCGTAGTGTAAGGGTTAGCACGCTCGGATCATAACCGAGAAGTCCCGGGTTCGATCCCCGGGCGGAGCGAAGACAGACGGGCGGTCTTCTTAAAACCCGAGCCCCTGTTCAACCAGCAGTGAATGGGTACCGGGTGATAGCCGGGGGTTTGTGACCCCCATCCCGGGGTGGTGGCTTCGGCCAACACTAAGCACTAAAGATGAATGATAAAATAAATGTTGATATGGAGACGGGGCCATACGAGCGTTGCTCAGGCCCTGTAAAATACAACTAGACAACTAGATGAATATACACACACACACACAAACACACACACAGAAAGAGAGAGAGAGAGAGAGAGAGAGAGAGAGAGAGAGAGAGAGAGAGAGAGAGAGAGAGAGAGAGAGAGAGAGAGAGAGAGAGAGAGAGAGAGAGAGAGAGAGAGAGAGAGAGAGAGAGAGAGAGAGAGTGTTGGGGGCAGTAGGATAAATTTTCATTCTCTCAACGCAATGAAGGGGAATTTTGGTGCTGTGGGTAATTTTTCAGTCTCTTTATTTCAAGACATGAAGGAACGAGCCCATAACGCTCGCCGCCGCCGCCGCCGTGGCTGCAGACGTGTGGTTATGAAGGGAATCTTGGGGAGGGGGAACATTCGCCTCCTGCATTTCTTGTGTGTTAAGTAGCAAGTGACGGTTGTAGTAGTTGTAGCGTTAGTAGCAGTTGTAGTAGTAGTAGTAGTCATCATCATCATCATCATCATCATTCCTTTATTTCCTATATACTAATATACAGTGATTCAATCGATGCATAATATAAAATTACGCAAGCAAAACTTATTAGCAAATCAAATTTTACTGTACATATATATAATGACAAAATAAAAAATATGAAGCTCATAAAGGACTTCAGGTCCATCTAAAAAGATTAAAACAAACATTCAAAATTTAAATAATTCACACATAAAAAAATACAAATACAAACAGATACCTGCAGTTTTACAAGCTTAAATGCTTGGTGCATAGTGGTTCAGACGGCCAGTTTCATGATTTTGTACCCACGTAATTCTATCTTTGATGGTTTGCAGGTCATATTCTTTCAAATTTATGCTATAAAAATCTCTAAATAATAATTATATTGAAGGCAGTGTATATCCGTTCTTTAAAAAGGGCAAACACCATTTAAAGAGGGAGTTATTGATGGCCAAAAGTCTCTTAAAATATCTCGCCTGTACAAATGCATTGTAATGTTGGAACAACAAATTACTTGTCTGTTGAGCCATCTCATGTTTACTGTGGTATCGTGGCAGAGCAAACACTTTTTTCAAGGCATTGTGGTAAGCTGTCTGGAATGTCTTATAGCAAGATTTATTGGTCGATTAAATAAATCCAATAAATCTCCACAACGTCGACCACACCATGACGTGTAAAAAGGGGGGATTCGTATGCATCAGACACGATGAGGTGAGAGATTTGACGGCCAGTATGCTCAGGGAGGTGTGCCGCGACGTCTCCACCGAACCAACTCTTCTCCTCCCTGAATGGCGAACACATACAGTACAGGACGGCCAACACCGCCAACGAGGCCCGAGTGGACGTAAGTGCTCGTGGTTTCTGGACCAGAGGACAGAGAGCTTTCATGGACATCAGAATCTTCGATCCGATGGCCGCCTGCCACCGGAGGATCTCACTGGAAGCTGCCCACCAAAAGAATGAGCAGGATAAAATCAGGAGTTATGGAGATAGGATTCGAAATGTCGACCATGGCAGCTTCACACCCCTGGTCTTCACTACGTCCGGCGGGATGGGCCCCAAGGCCAAGTGCTTCTATTCAAGACTAGCAGATGTAATGGCAGAAAAGAAGCACCAGCCAAGGAGCCACGTTGTCGCCTGGATGAGATGCCGTCTCTCCTTCTCCCTGCTCAGGTCTGCCCTCCTATGTCTCAGGGGTACTAGATATTCCGCCCCCACAACCATCGATATAGCTGGCCTGAACTACCAGGCCACTGTAGTGGAGAGCGGCATATTAGTGTAGGGGATGTAGAGAGGAGAGTAATTAATAGATAAGTAGTAGTAGTCTATGGTTGGATGCCACAGTCAGTAGCGACCTGAGTTGGGGCTACTGACCTCCAATTAGTGGAGCCCGCATATATTTCATAAATAAACATGTGGTGGAGGTATCATTTAGTTATAGTAGAAAAAAAAGTAGTAGTAGTAGTAGTGTTAGTAGTAGTAGTAGTAGTAGTAGTAGTAGTAGTAGTAGTAGTAGTAGTGGTATTACTAAAAAAAACATTAATATCAGAGGTAAACGCATCTTGCTGTTGTGAATTGCATCGTCTATTGAGCTGAAGTGGAACATGTATATCATAAAGGACTCTTGGATAATGAACAAAATGTAATCGTGAGGTGATGATTGTCGTGTTCAGAGAGAGACTCCCGGCCGTTGTTGTGTGTGTGTGTCCCCCTCGACCGCTTGATAGATAGATAGATAGATAGATAGATATGTTATTGTCCACAAAAATGCATAAAAAGAAATTACATGATATACAAAAATCATTCATGGACCAGAAATTTACTCTAATCAGTAATTAACAAAAATATCAAGTGTCTAAAAAAATGTATATGGGAAACGTTGTGGCGCCTTAGTATTATTTTCACATTACAAACGTATGATACAGATACAAATACAGACAGGCAGATACAAACGTCACTGTGTCATGAGGTGATTGGGGTCCTGACACTGCGGGAGCAACGCCACCGCTTGACTATAAAACCTTGTTCTTGCGAGTCATTCACAAGGAACATGGAGTACGAAGTTACATTTCCCAGTTTTTCCTGTGAAGAATGTAGTTTTTTTCCACTGACCTAAATAGCCAAGGATATTATTAACCCCTTGAGGCCCGGAACGTATTTTTCATTGTAATTTGGGTATACCAGAAGACGGTTTTTGTCAATATAAGCAATATTTTATAGATATGACCTGTTTAGTATCCTTGTCCACTAGCGAATTTGGTATATTAAGGAACTTTTCGTAATTTTATGGCTAACAACAGACGATTTTATAATTTTAATGGAAAGATCTTGGGGTGAAGGGGTTAATCTTTTGTAGTCCAGTTGTGTGGTACCTTTACAGTGAAGACTCTCGCACACCCGACAGTTACATCGGCAGCCAAGGTCACTATCGGTGCATCACACAACCTCTATGTTCCTATAACAATGATAGCATGTTGCTGTCAGACATGGAAAGAAGAGGGGCTATGATTATATCGAAAAGCACATACATATCTGAACATCCTTTCCGTCAAAACCGTAAGTAAGGTAAAGGATTGCCTCACACATAGGAAGGATGAGAGAAGACGGAGAGGCTGTCATATAGTAATGTAATTTTGTACTGTTTATGAGAGTCGCTTGAGCGTGGAGGGAGTTGACTTCACTGACATGGAAAGAAGAGATTGCTCTGGATGCTGTTTGAAAAGGGGGAATGGGGGAGGGGGGAGTGAAAGCTTTCAGTTCTAAGGAGAAAAAAAACATATTCTTTTTTCCAAGCCTTAGAATATTTATTTACTCAAACTGAAGAGTTTTAACGGCATTGAAAAGAGGTTGGGAAAAAAGAGTAGGGTACGTACTGCGTCCCAGTTGAGTGTGTTCCCTTTCGGTCTTTTCAGGGAGACTGTTGATGTAAATGAGATTCCATCGTCGCCTCGAGAAACAGTTGTCTGTCTTACTACAGGGATCTTCTCTCGCTATGTTTATGTTTCACCATTATAACCAAGTCTTGATTCTCGCTGTGCCTAAGGAAGAGAAATCCAGTTGGGACGCGACCTGGCGAAGGGAAACAGCTCTCTCAACATACAAATAAATATAAGTCGGTACTTGTATGAAAACACATAATAAACATTATATGAACCCGAAAAAAATGGTTATGTTAACGTCATAGCTGATACGTTGTTCCGTAGTAAAGTTGCTATACCCATACACAGTCCCACCTGTCGCATGCTTCGCCGTGTTCCACAAACAGGGATGTAATAACGAAGCTGAAACGAAGCTTGCTCTTATATCTAAAAGAGCACAAAGGACGTTACGGCATGAAACAGGACGAACACTTGACGGGCTTATTTGACCCGAGATGAAAGCCCCGCCGATGGGACTCAGGGACGAAATGGTCTTCTCACTTCCACCCTCTAAGCTAATTACAACAGTGACTTTTCTTCCCTTGTTGACACTAAACACCTCGATTTCCTCCAATTAGGAAAATCAGCTCTCAAGTGAATCTCCCTCCACGAGAAGCACCATCTCAAGACTCAACAAAGCCGGTGTTATGTTCCCTGCAAAGTCTAGAAGATTCACTATTAAGATCGGAAGCCACACTGTAGAACAGGTTCTCAATTCGGAGGTCTTGATATCGATTTTTAGATCTAATCTTGATGAGTTTGCGAAACTTATCCAGCAGTTCCTTTGAGCGTGCCATACAAACATCACTATTTCTAAAGTGGATAACAGAGAATATAATAAGTCGCCTGCGCTTTACACCTGCTCGAATACGTCAAGTTTCAAGTTCAAGTTTTTATTTAGAAAGTTGGGGGGAAATTACAAAGAGGGGGGGGCAGTCACATCGTTAACTCATTTTCCTGGAATGCAAATAGGGTGGTAAATGATTGGAATGGACTCAGGAGACAGGTAGTTAGTGTAGTTTCATTAGGAAGCTATAAAATGAGGCAATATAATTTCATGGATGAGGATGAAAAGTGGATGTAGGTAGTGTTAAGTAACAGGAACTACCTCGTGTAGGTCTCGTGGCCTCTTGTAGCTTCCTTATTTTCTTATGTTCTAATAATTTCAGCGTTGTGAGTGCAAGCGTCCACAGAGCTCCTTCACCAGGGTTGCCGTATAATTGAGTCACCGTAAAGACAGGTCTTCCCGGGATCGTCCTCTTCCTCCAGCATCAGAAACCTGTTGCAGCTGACAGTTGGGTTAATAATCTGATGAGTGGGTATAATGCCTTTCCTCACAGTCTAGAAACCTGTCTTACTATCAGCTGACAGCGGGATGGACGGGGTCTTGGCGGCCGCCGAGCTGTAATGTTTAAGCCATCTTAGTTGGTGCAGTTATATACTCTATCCGAGATCCATCCGCGGTCAGTATTGGGTCGAGGAAATATAGAATTTATAAGAAGTCAGGATGGTGATTCTGCTTCAATTCTAAACATCATATAAATTATGGTTTCGTTTAAGAAAGGATGTTTCTTCTTTGAGTATATTAGCAAAAAAAAAAC
>JACEEZ010018746.1:1464385-1486885 GCA_016584305.1 Chionoecetes opilio
CTATTGCAGTGGCACGTTTTCCTCAGTGACGGTAATAGCTAAGTTTTCATGTTACTTTTTACATGTTTAACCCCTTCACGCCCAGATCTTTCCTTTGCTATAAAAAAAATTATATGTTTTCGAGCCATAAAATTAAGAAAAGTCACTTAATATACCAAATTAGTTAGTCGACATGATACTAAACAGGTCATATCTATAATATATTGCTTATATTCACTAAAAATCGTCTTATGGTACCCAAATTACAATGGAAATTACGTTATGGGTCTCAAGGGGTTAAACTATTGTAGTGTCACGTTTTCTTAAGTGACGGTAATAGCACAGTTTTCATGTTACTTAATGTATGTAAGAGAGAGTAAGAGGTATGGGTTGAAAAGTGTCATGTTGTACTTGTCATTCTCGGGTATGTACTGGAAGGCTTTCTGTCATGTCCATATAAATTTAGTGATACGACGAGAACGTACCTAAGATCTCATACCCTTATAATCCTCCCAGCACCATATTCTCAGGTCGTAATTTTCATCATCAATTATCCAGACTAAAAGTATAGATGAAAGCAAAGCATGAGAGTGGCAGCATTTAAGAGGCAATCAATCATGAACCAGACACGTAGACACGTCAATACGTCATTACGCTTCCCTGTTATAATCCATGAGAAACCATTACCGTGAATCGCTGTGGATGAACTTACTTGTTCATCGGGTATACGCGTATCCAAAGTCTGTGGCGTATCACATCGCCTCTTTAAGAGTTTCCATGGAGACGCCACAACAATGCTAAAATGACATGTGAGGCGCAGGCCAAATCAACATGGAGGAGTTATAAGAGTTGGCCAGGGAGATGCGATATCACGAAACCTATTAACAGCATGTCATGGAAGTATTTCATGAGAACTCAATTGGGAAATCAAGCGAACAAGTATAAATGGAGAATACTCAAATCATTTAAGATTTGAAGAAGATTTAATCTGTATTGCGGAAGCCGCAGTCAAGTTACAGAATTTTTTTTTTTACCTGAAAATGAAATCTGTCAGAGCAGATGTGAAAATAATCTGGGTTCAATGTACGTACGTAATAATCAACATTAAAGCTCCAAGAAAGAAAGAAAGAGAAGACATTGATAGGAGAGATGAAAATCTAAAATAAGTAGCATATATAAGCTTGCATCAAGGTAATATGTAATCAGATCAATATCATGAAAACCGAGTGAAAGGATTGAAAAAAATTGGGGAGCATTGACATACATATCCTTAGCTCTGTCCTATCCTGCTCTGTAACTACTTCGCTATTACGGCGTTGACCTGTGGGTGTGAAATATGGAAAATGGGTCAATGGAAACTTAATAGAAAATAAAGAAACGCCAACGAATGGGTCAGAGTTAGGAATGATTCTGAGAATAGATTATAAGATAGTTAAGATTATATGATTACTAAGAAAACATACGCAAATATATAAGAGACGCCAAATATGAGATAGAGTGGACATGTTTCTGACAGAGTAAACAAAATAGCTAGGGAGTAAAAGGCTGAGTAACTGAACCAGAAAAGATTGCGTGAGTAGCACAGGGAAATGAGACATGACGCGGAGAGATGAGACTCAACAGTTTGTGGCAGAATTTTGCAAAACCTAACGCTGTACCGTGTGTTACAGAAAAAGTTAAATAGACCTTTGTTTATCAGTATGCTTGTAATGAGTAATAATGCACGTGTGTGTGTGTGTGTGTGTGTGTGTGTATGTGTGTGTGTGTGTGCGTGCGTGCGTGCGCAGGAGTATGTGTAACATGGATTCTGTCATTTATTACTGAAAATTTAAACTGCCGGAGAAACATCATTCAACATTTTCACATGATGCACTCTATAGTCTATACACGATCACTTTCTCCCAACACGAACCAAAACATGACCCGCGTATGAATGACCGTCGCCTTGTGTTTCAGTGTTGAAGTCCGCAAATATCACCTTAATTCCGTCCACCTCCTGAGGGTTTATCGCGTTCACGGTGACGGTTCGGCTGTTGATGGTTCCTCACGCGACAAGTACATGTTGACTACCCCGGCTTATCGTGTTGACTCTGGGCGGTACATAAGGTGTAGTGTACGTATTCCTCAGCCTTGGCTTCGAAACCCACCACTCAAACCCACAGGAACAAGACTAGGAATCCTGAAGGAGAGTAAAGCAGCCATTTTTATCCAGTTGTATTTCTGTCTACAACTTGTTATATATCTCCTGGCCAGCCCTTACTAACTGCTACTAATTTAGCTATTGCAGTATCACGTTTTCCTCAGTGACGGTAATAGCTCTATCTCCATACTCCACCAACAAAACACTCCACTCCACTCCACCACCACTCCACCTCATAACACGAGGCTCGCTATATATATATAAAATATATAATTTTATATATATATATATATATATATATATATATATATATATATATATATATATATATATATATATATATATATATATATCTATATATATATATAATGAAATACGTCTTAGTAATTCATTCCTCATAACTTAAGCGTCAATGCAACACTTGTTTTATATATATATTTATAACCTCATACTGTAATATACCTCATAACGAGACACTGTATAGCGAGATACGTCTTAGTAGTTCGATTCTCATAACTTTAGCGTCAATGCAACATCCGGGTTTGTTTTTATATGAGGGTTCAATTTCCGTTTGATTACTTGAATTTAAGGTGAAAATGGGCAAGTTGATGAGTGTGTTTAATATTTCAGGTATATAAAGTTATGTAAGTCATGCAGCATTATCGATGACCTGAGCGATACACGATGTCCTGCAATAATCCTGCGTGAAGCAAAGTCGGTCAGACGAGGTACGTCATAGAGGCAAGACCATGTTCCTCCTAACAAACTTGTGTTTCCTAGAGCCTGAGTTCCCCTTGGCTGCCTTGCTGTGCATTCATACATAAGCCATGCTATTCATGAGCGTCACTACAAGGTACTATTAGACACGCGTGTAGCTGTATCAAAGGAAAGGAAAAAAAAATATGAAACATTATGTATGTACTACCCTTTCCTTTGATCTCATGAAGCAGCAGGGTTGACATTTCTAAACGTCACACTTTTATTTATTTATTTGTCGAATATTGCCATGTTCTTCACCACTATGGTCGCCGAGATGTGCAAAACACTTAACCCTCTCCGTGCCTTCTTCTCATACGATTAACTGGAAAAACAACAACGAAGAAACAAGAAGTATGAGTATGTCAGACAGTACTCCACATATGCTTTCTTTCAGCGTAAGTTGGAAAAGCAGGAAATCACGAACCCCCCCCCCCTCCCCCCCTCAACCAAGCATAGCCTTGGTCGCCCTGCAGGTCACCAATTACTCACCACCTCCTTTTTATTTTTAGTCTTAATAGCCGATGATCCTGACGCAACCTTCAACCATACTGTAGGAGGCTGAGGCTAAGGATTAATTATTGTATTCTTCAAACCCGCCGCTGAATAGGTGATTAATCATGATTCACATCCACCACTGATTAATGGGCGACGCCTGGGACGCTTCTTGTACTTCACTCTGTTAATTGATTACCGGGAACACCAAGCCAGCTGCAGCAAAACTATCCACGCGCTCTTAGTACACATAATTATCTTTCTTTTTTGTATCTTTTCAAGGTTTCGCGCTCTAAGTACACATGATTATCTTTCTTTTTTGTATCTTTTCAAGTTTTCGCGCTCTAACTACACATGATTACCTATATATTTTTGTATCTTTTCAAGTTTTCATGTGTAACTTTACCCAGTCTGTCAAGTCACCGCTGAGCACCTCGGGAAACCAGTCACGTCTATGGAAGGAACCAGTCACGTCTATGGAAGGAACCAGTCACGTCTATGGAAGGAAACAACCAAGAACTGGAAAGAAAAAAAGAATCCACACCGTTGGGATACACGTCAAATTAATGTCAACGAAATGTCGAAACAAAATACATATTCTACGGAACATAATTGTGACACGGAAGAATTACAATTGACGTCAACTGTCTGTAAGGCGGATGTGTCTCCATCGTTAGGATATATGTTAATAGTATCGATATACGTATCGTGAATAGACGGGTATATATCGATACTCAAACACTATATATAATTTTCTTTGATGCTTCCTTCTTCGTATACATATAGCGTGACTTTCTCTGCATAACAAACACGCTGAATGAAGAGAGAGAGAGAGAGAGAGAGAGAGAGAGAGAGAGAGAGAGAGAGAGAGAGAGAGAGAGAGAGAGAGAGAGAGAGAGAGAGAGAGAGAGAGAGAGACGTCACACATATACACGGTCGTCGTAAATATCGGAGAGGATGATGCTGTTATTATAGGAAGTGTTATCGGTGGCATCCTTGCCTCATGTTACACGTCAAACCTATCTTGTCATGACATAAAACTACACGAATAAAGTGTTACGAGAGAAAGGAGGCTTGTTTTCCTATGCCAGTTTCTACTTACACAACAAACCCTCGCATGTAGCTATAGGGATCACCAAGAACGTCATAAGGCAGACATGTGAGTGACTTCTATGCACACTATAGGGGGCAGAAAGGGAACATTATTCTTCCTTCAATGTTTACTTTCGTGGTGAGGTAAATCAATACCATGAACACCACATTCGCGCTCTGAAGTCCACCATTAACCATTAAACATGACAAACTTCCTATAACCATAGGAGCTTGAGAGATTTGTCAGGTGTGTGGGTGTGTGTGTGTGTGTGTTTGTGTGTGACTGTGTGTGTGTGTGTGTGACTGTGTGTGTGTGTGTGTGTGTGTGTGTGTGACTGTGTGTGTGTGTGTATGTGTGTGTGTGTGTGACAGTGTGTGTGTATGTGTGTATGTGTGTGTCAGGAGGAGTATAGGCTATTTATAGAAGTGTTGTTGAGGCTACAAGATGCGTGTGTGTGTGTGTGTGTGTGTGTGTGTACGTTGTGGTGGAGCAGGGGAACATTAATGTTTTGAATAAAAAAAGGCGTTATGTTTTGTATTGAAGTAAGTAGAGAAAGAAGAGATGCTAAGTGCACTGAATTCAGAAAATAGTAGTTGGATGAAAAATGGGTATTAATAGGAAGGGATGTATGGTAGGGGAAATGGTGATAAGGTTGTAACTTAACAGTACTGTGTAAAAACCCAAGTGATAAGGTGAGAGTGTACTGTGTACTCCGGGACAGAGGGAGAAACCAGTGATGTGAGTACAAAGTGTGTTTCTGTATAAGACACCCAGATGTTTCACATTCAAAAGTAACATGAGGAAATATGTCACAAAGCAACAATCGACGTGTATCTCGCCTCCGATGAGGCTTACGTATTATAATTGTTTTTGTCTGTGGGACCAGAAGCGAGTTCGTGAGCTAGACTGGATCAAAAGGTTCAGAGAGAGAGAGAGAGAGAGAAAGAGAGAGAGAGAGAGAGAGAGAGAGAGAGAGAGAGAGAGAGAGAGAGAGAGAGAGAGAGAGAGAATGTTCAAAGTAGCATTGGCGGCTTAACCACGACACACCGCTACAGGTTCCATCCGTGTTGAGGTTCTTTTGCACCCCAGAAACACGTGAAGTGCCGCCCGTAAACGTCACTCCACAAGAGATCTTCTAGGTAAAGAATAGTCAAACTTTCTCCCTCCTTGTACTGTTTTAATGAGATACTTCGAACCCTTCCTGTGCAGGTAAGTTAAATGTTCATCGTTACCTTATTTTCATTAGTCATAAATTAAAGGAGGAATGTCTTGAATTTACAGCCTCAAGGAGATTCTCACTGGAATGCACGCAGAAGATACAGAAGGCGAATACAGAAGGAGATACTGGAATTCGCGCTCTGACGGGATAGCGTGGATTGAATGATTGATTGATTGTTTTATAAGGCTTAACATAACATACACAAAGTTAATTATACATTACTTATATACAAGCCGCGGTCCATTGAGCCGAGACTTTTATCAACCTCTAGAGGGATAGGAAGTAGTGTGAGTAGTCCCGGGGCGGCATTTTGGAAGGGGCTCTAAACTACACCCTCTTAGCGTCCTAAGACCGACTTAGTTATACCGGGCCAAGAAGATTACTAAGAAAGCATTTTCGAGCGTCATCTTAGCCTCGTGTAAGGGGACAGAAGGCCAACCCTTCTTAGTGCCACCTAACCAATCAGCGCGCGCGACACAAGTCTGTATTTGGCGGGAAATACGTATACCACGCCGGTTCTCTCTCTCTCTTCTCCTCTCTCTCTCTCTCCTCTCTCTCTCTCTCTCTCTCTCTCTCTCTCTCTCTCTCTCTCTCTCTCTCTCTTCTCCTTCCTCTCTCTCTCTCTCTCTCTCTCTCTCTCTCTTTCCCTTCTCTCTCTCCTCTCTCTCTCTCTCTCTCTCTCTTCTCTCTCTCCTCTCTCTCTCTCTCTCTCTCTCTCTCTCCTCTCTCTCTCTCTCTCTCTCTCTCTCTCTCCTCTCTCTCTCTCTCTCTCTCTCTCTCTCTCTCTCTCTCTCTCTCTCTCTCTCTCCTCTCTCCTCTCTCTCTCTCTCTCTCCTCCTCTCTCTCTCTCTCTCTCTCCTCTCTCTCTCTCCTCTCTCTCTCTCTCTCTCTCTCTCTCTCTCTCTCTCTTCTCTATTCTCTCTCCTCTCTCTCTCTTCCCTTGTTCTCTCTATCCTCTCTACCTCTCTCTCCTCTCTCTCTCTCTCTCCTCTCTCTCTCTCTCTCTCCTCTCTCTCTTCTCTCTCTCTCTCTCTCTCTCTCTCTCTTCTCGTCCTTTTTCTTCTATTATTTCTTCTCCCTCCTCTTCCTTCCCCCTTTTCATCCTCCACACACATATTATAGCCAGTATGTGATATTATCGTGAATAACGACACTTTTTTTCTGGTGTGTTTTGATGTTTAGAATTAATCTGCTACCGTTTCTGTCGCAAATCATATCTATTCCGCCCAGCCCACCCCTATATATATAGTATATATATAGCCCACACCTATATATATATACATAGTGTATTATACAGCCTAATATACTATATACAGTCTAAAATATATAATATATAACCAATAATATAACCATTGTTGTTATGGTGACGGAGAAAATTGCGGGCTAAGACGACCCCAACCCTGCCTTAGTTTACACTCGCTGCACTGTCTTAGGCGGAGCGAACTTTGCTTCCGAAAATGTCCACCTAGCGCTAAGATGGTCTTAGTCCCCTAAGATGGTCTTAGTAGTGTTCCAAAATGCCGCCCCCGTTCTTTGCGTATCAATGATTGTTGAACTATCTACATGTCCTACGTCACTCACCTCACAAACACGAATATACGGCGACTATTTTCCTGCGGCAAACGAGACGATTGCAGCGACTCAAAGCGACCTTTCAGCCTTGTGTTCTCCGTCATTTGTAGCGTCGTGTTGATTGGCGGTTCTTCTGCTCTGGCCAAGCGCGGCGACCATTCAAGAGTTGAAAATCGCTACTCGCTCGGTCACCTACAGTCTGTGGCGGTAATTTGTGTTTCAGTATAACCGGCTGAAGGACCAATCAGTGCGTCTATTCCTCTATCCCTCTATCCCTCCTTCCCTCCCATTGGCTGATGGCTTCATTCGAGGTGGTTTGTTGTGCTTCCGAGTGCTACCCATTCACCATCACCATCACCCTCACCACCTTCCTCACCGTAATCATTATCTTCCGTGGCTTTCATCACCAGGCCTGTTATTGCGTCGGTCTATCTGTCCGTCCTTTGACCGTCGTCTGCAGTGCATGACGCGCCGCCGCCGCCTTGCTGGTGGGGAGAACAGCCGTGATTTGTTTGTTGATATACGGTGCAGTTTTCATGTCCCGCCATCCTGTGTCTAGCATTATCCTCGTCATTCTAAACCAACTCTAGTATGGATAAAATTGAAATTGAAGAAAGAAAAAAAAAAATCTTGAGCATACTGTTTTTCGTCATTACTTGAGGCCGCTCTTTTTTTCATTCATGTATTGTATTTGTACTTATTTATGTTATTCAAAGATGTATTCTTCCTGTGTATCCCTGTAATAGTCCATGAACAACCCTCAAGTGTTCCATTAATTCAATTATTATTTATGTTCCTTTGCAGTTGCCTGGTCGCCCGTTGAGACTCGTCATCTCGAGGACATTTTTAATGTAAAGTACTTTCCTTTCATAGCTTCAGTTTTATCTTATTTTTCTAATTGCGTTTGATTTTAGAATTTTCTCAAATTAATATTTATTCAAATTTATGTAATACTAGTCGCAAAGCCGCCCTCCGGGCGGACTTTTTGGCTAGCTCCTGCGGAGGGCTATTGGTGGGCCTACGGCCCACCAAACACAGACTCTCCAGATAGCCCCTTCTAACTTTCCTGAAATCATGGATGTAGAAATGTATGTATTAATTAACGCCTTACCCATCACCACACCCCCATTCACACACCAATTACCCATCACCACACACCCATTCACTCACCCATTATCCATCACCCCCAACCCATTCACTCACCAATTTCCCATCACCACACACCCATTCACTCACCCATTACCCATCACCCCCGCCCATTCACTCACCCATTACCCATCACCACACACCCATTCACTCACCCATTACCCTTCACCCCCACCCATTCACTCACCCATTACCCATCACCCCCACCCATTCACTCACCCATTACCCATCACCACACACCCATTCACTCACCCATTACCCATCACGACACACCCATTCACTCACCCATTACCCATCACCTAATACCCATTCACTCACCCATTACCCATCACCCCCCACCTATTCCCTCACCCATCACCCCCAACCCATCACCCCCCACCCATTCACTCACCCATCACCCCACACCCATTACCCATCACCCCACCCATTCACTCACCCATTACCCATCACCCTACATCAAGGTTTCCTCAATTCTCGCAACCCACTTTTTTTTCCACAATTCTCGCTAATAGGCTGCTAAAAAAAAAAGAGAAAAAAAGTGATCGGATCATCTAATAAGTGGGCTTAAAACCTTCCCCTGCTCGACCCGGTTCCAAAACTGTGCCATATGATGGGATTCCGCCACGGGGGGCGGAACCTATACCACACACACACACACACACACACACACACACACACACACACACACACACACAGACAGACAGACACACTTTCGCTTATATTATTATAGACTAGCCGCAAAGCCGCCCTCCGGGCGGACTTTTTGGCTAGCTCCTGCGGAGGGCTATTGGTGGGCCTTTGGCTCACCACCTGTGTTTGGTGGGCCGAAGGCCCACCAAACACAAACTCTCCAGATAGCCCCTTCTAACTTTCCTGAAATCATGGATGTAGAAATGTATGTATTAACGCCAACCCATTCACATCACCGCCAACCCATTCACTCACCCATTACCCATCACCCCCCACCCATTCACTCACCCATTACCCATCACCCCCCACCCATTCACTCACCCATTACCCATCACCCCCCACCTATTCCCTCACCCATCACCCCCAACCCATCACCCCCCACCCATTCACTCACCCATCACCCCACACCCATTACCCATCACCCCACCCATTCACTCACCCATTACCCATCACCCTACATCAAGGTTTCCTCAATTCTCGCAATCAATTTTTTTTCTTCACAATTCTCGCTAATAGGCTGCTAAAAAAAAAAAAAAAAAGGTGATCGGATCATCCTGTAAGTGGGCTTAAAACCTTCCCCTGGTCGATCCGGCTCCAAAACTGCCATATGAGGGGATTGCACCACTGGGGGCGGCACCTATCGCGGACACACAGAAGACACAGACAGACAGACAGACACACTTTCGCTTATATTATTATAGACATATTATATATTTATATGTATTTATTTATATAAATTTATTTTATATATATTTATTTATATACATTTTTTTGTACAAGAAATGACAATGGCCAAGGGCAAAAATAAAGAAGTAACAAAAAAAAACGCTAGCTGCCAGATCCTATAATGCAAGAGAATAACAAAGAGAACGAGAGTAATTTTTGATTGGGAGGTGATTTGACAGACACTCCTACTCCTCTCTTGAAAATATGAAAATAGTTGGAAAGTGGAAAAAGAGAAACGGGAATAGAGTTCCAGAGTTTACCAGTGGGAGGGATGAAAAAGTGAATATACTGGTTAACTCTTGCATTAGTAAGATGGACATAATAGGGGTGAGAATATGTACGTAGATAGTCTTGTGCAGCGAGGCCGCGGGAGGGAAGAGGCATGCAGTTAGCAAATTCAGAAGAGCAGTGAGCATGAACATAACGGTAGAAGATAGCAAGATAAATTTAATGGAAAAGAAAAAAAGAAACAATACGGCGATGATTTAAAGATTGAAGACAGTCAGTCAGAAGAGGGGAGTTGATGAGACGAAAAGCTTTTGACTCCACCCTCAAAAGCTATTAATATTGACTCCAAGGTTATTACAACAGGTCAAGTTCAGTGATTTGCCTTCATGATAGCTCTCTCTTCAACTCATCCTAATTATCATGCTGCTCTATGCTGTTACTGTTGCTGCATTGCTATACGAGTCAGCTATGTAAAACCAGGTATTAACAAGCATAGCACAAAACCTCTCCAAATTTCTAATGCAAGAGATACAATAGTGAGAAAATAACCACAGACACATCGAGAAAGGAGCTGGGCAGGCAGGGAGGTACGTTACTTCGTCCCCAAAACTATTCACAGCATGCCTTGGAAGTGTTATCAGGAAACTCTACTATGAACCTCGTGTTATTGCACCAATTCCAATGATCTGAAACTCGAGAAATGCCAGTGGTCGCTGGCAGTTTTAACTCAAAGGTTGGTCTACTGTGTTTTGGCTCCGCGACTAATATTTTTCATAAATTAATTTCGCGATAAACATTGATGCACCGCATCTGAATACCAAAAAATATAGTTCTTCTGTTGTTCTACTAATTATATGGATGACATGCATTACGATGGAACGTTCTATAATAGCAATTTAATGCAAATTACTCGCCTCGAGTAGCAAAGCTTAATATATTTTTTACATGTATATTGTGGCATGTAAAATTTGGGCGATGTTCACACTGTTTTCTAAGACAGTACTGTTGCGTCTGGCAAACGCTTGTCAAAATACAATAAGCAATGCCTTGGAAAAACGAAGAATAAAGAATACCGAAATCGGCTTGTTGCTGCGACAATGTAGGTTATAATTGTGGAGGCGACGTGCCGCGGCGGGGAGTGGTGGGCGGGGAGATTGTGGCGGGGAGATTGAATCAAAACATTACGACTTCACGCGTCGACTCATTGCACTTCCAGGCTTTCTATCTGATTGATACACAATAATAACAGGAAAATATGACTGCCTAGGTATAGATAACTTCTAAACATTCGTTATTGACTATATAATATCATAGAGTAGCATTTACCTCGCCTCCTCAACTATAACCTCCTTGGTTATTTGGTTATATACAATGTTTTACAGAATCAGGCTTCTATACAATATACATATAGAAGAAAATCGTTCTTAATATTATACTTTTGTGTTTTAAGTGCAGTGGAATAAGCCCATATTTTGTTTTCCAGTAGACCAACTTATTATCAAAAAAGTGAGTTAAAACTGCCAGCGACCCCTGGCATTTTGGGTTCCAGTTCTCTCGAATTAGAGACGATTTCACTCATCCAAGAATTGAATTTTACATAATTATCGCCATGGAGACCGCAGGGGAGTCATACAAATGCTCATTGACCTTAAAATTATAACACTGGTCTGAGAGTTAAAAGAAGCAAGACACATGCATTAAATAATAGTAAAGATGAAATTTTCCAACTTCAATTTATACCGCGGAACAAGACTAAAACAAATTATGAAACGAGAAAATGTAAAAGATGGAAAGCAATTGAAAAATTACACATAGCATGCAGTAAGGTAAGATACTCCCTAGCAATGTACACCTGACATACTCGCGCAAGGTCTGTTACTAGTGAGTAGTTAAAGCAACGATCAATTAACGTGAACATTGGAAATAGAGTACCAGAAGAAATTATTAACGTTAAGAAGTAGTACTAAAGGAACGATGGAGTGGTTACAATACAGAAAAGACCAACGTACAAAGGACACAAAACTAGAATGACTTATATCAAAGAATAACAAGAATAGAGATGGATAGGACATTGGACATCGAACTCGAGTCACCGAGAACCCCACTTGGAGACACTAACCACTGTGCTACTGCCCCCCCATGTCCCAAATCTCATTCATCCTGCATCTGTATCGCATAGCGCAGGGTTGAGCCAGGTTGCATCGGCGACAGGCTACTTGGTGTTGGTGTGGCCGCGGCAACGCCCGCCTCCTGGATTACAGGCAGCCATCAAGATTCCGTGCGTCAGTTTCTGTTGAAGTATCCTTTAAAAGATTAAATTAAGAAAGCATTGTAATTCGTAAATCGTAAATCTACCAACAAGTAGAACGTAAACAATACAAGATTCATCTTTCGGTTGTTTAGTTCTGAACAGGTCGTGGCTGTTGATGTTTTGAACACTATTACATTTTTTTTTATCCAACATGGAAAAAGCGTTGTGAACAGGATCTTGTAAATATGACAAGTCATTTCTTTTCTCTCATTTAATCGTTAGTAGTGCCTTCACTGCCCTATTTTGACAGGCTGGAGATTATAGCAATAGCTCCTTTTTTTTTAAATATATGAATGCAACTTCTTGAAACTAAACAACTTTTCAAGTTTTTTTTTTACTCTGTGATGTCAATCATGATAATTCCCGGAGTATTGAATCATAGTGATTTGCAGCAATTTTCATATAATGCGAAAACGAATTGAATTAGCTTAGGTATCTTTTGTATAACACATTTGCACGTTATGATTGGATCAATGATAAAAATTAAAATCATTAGTGAAATCTATGATTAGATATTTTTACGCTACGATTCTGAGGAGAGGGAAATCCAAACTTCACATACTGTATTCAAAATTTCATTGGCATTCATATGTTCAGATAATAATTGTGTGTTCCTATTTATATCATATTCTATTTTATATCTTACCTTCTTCCTGTCTCTCTTCCTATTTATATTATCTTTATCTTCCTATTTATATTATCTTTATCTTCCTATTTATATTATCTTTATCTTCCTATTTATATTATCTTTATCTTCCTATTTATGTTATCTTTATCTTCCTATTTATATTAAGCTTTAGTCACGATTTAACGAGGTAATATACATAACACATGAATGGCACCAACATCATGATCATCTATCTGAGCGAGTTTTCTTGTCGAGCACCAGGCAGCCTCGCAAGGGAACAGCCACAGCTTCATCACCACCTCGCTCTTCTCCCACTTCTCTTCCTTATTACATTAACACTTCCCTTCAGTAGTGGGTGGACGGCTTAGAGTGATCCGCTAAATACAGATATTATTGCTTTACATCAACATGTTGCGATGCTCCCACGGATAGCTCACTGCACCTTAATGCCGCCCCAAGTGTGTGTGTGTGTGTGTGTGTGTGTGTGTGTGTGTGTGTGTGTGTGTGTGTGTGTGTGTGTTTATTGTTTTTGTTTAGTATCATTACTGTCACATAATTCACTTGAAGACCTTGTACCAGACTAATTCATTAGAGAAATCTACATCCCGGGCTCTATAAGGCTCCACCTGGCTTTCCTGTGTTCTTTTTTTACGTTTTTCATTCACCTGTTCTGTCTGTCAGGTTGTATCTATGAGGAGAATCTGTGTACCCTTGAACGCGACAACATCCTCTCATCTGTTACCCCTGCCTGTCTGATGCTCCTTCCTCCTTTTGATGTCTTAGGAATTCCTGCTTTGTCAACACGGCGCCATGAATTGAGTTGCGATACAGCGTGTTTGAGACAGTGTTGTACGGGTAAGGGACTCGCCGCTTGATGGGATAACAGCTTAAACCAACATCGTATACCATGATCCAACATCCTAAGGGACAGAATACCGTTCCAGGTGCCGAATGTAGTACCTGTTCGATTAGTATTTGTGGTGAAGCGGCATCACTCGAGGCATCACAGGTCAGGCATTAAGCGTGGTGCACTTCTCTGAGCAAAGGCTGGACTGGATATGGTGGGAGCAGCAAATGATGGAAATGGAGTATAGTAGTAGTTGTAAAATTAATAGCTACAATAAAGAAAAATAATACTGATGATAATTACAAAAATAACTAATAAATACATTAATAATATTTTTTTTAAATAATTATTCTATTGATTGTTCCAGCATTTTTAGTAGTAGTAGTAGTATGATGGAAGAGGTCAAAGTATTGCAGTGAATGGGAAGGTGGTCATAAAACACTGGTTGAAGCAAGAATACTATATTATACATAACGTTTCGAAGCAAAGTCTTTAGAGATAACTGAGAAAGAATATGTGTCGAAACGTTTGTATACTATTCCGGCTTCAACCTTTATTTTCCCACCATCTTCTCACTCATTTATTTTGTCTCATCTTTCTCCCACGCATTGCAGCAAGTTGAGGTTCAAGATTAGTATTACCCTTGCTAACATTTCCATCATCTGACGACTTCTTGCATCTGTATATATATTACATGGAAGTAGAATTTTAATGTGAAAATAATACTAAGGCGCCACAACGTTTCCCATATACATTGTTTTTAGACACTTGATACTTTTGTTAATTACTGATTAGAGTAAATTTCCGGTCCATGAGTGATTTTGGTATATCATGTAATTTATTTTTATGCATTTTTGTGGACAATAAAATATCTATATCTATCTATCTATACTCGTATGCAAAAACATTAGGAATTCGCAACGAGTGGGAACTAATATATATTTTTCAAAACATTCACCGCCATGTATTGGATGGGCAGCTGGCAAGGTGACCGGTGCAAGAGCAGGGAGACTTACCATGACAATCACTTTTCATAGATATTATGGATTTACTGAGATTAATGTACCTATACGATAAGATTGTGTCATTACGTTTCCCTGTCAAGAGTAGAAGGTCGGATTACATGACCTCCAGGATGTATTAACGAAGATAATTGGTTATCTCTCTCTCTCTTTCTCTCTCTCTCTCTCTCTCTCTCTCTCTCTCTCTCTCTCTCTCTCTCTCTATCTCTCTCTCTCTCTCTCTCTCTCTCTCTCTCTCTCTCTCTCTCTCTCTCTCTCTCTCTCCGTATACAACCACTGATCTATAACACATGGATCGCGGAAGCCTGGCTCAGCACTGGTTCCAACTATCCGCCATCTTGCCAATACCAAAACAAAGCCTTGTTTCTGCGGCTCGCGTTGCTGGAGTGTACCCACTGTCTGGTTGTGCTTATCGCCTCGTCATGCCAAGCTGTGCTGCTATTAACTGTACAAACAGACCAGGACCTGGAAGTGGCAAATCTTTCCACCTGTGAGTAAAGCCGGTATTACACGGGCACTTTTCTGCTCAGTGAGCAGCTGCTCACTGAGCAGATTTCACTGAGCTGCTCAACGAAACTATTACACGGTGATCTGTGTTTTGATGAGCAAAATGCATACAGACCTGAGAGCGGTTATGATACAAATGATCATAGCGCTTCCTAATAAGCGGTGCTTGTTCTAATGGAGATAGCTTTATTTTGCGAGAAAAAAAAGAAAAAGAAATATATACTTTGTGGTTAAAGTTAGGTTAGGTTTCATTACAACCTATAAGGTTAGCTAGGTTAGGTTTCATTAAAACCTATAAGGTTAGGTTAGGTTTCATTATAATTATTATTAAAAAAAAAAAAAAAAAATTGGGTGGGGGGGGGGTTGCACAAAATAAAACGATCTCCATTACAACAAGCACCTTTTGTAGGCCAAGAAAAAATAGTTGGTGTCTCTGAAAACGACCGCGAAACTCTCGTCCATTATTACCAAAAGTTGTTTCGTAGTCTATATGAAACCATAGTCGTTTCGTACACTCAGCTCAGAGTTGAACTTGACTACTAGAGTTACGAAACAACACCAGGTATATACGAAAATACTCAAAATCAGTGTACGAAACTAACTACTTTCAATTCAATATACCTAATTAAGAAAGGTTTTTTGATTAGGCCAAAGGTTTTTGATTCATTTAAACTTCCTGTAATCTCCGAGAGTAGCTTCTATGGACCACTGTGGCCCGCGCCGTACCCGTGGCCGCGGCGGTACGGGGCTGACGCCGTTATAGTGGACGAGAACTGCGCGTTCGCTCTTTAGGTCAGACACACACACTCGGGGGCTAACACCGCACTCTTAGCCTCTCTCGCTTTACCACATACACCACACCAGTCACTACACACCTGTACGGCCTCGCAACACACCTGTCACTACACACCTGTACGGCCTCGCAACACTGTCACTACACACCTGTACGGCCTCGCAAGACACCTGTCACTACACACCTGTACGGCCTCGCAACACACCTGTTGTCTGTGTATCACCGTAAATAAATGACTTGGGAGGTTCGACGATGCACTAGGTTGGAAGTTTAGTAGTAGTAGTAGGTGTTAATAGTAGTTGTAGGTGGTAATAGTAGTAGTAGGTGGTAATAGTAGTAGTAGTAGTAGGTGGTAATATAGGATATCACATGCCAGCAGCCAGCACCCAGCCACGGCCTGGGCCGGCCCATGTATTTGTTTTGGTATTGGCAAGATGGCGGCTGGTGGCTGGTGGCTGACTTCAGTATCTCGGCCACAGCTAGCCCAGATCCGCGATCCATGTTATATAGATCAGTGTATACAACACATAACAAACAGAAAACAAATTAACCTGTAAAGGATCATTCCTTCACAGAAAGTTTAAAGCGTTGAATTTACTCTGTTTTTTTCACCTCAATAACATATATTTCTATCTTCTTTTTTTTTTTCTTTTTTTATTATTATTATTTTTTTTTTTTTTTTTTTACTCAATACGGTTACGTGTTTCTGTTATACAAATATCGACACAACTCCCAACCAACCTATATAGCCCACCGATGTCACCGCCATTAATGGTTAACCTCTCATTAAGTAACCGAACGAGTTGGACTTAATGGCGTTGTAATCGCTTATCTAACATTGCTACAAGGGTGAACGACCCCCCACAACAACAAGATAAGCTACCTTATTATACGCATTATTACATACAATTTCAATAACGTTTAACCCCTTATCGCCCAGATCTTACCTTTACTATAAAAAAATCGTATGTTGTTAGCCATAATATTACAAAAAGTAACTTAATATACCAAATTAGCTAGTGGACAAGGATAATAAACAGGTCATATCTATCAAATATTGGTTATATTAATTACAATCGTCTAATGATACCCAAATTACAATGAAAATTACGTTCTGGGCCTCAAGGGGTTAAGGAAGATATATGTGTGCGAACATAAGAGAGGAAGGGAGGGACGCTATAGACTCTAGGACCTGATAATTGTGTACAAGATTTAGCGTTGCATAGATACCGTATACTAACCCACGTGAGTTTTTTCTTCTGTAACCTTGTAAATAATTCATGTCCAGATAAGTATAGTGTATATGAATGCAACGTTGCGGTGTAGTTGTGAAATTGTTGTAGAGCATTGGTGCATTTACCTTTCTCCTCATTATTTACGTAATGCATATTGAGATACACCAAACGATGACATATATCAAAGCCAAAATAATTGCTTTTAAAACTATCTTTCTGTGGCTAATAAGTGACACACACACACACACACACACACACACACACACACACACACACACACACACACACACACACACACACACACACACACACACACACACACACACATGCAGAGAGAGAGAGAGAGAGAGAGAGAGAGAGAGAGAGGAGAGAGAGAGAGAGAGAGAGAGAGAGAGAGACGCACTTAACAACATGAATAAATCTGACTCAAGTATTGTAGCGTCACGATTTGCATGGTAAAAGGAAGAAATGAAAAAAAATTAAGTCACTGGGGGGGGGGGGGGGGAGTCGGCGGTGTGGTGATGGTGGTGGTGGTGGTGGCGGATATGGTAGTGCACGTGGCGGTGGTGGTAGTGATGATGGTGGTGACGATGGTGGTGGTGGTGGTGGTGATAGTGGCCAGTTTCCTGCGTGGAGGACGATTGGCATTAAATCAAGAAGTGCACGATTTGGGAGAGTGCCGCGCCGAGGACAGTGCCAGGGCCGCCTCACGATGCCAGTTGCCGGGAGCTGCTACTTTTTACTGCTACTGCTAGGACCTCTATAGTCGCTGCCAGCAACTGTACTACCACTACTACTTATTGTTATTATTACTACTACTACTACATCTGCTGCTATCGCTACTACTAGGCTACTACTACTACTACTACTACTACTACTACTACTACTACTACTACTACTACTACTACTACTACTACTACTACTACTATTACGACTATTATCTCTACTACTACTACTACAAATACTAATAGGGTTGTTCTTGTTGCTTTTTGTTCTTGCTGCTGATGCTGTTGCAACTGTCACTACTACTACTAATGCTACTATTAATACATCTACTACTACTACTAGTAGTACTGCTTCCACTATTATTGTTATTGCTACTACTACTACTACTATATGTATACTACTACCGTACATAACAGTAAAGTCGCCACCTGCAGTGATGTCGCCAGGCGCCATATATTACGAATTATAGCATCACTACTGATTTGTATGTGCCACTGAAGATGATACACAGTAGTTTATATCATGACTTTATATCTTGATCTACTCTGTTTCAGCGTTGTTTTATGCTTTGTATCTGCAAGTATATACGGTTTCAAATTTCGCTACACATTTATTTTTCGGGCGACGACGACAGCGGTACGACACTCAGTAAATAAACACTAGATGGCGACTCTACTGTTGGTAGCCACTTTTTAGATATTTTTGTAATTTGTTCATTTATAGCCATACTATGACACAGATGAAGACACAAAATGACACAGATTCTCCAGATAGCCCCTTCTAACTTTCCTGAAATCATGGATGTAGAAATGTAAGTATTAACGCCACCACACGTCTGTAAACAGAAAAAAAAGTTGTCCTGGCGACTTAACTGTTATCTACGGTAGCTACTATTACTACTGTGAGTACTACCGAAGTTGTATGTCAAACTCGTCGACTTCTTCCTTCTTCTCCTTTTCCTTCTTTTTTTCTTCTTCCTCCTTTTCTTCCTGCTTTTCTTCCTCCTTTCCTTCTTTTTCCTCCTCCTCTTCTAACATATGCGTTCCTCCATTTTTTGTTTCACTGATGTTGGTTTTCTCCCCCGATTTTGTATCATATCCACTATCCAGTCGTGTTGCAATACCTTTTTTTTTCTCTTTCTTTCTTTCACACTTGCCTTTTCCTACTCTTGTTTCCTCACCTCGTCTCTCTTCCTCTTGTTCTACTCTCATTATTTATTCCTTTCTTGTCCTTTTTGTTATTTTCCTATTCCTTTGCTGACATATTTAATTTTTTCCCTTGTTAGTAGTTGTTGCAATTGTCGTCGTCGTCCTCCTCCTCCTCTTCCTCCATGTATTCCTATGTATTCATATGTATTCCTTCTCTTCAACCCTCTCCTCCTCCCTCTCTTCCTCTCCTCCTCCTCCCTCTCTCTCCTAACCACCACCACCACCGCCACCTTACCTCATAACACTCCTTTATTCCTCTCAGACTCATTTCTTTTCCTTTCCTTCTGCCTCATATTTTATGCAGTTTCACCTCTCACTCATTTGACTTCATATTTTCCTCCTCATTTTGTCTTATTCCTTTGCATTATCACACCGCTCTCTAGGGAGTTGCTTTTCTCTCTGTCCTTCTGCCTCTATTCATTTGTGTGTGTGTGTGTGTGTGTGTGTGTGTGTGTGTGTGTGTTTCTCTATCTCTCTCTCTCATAAGCTCATCAACTACAGTCACTTGCTTATAACCTTAGCCTCACTCCCCCCTTCCTCCTCCTCCTCCTCCTCCTCCTCCTCCTCCTCCTCCTCCTCTCCTCCTCCTCCTCCTCCTCTCTCTCCGTCCTTGCGTCACAACTAGAAGTTAATTACGCTTGAGACAGGTGAGCACCATTTCCTTGCTGATTTAAGACCTAAACAAGAAGTGAAAATGGCTCTTAATGCAACTGTCAGAGGTCTTCCCCGGGGCGTCAGCTCACCTCAGGCACTTGGGGTTTTATTGCTCGCTCAAGGATGCATTTGGATCCTGCTCAGGCCAAGTATTAATAGAAGCAAGGTGCGTAGTTAGTCGTCTCCGGCCTCAAAAAGGATTTAAACACCCTTTTACCAGCAGGACGCAGGAGATTATTTGAGATTCGGTGGGTGGCTGCCTTCCGGTTATCGCTGCAAAGATTCTTGGAGATGTGATTATGTCCGGCCCTGTTCACACTCGTAAAATTATCTGCACTTCCTGTTTCTGCAGTTGTCGTTGTAAATACCTGTGATGATAATGTAGGAACGTTAAAAAAGATAAAGATAAATCAGTATACGTATGGTTTTGTGTTCTCGCTTGGCAGTAAATAACTTGCTCAGTATTGCAAGAAGCATTTCCTCTCCCTGCACCTTACACCTGTAGCACATGTCTTCAAAAGGTGATACAAATCCAGACTATCTAGAGATAATCAGTAGTCATTTTATTGTTTTGTATATCTGCATATTTTTCATTTAACACCTTCATCCCCAGATCTTCCCTTTGATACATAAAATCTTCTGTTGTTAGCCATAACATTACGAAAAGTAACTGAATATACCAAATTAGCTAGTGGACAAGGATACTAAACAGGTCATATCTATAAAATATTGCTCATACTCATTAATATTGTTTAATGGTAGCCAAATATATTACAATGGAAATTACGTTCTGGGCCTCAAGGGGTTAAAGATTTTGAATTTTATGTGAGTATGCTCTTTATCCTTGTTGTCTGATCCTGGACTTTATTTTACCTGCTGTCCTGCTGTTTGCGTCCCGTGTTCCGCTTGTCCAGTATATTAAATTTTTTCAACTTAATTTCAGTTTTAATTTGCTTATTTTGGTGTATTTTTACGTTTTTCTTCATTATAGTTATTATTCATTATATAGTTATTCATTAGTTATAGTTCGATAGTCCTTCCAGGGGCGTCATAGGAAGTCCCTTTGATGCTCCTAGGCCCCGTCAGGCTTCCTTAGTCACATCACTCGCATGCCACAAATTGTTTACTCGCATACTATATCACCCATCACTCCTCCTCCACCTCCCCTTCTGCCCTCATAGCGACCAACGAAGGGCCATATAAAACGCTATTGGGAATGTTTACGCGTGTTTTTAATGACAGGATGGGAATTATCGTTTACATTTACGGAGACATATAGGACTAAGTGGTAAAGGATAGAACCAATGCTAAATGAGTTTTAAAATACATAGTATATGGAAGGAAGGATGAAATTGCAGATTCGTGGATGCAAGATTCGTGAGCCACAGACACCCGCCTTAACACCACCACTATCATAGTTAGGTTATGATAATTAGGTTATAATAGTTAGGTTATAATAATTAGGTTATAATAATTAGGTTATCATAGTTAGGTTAAGATAGTTATGATAGTTAGGGCCGCGGAGATACTCTACGATACTTTAATGTTGGGAAAAAGTGTATAATATCTATCTATAGGTGCAGCTACTTCATTGCGCTTCATTACACATTCATATACTCATATATACGAATGTGTCCATCACGCAATACGGCAGCTGCGTCTATAGATAGATATTATACACTTTTTCCCAACATTAAATCTCCAGTCATGCAATTATCACCTCATACACCTAATTACCATAACTATTTTAACCTAATTATTATAACCTAATTATTATAACCTAACTATTATAACCTAATTATTATAACCTGACTATGATAGTGGTGGTTTTAAGGCGGGTGTCTGTGCCTCACGAATCCTCACACATCATCTCTGTCCCTCGCTATCCTGAACTGCTGTCACCCACCACACGTTTACCTTTCTTAAGTTATCATGTGTTTAAATTCTAATGCAAAGTTCATGCCGAATTTTTTTTACTTTTTCCAATTTTGTATTTTTACGAATTATTCTTTGTTTTCCTTATTTTGTTTGTCGTGTTTCTGTTCAGTACATGAAGGGATTTACAGTAATCGTCCAGACCCAATTTTTTTTTGCCTAATTATGTTGAATTCAAAACACCTAATCCACCAAAAATAATTGATTTCCAGGCCTTATTTCCGTAAAAACACGACTTTTGTAAAAAGCGCGCGAAAAACAAATTCTTCCCTCCAACAGGGCTACGCAGGTTATTGATGACGTCAGAAAAGGGACGCTCCAATGTAAACAACACTCGTCTGCCTCTGTGAGACCTGTCGGCAAATGTTATGATGAGCGATTGTACTTCGGTGTCAGACAGTGAATCTGTCGCTGTGATAGATCTAGAGTACGATGCTTAATCTGAGACCGAACTAAGTGACGCTGCTCGCGTATATGAGGAAAACGAACCAGATTGTGATGGGAGCCCAACCCTATATGTTTGAGCCAGAGTACGAGGTGGATGAACAGGTGTTAGCGGAGCCTGCTGAGGTTCAACACTACTACACACA
>JACEEZ010018746.1:1494385-1521885 GCA_016584305.1 Chionoecetes opilio
AGCAGCAGGCAGTCGTAGGCCGGACAGGTGACCCCATGCTTGGTTAATTGGATGTCCATCACGCCAAGCCACCTTTCCCTTAGGCTCCCAACGCACTCATGGGCCGCACAGGGAAGGAACAGGGCGCGCCATCATGCTGCTTGTATCATGTTGTATTATATTGTGTCCAATGCTACCTATTAATGCACGCACACACAACAACAACGCACACACACACAACAACAACGCACACACACACAACAACAACGCACACACACACAACAACAACGCACGCACACACAACAACAACGCACGCACACACAACAACAACGCACACACACACAACAACAACGCACACACACAACAACAACGCACACACACACAACAACAACGCACACACACACAACAACAACGCACACACACACAACAACAACGCACACACACACAACAACAACGCACACACACACAACAACAACGCACACACACACAACAACAACGCACACACACACAACAACAACGCACACACACACAACAACAACGCACACACACACAACAACAACGCACACACACACAACAACAACGCACACACACACAACAACAACGCACACACACAGTATTTTGAGACTCGTTGGTTCACAAAGTAGTGCACATATTAGTTATTGATTTTCTTGTTTATTCTGGTTGAGATTATTATTGTATACTATCTGTTGTATAGCTCTAAGTTAAGACAATTATTAAATTATAGATGATGCGTCACACCTGCCATCACGCCGGCTTTATTTTTATGTACGACGAAATGGCTAGAAACTCTTTTTTTCAATTTCTTTGGCTTCGTAATTTGGCATTGAGTCGCGTTTGTAACTTTTATGTTAATGCACTATTGAAAACATTGTACAAATGACCGTTAATGGACGTGGGAGCTTGGTTTGACAACACATTGATGCCAAGTATTGAGATTAATCCCTTGAGACCCAGATCGTTATTTCCATTGTAATTTGGGTAGCATCATACGATTTTTATTGAATATAAGCAATATTTTATAGATATGACCTGTTTAGTATCTTTGTCGACTAGCTAATTTGGTATAACCCCCTACCTCTAGTCTATATCTCTAGGGTGTAAGTCCCTACCCGTCAGGGTGGCTCGGTTGGTAGAGCTGTGGGCTCGCGTGCAGCGTCCCTGCATACGGTCAGCGGTTCGAGCCCACCAGGTTCGTCCTGGCGTGGTGGCGCTTTGTATAGTCAATAACCTTGTCGTTGGTACTTGCAAAGTGTCTAGATAGGATCAAAGTATCTTATCTGGTATAAGCAGTTACTTTTCGTGATTTTATGACTTGACAACATATGATTTTTTTATAGCAATGGAAAGATCCGGGCGCGAAAGGGTTAAGTAAGATTCGTAAGTAAGGCTGCCGCTAATGAGGTATTTGTTGTCATCCTTCATCCCAGTCTGAATGGAAACTCATATTAGTTATGTCAGAAATAATAGTTGTTAGTGAGTGTTTGTTGTTAATACTTTTAGCAACCGAGAAGCTCATTATTTACGTTAGGTTAGGTTAGGTTAATTAGGTTGATTAGGCTCATTATTTACATTATGTCCATGAATCAGAATGTCATGTAACGCCAAATGAGCTGCTGTACCAAGTGTGAGTTGGGGTTCTCACGTCAATCAGCTTGATGGACTGATCTGCAAATGAGAGTGACAGAGGCCTCCAAGGCGACGCTCCTCTCAGCAGGGAACACAACAGATGCGATAGGAGGCAGTGTGTGTCAGGCCACGACTACTCCTGGTAATTGGAAACTACAAGAGACAAGCTATGGTGTATTTGTTAGCTCGCCTGTATATACCTAATTGTAACATTTAGTTTAGGTTAGGTTAGGTTAATTTAGATTAGGTTAGGTTTAGGTTAGGTATTAGGTATATACTGAGCTATAATCTCGTGGGCCTGTCTCCGTATCTATATTTTTCTAGCTTTTCTTTGAATTGCTGCACACTTATTGCCTCTATCACCTCATCCTCTAGTCCATTTCAGGCGTCTACACCGCAATGGGGAAAGCTGTACTTCTTTGTATTAACCCCTTGAAACCCAGAACGAAATTTTCATTATAATTAGACAACCAATAGACGATTTCAATAGATATTAGCAATATTTTAATAGATATGTCCTGCTTAGTGTCCTTGTCCACTAGTTAATTTGGTATATTAAGTCCCTTTCCGTAATTTTATGGCTAACAATAGATGATTTTATATAGCAAAGGAAAGATCTGGGCGTGAAGGGGTTAATCAAACATCTGCCTTTCGTCAGTTTTCCTTGGGTTCCTTCATACTTCCAGCATCTTTTTCTCCTCTTGAAACTAGGTCTCTGTGGCCGCCTATGTGACAATTTAAACCCTTGTAAAATAAACGATTCACTCCCCTGCGATCCATAACGAGGAGCCGTGATCGTGTGTCGTCATATTTAGAAACACACGATACATGCGCAGGCAAGGTCCGTGGAATTACATGCTATAGGGATTTCTTAACTACCAAGGGACATACGAAAAAAAGTTTGTCTGTGATGGAAGCTGACGACTCATTCCAGGCAGCACACCATCCCGCTAATCACTCTTAAAATGAGCATAACACACGAATACATCTGACCTACCCTTGACACTCTGGCCTTAACCCCTTGAGACCCAGAGCTTAATTTCCATTGTAATTTGGGTACCATTAGACGCTTTTTAGTGAATATAAGCAATATTTTATAGATATGACCTGTTTAGTATCCTTGTCCACTAGCTAATTTGGTATATTCCGTTACTTTTCGTTATTTTGTGGCTAACAACAGACGATTTTATGTATCAAAGGAAACTTTTGGGGGTGAAGGGGTTAAACACAGCGGCCAGGCAAGTATAGAGGCCCTGTGCACCGCGCCTCTGCTGCTGAATGCGTGATGCCCCCATGAGGAAGGCTTCTATCGACCTGCTTGTTGATCGGTCCGGCAAATTAGCTCCCCTGGAGAAATTATACTGAGAGAGAGAGAGAGAGAGAGAGAGAGAGAGAGAGAGAGAGAGAGAGAGAGAGAGAGAGAGAGAGAGAGAGAGAGAGAGGAGAGAGAGAGAGAGAGAGAGAGAGAGAGAGAGAGAGAGAGAGAGAGAGAGAGAGAGAGAGAGAGAAGAGAGAGAGAGAGAGAGAGAGAGAGAGAGAGAGAGAGAGAGAGAAACAGACAGGCAGGCAGGCAGGCAGGCAGGCAGGCAGGCAGGCAGGCAGGCAGGCAGGCAGGCAGGCAGGCAGATAGACAGACAGACAGACAAAACCCTTATCATTGTTTCATTACCGGTATGAATTATGTATTTATGGACGTGCGTATTCATGTTCGAGGGTAAGTTAGCATATCTCATTAATAGAATAAGGACGCTATTATCATTATCCTGCAATCACGTAGTACTTGAAGACTGATAACTAAAAGGATAGGAATTTACATCGGATAATCAGTTCTTTGTGTGAATTATACGTGTAACTGATGTAATTATGCAATGTATGTAATATGGAATTTTTTTTGCATGTATAGTACTTACGTCTTTGTACAAGCATTTGATCTTTCCTCCCTCCGTTCAAAAAAAAATTTGGGTTTACTTCAATAAATAGCATGCCTTATTTAAAGGGGTAAGTTGGAGGAGGCGTGTGTAAAAGTACTCGTATATGTTGCTGTCTACTCGTTTTGTAATTATTCATTCGTGGGTATAGTAATCTGTCATAAAGTTTTCACCTTCAACAATCGGCCTCCTTTTGTGTGTGTGTGTGTGTGTGTGTGTGTGTGTGTGTGTGTGTGTGTGTGTGTGTGTGTGTGTGTGTGTGTGTGTGTGTGTTCGCGCGCGCGTGCGAGTGTGTGCGTGCGTGTGTGTGTGTGTGTGTGTGTGTGTGTGTGTGTGTGTGTGTGTGTGTGTGTGTGTGTCCTTTCCCCTTTCCTTGACGGGCCGTATTTTTCCAGAGTCTCAAACCACAAGCTCGAGATTACTACAAGTGACTTTAGGGCGAACCTCTAAGGCGCCGTGTAATTACCCGCACAAGTTTTAATTACGGAAGAATTGGAAAATATTTCTCACTGCCTCGGAAAGGACTTGGGAAGGAAACAGAGACCAGAAAAATGGGACCTTTTTCTTTTCTCCCTTAATCGAAGCACATGTATCAGGGAAACTTGTGAGAATTTCGCCCTAAAAGTTTTGCGCTGAACCGAGCAAAAACAAAGCATAAAAAAAAAAAAATGGAACAACCTAAATTTCTAACTGTATGTAATAGTTCCCGAAGTAGTATTTTGACTGTTTCATAATGGTGAGTGAAAATGGTTTGTAATATATGCTTACCTCGATTTTTGTTGTTGTTCATCACTGCTATAGTTTTCATGGTGTGCACTACGCCCCTAGCGGTACCCCTTGCCAACTCCCATGATCTCGATACCTTTCCTCCACCCCGTTAATTCTCTGTTTTTCATACCTTACGATTTGGTGTCGATTACTGTCTAATTTGAACTTCTTTTTTCGGGCCTCCCAAACCCCGAGCTCCTTACATTACGGGTGGAGCAAATCTTAAACAACAACAACATGATCTTGGGAATAGGAGGGACGGAGGAAGGAATAGGACAAGAAAGTAGGGCAGTACAAAAGTAGCAAAGTGAAAAAGAGTGGCGCAAGGAGGGAGGAGAAGAGGTTGAAGAAAAAGAATGGAAAAGAGTGAAGGAGGTAGGAGGGGCAGATGAGCGAAGGAAGGAAAGGGAGTCAAGAATGAGTAGAGAAGTAGGAAGGGAAGCACGGAAGTAAGGAAAGAGTAGAGGAGGTATTATAGTAGGAGGGGAGTAAGGAGAGGGTTGGTTAGTCGAAGAGAAAATGAAATAGGAGGGGATGGCGTCTCAAAGTTAGTTTCCTGAGTCAGGACTTGTGGAGCTCAGGCCAAACTTAACGTCTCGCTGGGCTGATTTATTTGCCAAGTTTCCCAGCCAGTCACATCGGGAAATTGAATTGCATCTAATACGCTAAATGGCACCTCAGCGCCAGATGTGAGGAGAGAAGGGGTGTTGAGTACATCCGAGAACCGTTTTGGTCTAGTTAGGTAGTTAGGAGATAGGTGAATTGATATAACTGATTATAATACCTGATGCTATATTCTTCGGTCATTTAAAGAATATTCCATTATGCCAACAGTTATTGAAGAATTTCCTTATCTGGGTCAAAGAAGAGAGAGAGAGAGAGAGAGAGAGAGAGAGAGAGAGAGAGAGAGAGAGAGAGAGAGAGAGAGAGAGAGAGAGAGAGAGAGAGAGAGAGAGAGACGTGTCGTGGAAGAGAGAGGTAGAGAGAGAGAGAGAGAGAGACATGTCGTGGAAGCAGGAACGCAAGCGACTGGAACTCCCGTCAGATTAGTTGTCAGCCAATCATAAGTGATGGAGTGAGTGGCTATTTCCCTCCTCCATGGCTTTTAGGGGAAGGGCTTCTAGCTGAATTTTTCTCAACTAATAGTATTTGTCAACTGGTTCCAGGATGTCAAGCGGCAAGAAGTGAGCGGTGAACACTGATATTATGAGACAGGTTGAATGTGATCTATTTTGGGCTACTTACTTCATTACCGTGACAATGAATCTCTTTACCGTTTTCACTCACAATGAATGAATACGTTTCCCAACCCTTTCCCACCGCTCCATACATTTTAAACACTATAAGTAGTTCGGTATGAAGTTCGAAGCAGTGAAGCTACAAACTGAATCAGACGGAGGAAGGAGGAGGGGGGGGGGGCGTGAAAAGAGAGGGGGACAACGAGGAGAGAAGGAGAAAGATAGTAAAAAATATAAGCCGTCGTAACAATTATAAGTAGTTCGCCAAAACCAAAACTATGACTATATTTTATAAATCAATGGGTGTTTCGTTACAGTAATATGTTTTTTTAGTACAGTATCCTAGATAAGAATTCCTTGGAGGTGGGCGTCGTGTGTTGCTGGATTGTCGAACACAGGCGCGTCGTATTCCTGTGAGGGACTCGTGTGGCAGTGGCGGTGAAGCGTCACTGCTGAATAGAAACCGTCGCGGTATTGAAGTCAACCGGAGGGAAAAATTCTTCCGTTCAGGGACAGAATATACTGAGACACCGATGTCTTTTATTTTCTCCACCATGGCGTCGCTGTGGTTTATCTATAAATAATATTTTTTGCTCTTTGACGGAAGTAATGTGAGCTTATATCACAACATCGTTTGGTGCCGTCATTCGCGTAGTCCTGCTTAGATACATACACTTTTTAAATCAAAGAAGAATCTAATGGAAGTATAATTCGTTGAAGAAAACGAGACGTTTTAATAGGGGTAAGTAGGCCGTGACCTCACATCTCCACCCTCTCCTCATCTTATGGAACACGTGGCAAAGGCGGAACAAGTATTATCTGCTGGTCACTGTTAGCTATGACAATACAATGCTTGAAAAAAGATTGAAATACAATTCCATTATAATGATTGTGATGTATGTCTATTAGTGGTCATATTTCCGCACAAGTACAATCTCATGTCAGGGTACACTATTAAAGATGCATTCATGCTGATTTAATTTATGCGAAGAACAGATAAATGTCACCAGACTCGTGACCCTGTATTCACAAAATATATCCTTCATCATATATATTTATAGGCTAATGGATAAAGCCAAAGGGTCTAGACCTAAACCCAGCTAAATTCATCTTTATTAATTGAAAATCTTTACAGAGTATCGCGCCTAATTTTTCATACCATTTTATATACAATTTTAATTCAATATATAATGCCTTCAGGAAAATTGCTTAATAGAAACAAAACTTACCATAATTCTTGTGATTCACTGGACCTAACCTCTGAAAACACAAAATATCTTGCCCCTGGGAGCAAGGATATAAAGGGTATATGTTTGTCACCCCCAGCGGGTGTGTTCGCTAAGATATGACAGTGCAACACCAAACTCATATTAGCTTGGCGATATTGCCACCGCTACTCTCACTAACGTTAATACGCGTGAGAACTTTCGTTGATAAAACCTCATTTTAGATACTGACAACGGACGCGGAAGTAGAATTTTCTTTGGATACAACAAGGGAACACACACACACACACACACACACACACACACACACACACACACACACACACACACACACACACACACACACACACACACACACACACACACACACACACACACACACACACACACACACACACACACACACACACACACACACACACACACACACACACACACACACACACACACACACACACACACACACACACACACACACACACACACACACACACACACACACACACACACACACACACACACACACACACACTAACACAAATACATACGTCAGTACACACAAATATTTACGCACAACGCTTATCTGATGGCTGCTGAAAACACGAAACCACGTGACACAGATGATCACTCAGAGCAGTGTTGCATGCTCGTGTGTGTGTGTGTGTGTGTGTGTGTGTGTGTGTTTATGTCTGTCGTCTGTATGTATGTATGTACTGTATATATAGGTCCGGTTTCATAATACTGTTACACATATTATTGTGGGTGGCAGAACCTCAGTGACGTCACCGCCCTCTCAGCTTATTTAGTGATGCCAGACTCTAATCCATCATCCCACTGGTAAATCTTAACCTTAACCATTACTGTTATTAAATTTCAGTGAATCTCTATAAACCATCAGTAAATATATGTGCCTCCTGTTTTGACCTATCCCTCGTCAGCCCTGAGACCCGAGCATCATCGATCTAAAATCCGTACGTCATCTGCCCCGGCCTGGACCCAATCAAGCCCGCCACCTGGTGAGGGACGCTGGACGATCCCTCACTACACCAGGAAGAAACAGAACCATATACATTTATGTTATATTTTTATTTACTCAGCTCGAAATGCTAAACATGGTAACTAGATATTATTATATTTTATTCTATCAGTATATCATCATTAACCCCTTCACACCCAGATCTTTCTTTTGCTATAAAAAAGTGTCTGTTGTCGAGCCATAAAATTACGAAAAGTAACTTAATATACAAATTAGTTAATGGACAAGGATATTAAACAGCTCATATCTATATAATATTGCTTATGTTCATTAAAATCTTCGAATTGTGGTTATATTACAATGAAAATTACGTTCTGGGCCTCAAGGGGTTAATAGGGTGACCAGCAACCGATTATTCTACACTGAAGAGGAAAGGATGCTATTGGTGAATATAGGAAAAGTCTTCGTTCTATACTTTTCTGCAATCTCTTACTATCTTCTTTATAGTTATAGGGACTGGGAACAAGCGGGCGAAAATACGATGAAATATTTCTCTATTGTGGACCAGATACTACAAAAAATAATGGTCTTCTATTAGCTTCACAGCCACCAGACTTCAGGTATGTTTGCCGTATCTCATCGTTAAAAACCTCCTGTAATGATGTAAGAAAAGAAAGTGTATTTTAATGGTGACCCTACAAGAATCCAAACTACAGCGAAGGTCCTGTGTTGAATGTGCTTTCCCTCCTCTCGTTGTGCATGTGGTGTACTGATAAGATGGGTTGGGTAACTCTTGATTCATATGAGATCAGAGTGCTCACACCACCATGGTTTGAGGAGTCACGATGGAACTGGGTAGCAAATCGTTCAGTGCAGATAATACTAATGTATTTTTCTACACCAAAAGAGACTGACTGACCTAGGACAGAAAATAAGAGGTAAATAAAAAGGCCGCTAATGCCAGTCCCCTTGAAGCATATAGAATGACTTACAAAAAGGGAGGCCCAATTTAGTCTTTAAAGTGTCTTGATACTAACTAAGTCTTCTCTCGTGAATTAATCTAAGTCGTAGGAAGATGGAAAAACAGAAAAAGGAAAAGTTTGCTTGTTCCCTCTTTCGTAATCCTTCCTATTTATCCATAGCAATGTTACGACCGCTCATATTTTTAACTACCTTTCTCCTTCTCTCCTCGGTGTCCCCCTCTCTTTTCACGCCACCCCCCTCCCTACCTCCCTCCTTCCTCCGTCTGATTCAGTTTGCGGCTTCACTGCTTCGTTTCGGTTTCAAAGCTTCGGTCGCGAGCATCCCAGTATTTTCTTCAAAGTCATGTGCACACCAGTTGTTTAGTGTGACCTGAACTCCCTAACCAACCACAATGGTATCAAAGCCTCGTGGTATGGTGGGTTTTTTTTATGTTCTGTGCCTGGATCCTAGCAGCCTTCTCTTCTTTTCATTTTGTGAGTATTGTCGTGTTTTTGTATGTACCCATCTCCTATATATTTCATATGACTGCGTGTTTTGTTCAGTCATAAACTAAGCAGTCGTGTTGGGTAGTAAGCCTCGCACATATTGAGGTTCTTTTAAGTTTTTTTTTGTATTCGCATTGTGGTACATATACACTGACACTTCACACCGGTGATACACTTGCTCATTATCGTTTTCTGTTTAAATAAGATTATTTTTATTTCTGGTTTCGTTATTCAGTAGACTATCGTTTGTTAAATATCCATTGGGTTTTTTTCCCAAGACTTCTGAAAGGCTTTCCAGTAATCTACTTTGCTTGACAGTTGAGTATTTATTTGTTTGTTAAATTATTAAATACTAGTCTCTTTTTGTTAACTTTCCTTTGTGCCTTCATTCCTTAGTTTCCTTTATTTATTTAATATAATATTTGGTCACACGGCTCGGACCTGGAAGATACGGCCAAGATACTTTAAATCCGTCGTAACAGCATTGACGTCACTGAAGGGCGTTGGTCTCTACTTTTAAGCATCTTCAGGAGTGTCTCAGGTTCTACATTTTATTCCCTTGTTGAGCGGATGAACACATTCATGAAGTAAAGAAATTAGGTCGTTCCAATTTCCATTGTAAAACTTTCGAAATTATGGCAGTCTTTAAAAGTTTCACATAGTTATCTGTTTTGTTTGTAATTGGAGCAAAAGTTGCTGTAAAAGCAATTTTGTCAATTTTTTGTCGCTAGCACCTGGAAGTTTGTGAGGCAGCACTTGACTTGCTAAGTTTACAGGGCCAAGCGCGTCCAATTTGCTGCACGCCCACCGAAGTTTTGACTTGACCCGATAACGACAAAGTTTGCGATGCACGTAATGACCTTTTCATCACAAATTGTTAACAGATCCGCTCGTCTGCAGGCAACACAAAGAAACCTTTACGTATTCCAAACTGTGAAGCAATGCCTTCGTTTAGAAAGTTATGTAAAACTTTCGCCTTTCTGGTTTTTATTTTACTTGTGAGCTTCTCGAAATATAAATATAATGAACATGCGAAACCATCGCTATGGTCTCTTTTATTTTGTCTTCTTTTTCCACTTACCATCATCATCCTCGCAAAGAATGAGGTAAAATAATTAATATTTTTTTCATTAAAATGTCTGATTTATAATTGCTACTTTTCTCCTGAGTTATGTTTAAGAAAGGAAAAAGGAAAGTATTGCGGGTTAATATTTCTCTTCCTATATTAATAAAACCTTTGAATTTGTAACCCTTGAATGAGTTTTGAGAGCTATTTGCACGTTGAAGATTTCGCAAGATATTATTATTTTTCTTTTAAGTAAAAGATAAAGTCTTATAAGATTGGAAGACTGCCAGAGTGTTGCACCATCAGCGTCCTCTCTGAGTTGCGAGTTTGTTGGGAAAAATCGTCAAACCCTTCAGCAGTATCCGGCGCGGCATTGACTTGGAAGTTTTATTATGAGTAATTCACGTGGCCAGAAAAGTCTGCTGAATAAGTCAGATTGTTAAAGTGTCCCGAATATGAGCTTATCTTTGCTCTGAAAAAAACACTTTTACCCGATGTACAAGCAAGCGTTGGGATAATTTAGCTCGGGGAAGCCCATAAATTTTTGTGTTGTAACAATAAATTTATACTCTACAATAGCTTTTGGGCAGAAGTTATTGAGTTGGGGTTTTATGGGCCTGGCTTCTCTGAAAGTGTTGTATGGGCCTGGCTCCTCTTTACAACAGAATGCAAGACGTGGTTCTGTAAAGTTCAAGAGTTTCACATATTAGGAGAAGTTTCCTCCACTCGATGTAATGACAAGCATTGAAGGTGATCCATTTGCATGTTCGAAAATTACTTTCAGTTAAACTTTTCATAGAAAATTATTACTGCGATATAAAAGTCCTCGACGAAGTCAACATCTTCCTAATGACACCTACAAAAATATACATTCTTCTCTGAAATCATAAGCGAGGATGTAAAAAAAAAAAAAATTGACTTGACAGAGGGACATCATAAATGCTTCCTTAGTTGTGTTAAATTCTTTTTAATGAAGAAAATGTGTTCATGCTGGGGTGGTGAACGTAAGCCAAGTCCAGACTTCATGATTCCTCAGTGAAGAAGTGGAGCGTAGATTTATCTCGGGCGACGCTCGTGTCAATGATGAATCCAGGTCTGGCAGGTGATCGACGTCCATCACCGTGGAGGAAACCGTAATAAGGAGTGACAATGCGTCAAATAGTAACTTCAGTAAAGTCAGATAGTAACATCAGATAAGAGGTCTGTGGGTTTTGTTGTGGATCACCGAACATTGCTTCTTGGACGCAGAGATTGTTGCCTCCTGATGTAAAGAGAAACCGGTTGCAGTGTTCGGTGGAGCACTGTGATAGTCACAGAGTGGAATAATTTTAGTAGCAGTTGTACACTGACCAGAGCCAAAGTGTGTCTTCATCTTTGTGACCATGAATCAAGCAAGACTCAAAACCTCAAAAAAGCTCAGCAATCTTCCAACATTAAGGAGATCAAAGCCCAATCTACTGCTGGGAAGATGATGCACAATATTTGCGATGGAGGAGTGATCCAGATTGACCCCATGCTATACAAGACTGACATTACGAGTTGATATTACGCAGATTTGCTTTACTGTTTGCGCGACTCACTTCTGGGAAAACGAGGAAGAAAATTGTTGAGGACTTTCCCGTTGCACAAGACGCTCCTGCTGCCCACACGTAATGGCACAGTGTGGGGACAAGAGAGTCTGATTGTGTACTCTGCGGGTAATACATCACAAATCTTGCTATTGAAGACTGTATAGGGTCAAGGAAATGTCGCTCCCACCATGCTCCTCAAGGCTGGGACGTACCATACGATTCCTACCTGGAGATACCTTCATAGGACTCGATATAAAGATGGTGAGGTGTGAAGATAATTGACTAGGAACTGTTGAAGAGTAAAGTTAGTTGTATTGTGCTGACCGCCGACTTTTTTTTAAGGTTCGGCAAAGAACTTATTGATCCATCAGTAGTACTGTAGTAGTATTTATAGTATTACCAGAACCCTTAGTACTAGTATTGTCCGTCTTCAGTCTTCAGAAGTACCAGCAACACCACAATCATCAACATCCCCCTCCCACCACCACCACCACCACCACCCTATGTCATTGACCTGTGCAGTTCAGTATACAGGGCCACCACGAGCCGCCAGTCCCTTGGGTTGTGTAATGGAAATGGCATCCTGTGGCGCGGTCAGGGTCGAGCCGCGGCACCAGTAGCAGCCGTGTGATAACCTGCATCCTGTTGTAGCTCTATGTATGTAGATGTAGTAGCTCTTCGTCAGCCTCATCCGCTACAGTATTTCCTCTCCAGCCACAACACTCACACTACTCCTCAATTTGTTAAAAAGAAAGTCTTATCGTTACTTTACGATTCATCCAAGTTGTGCTGCCCCCCTAAACAAAATAATTAGGCTCAGTGAAATGTATTCTTGCCTCAATTGTCGCCTAAGTGAATGAAATAATTGTTGTGGTGATTCCTGAGACAACGACAAGAAGCAGAGAGGAAGGTGTAACAGAAAACCGTACTCGACTCACTAAGCCACGTCATGTAACTAGGTGACTCCCGGGTCGCCACAGCTATGGAGGCTACAGACACCGCGCTCATTCAGTACACCTTTAAAGGTCAACTCTATAATTCAAGGCTTAACCTATATAGTGGCTGGGTACGATACATTTTCGTGACATTTCAGTTTTTAAAAGGAGAGATTTGGGGCAAAGTACGGAGGTTTCTATGAGATCGCCTTTAACGTGCATGCCATCCGTTTTAAAGCACGTCATTCATGGACGTTCATATTATGCAATGGTACAGTACAGTGATTAAAGTGGTGCTCCCTTGCGGTACAGAAAACTTACATTAACACACGTGGTTGATTGCAGGCAAGCGCTGGCAGGCGACATGTACTGTACGTGTAGCCCACCAGCTCCCAGCTGATCTGTACCTGCTGTATACATAATAGCCGAGTGAGGTAATCTTAGCGATACATTGGCCTAATGTTTATATATCGGTATCGAACTGCAGCATCAAAGCCATAGAAGTGTGATTGACCTGGTAAACACCTCTTTCTGGGGTCTGTCTCTATACTCTATTCGGGAACTAGCAATAAGCAGGCATTTTATTACTTTTTTTGTTCTGCCTCAGGTCAATCCAATATGATGTTAAAAATAAGTGCAGGAAGCTATTGCCTTATTCACGTGGCTTTCCTGTTCTATGACCTTCAGCGAGATTAATATGCAAGTGTAAATAGCGTGTACTGTGATGGTCTAAAACAATGTTAGTATGAGGACAGGTAGAAATGCCAAGCTGCTAAGGGCAAGGAGCAATTGAGACAGTTAAAAAAGGGAATCGCATGAGACTAATAATTTTTATAATCCATGACTTTACCACTTTTTGTATGTGCTGTATATGTTAAGATCCTACCCTTCCTTATGAGATACTTACTCCGTCAATGATATCTCTTTAATATATAAAGGAGAAAAATAATTGACGCAGATGATGCAGAACACCCAACTTATGATAGATATTTTAGCAGATGTGTCAATTTTTTCATTCCTTGTGGAAGATATCACAAGAAATTTCAATGTATAGGATAGATTCAGTTGAGTGTTATTAGGCCAGAGGGGAGAGGTTTTTTTAATGCTGTGTTCAGTTGATAGATGTGAACATTTTAAAACATTTAAGACCACCAGATTAGTGCTTTCAAATTTGGAACATAGAAGGATCAGGAGTTAGGATGAGATAGCGTCACTGCGGGTCTTATCAGTACATATACAACACAAAAACAGATTTTTTTCCGTGATACGAGTAAAGTCGTGATTTTCTGTACTCGTTAAGAATATATCAGCATATATGTTCTGAATATTTTATGTACCTAATTGTATAAATGTCAGTTCATCAGATATATCGACTGTCTTACTGATAAAGTCGTCGTCCATTGACAGTGTGCAGATTATGGTAACGAATGTACTGTCTGTCTTATAAGTTTAAAGCATTTTGATAGTGAGCTCTGATGTATGTCTTCAAGTTGAATGTTATGGGTGAGGGATTGGAATACCTTGTGTCTGTGCGTGGGAGAATGTCATGGTGGGGGAAGAGCGGCAGCTGTCACTGTGGCATGGCGTCACGGCCACGAGGAGGCTCCCCCAGTGTGCAGTGGCAAAACTTAATTTTCCGTGAGAAAGTATTTTTGTATCCCACGCCATGTCTTGGTGCTTGTGTCAGTATCACTTTACACCCCTCCACCCGAGCTGTCAGCAGTTTGTTCCCATATGCTGACGCAACCACAAATTTTGTTGTTTCTCAAATTTTGCTATTCATGTTTGTTTTGTTATTCTGGTGTAATCTATTATAAAGCTAATTTAAGTCAAGGGAACCTGTTTTCTTAAAGAAAAATAATTATGGTGAGTATCGAGTAGGTATTGTGTTACATACGCTTGTTCTCATGCTGGCAAAGGAAGAGAGGCAGCTTATGAATTGTACAGTAAGAAAACACTCCAGTTTCCTCATAGTCACTCCTTCCATTCTTCTGTTCGAATCTTGTTAAATTTGTTTTTCGAAACACACTTTTTCATTGTAAGAAATTTTAAAATCTCACCAAATCAAATTATTAGCGAGACTTCTGTTAACTCACACAAAAAAAACATTAACAAATATATTTTCCCCATTATTCCTCAGCCAGGATGGGCCTTTGCATTGTCATTGTTATCTGTAACGCCGAAGCGTTTGTTAAAGAAATTGCTACCTAATAGGTCTGGCTGGGCTTTTTTTCCCAATCCCACCTCCACCGATTGCATTGTGCGTTATCATAATTCTTCATCATTTGCTTCAAGTTTTTCTTTACCATTGGAGTGTAGAAGCCTCCCTACTGTGGCCAAGTGTCCTTAGGAAGCTGAGAACCCATAGCAGGGCGCACGCGGCCTGAGCTCCCTGCCTCACTAGCCTGGCACCCCCGAAAGGATGAATAATGGAGCGGATTTGTAAAAGATTGGCAGGCGTATAGCTCCTCCGCTGATTCAATACTGGGTAAGAAGCCCCTGAAATAGCCTTTTACAACCAGAAGATGAATGGAATCACAAGTCTGACATTTTATTATTGTTAGGTTTTTTCCTAGAGGGTTGAAAAGTTGCAAGGATGAATGGAGACTCCCTGGTGAGAATACATAGAAGAGCGTCGGTCTTAGTGTTGCCGAGGGCGTTTCTCATTTGAAACGGAAGGCTGATGGGCGTTTTCGCCTGTACATACTACATACGTACATACTTACTATACATACCTGGGCCACCATTTCATTGTCCTCAATTTGATAGCAGTGAAAGGAGGACGACTCGAGGGGTGACGATGGCATAATACATGAAATAAAACTAGGTGACAATGGCGTGTCAGGAGCCAAACCTGGCAGTGAGGAGGGGAGAGCATGAGGCTCGAAGGGCGCCTTCCTCACCGCCATGATGTCACGCAGCAATGGTAGCTGTGGCGAGGCCTCGAAACACGTAAGACATAAGAGGCCCACTGAGGAATGTTGTAAAGTCCCGTGAAGATTATCCATGTGACGATGGGCCGAGAGGAAGCCGGGAGCTGGCGAGATGAACTTAAGCACCAGGAGGTGGCAGGAAAAGGGCGGCTGGAAGATTAAAGAAGACCAAGTAGTTTGCGTTGCCTCGGCGCGGGAAAGCAAAAGTTTTTGATCATGAAATGATTGGCGAGTCTCCTCGGAGTGACAACCGCTGCTTTTCTAACTTTTGTAGATATTGTCCTGGAGGTTAAAGAGTTGTGAGGGTGAATGGATACACCTGTGGCTATTAGCAGATAGTTATTTGATCAAAGCACACAGGACATCAGTCCGGAGCTACTGCCGAAAGCGCTGCTTTGAAAACGGAAAAAAAGTCTGCGCCGTCGCTACATACATGCTTGTATATGTAAACGATCTACATATAATATATATTCTTCAACTTCATTATAACTAGTACCACTACTACCTCCACTAAACCAAAGTCTTCGTAATTGTAACTAAGGTATTTTAATCAAATTTGTTATGGTCAGCCTGCCGATTACCTGCGAGTAATCACGAAATATTCCCTTCACACATTGTAAAGAACAGCATGACACGAATGTTGACCTTTATCCCGATGTTGACCGTGAATCCCTAAGTGATAACGTAAGACCCTGAATTATTTTCTTTTTTTCCCATTTTTTTTTTTTTTTGCATCATAGGAGCCTATTGCATCATTCGGCTAGGGCAGAAAAATTCTCCCAAAAAGATCTGCTTATTGCCAGTCCCCTTATAGCCAATAGATGGAAACACAAAAAAGGTGGGAGGGTGTTGACCGATCTATTATATAATTGTGGGAGGTATCTTGTCAGTGGAGGTCATTGTAGGTCATTGCAGGTCATTGGCAGCCATCAGCGAGCAGCAGAGAGGTGAATAAATCAGCACCTAAAGCTGCTACCTTCCACCGACCTTGCCTGCCTTCACATCCTTTCACAGCTACAACCACCGCCTCCCACCCCTTCCTCCCCACCACACTACACCACCCTCCCACCCCTTCCTCCCCACCACACTACACCACCCTCCCACCCCTTCCTCCCCACCACACTACACCACCCTCCCACCCCTTCCTCCCCACCACACTACACCACCCTCCCACCCCTTCCTCCCCACCACACTATTCCACCCTTCCTCCCCACCACACTATACCACCCGCTTCATTTTTCTGCCTCCCCACTAACGACCTTTGTGTACTGACAGGGACTCCATCGTGCCTTGCTCCGCGTCCGTCACTATGAGCCTATGCAATCCAGGGTTCCATGCTGATGCAGGTGATGATATTTACCGTCGTCAAGCTGCTGAGGATCAAGGGAGGAGAGAAGTTAATTGGGTTATACAGACAGGCCACTTGATACACTTACGGTAACTAAAAAGGTTTATGTAGCAATGCAATTTACGGATGCAGGAGGAAGACCTATGTAAGGTGTGGACCCCATTACCTCGTCCCTCGGTCAAGCCAAGGCCTTAAGAACTCTTAGGTCGAAGCATGGATCACTGCACAATTTTAACCCCTTGAAGCCCAGAACGTAATTTTCATCGTAATTTAGCTACCATTTGACTTTTTTGTGTGAATATAAGCAATATGTATAATAGATATGACCTGTTTAGTATCCTTGTTGACTAACTAATTTGGTATATTTAGTTACTTTTCGTAATTTTATGGCTGACAACATACAATTTTTTATAGCAAAGGAAAGATCTGGGCGTGAAGGGGTTAACGGTAATCGGAAAGGAAGTAACGAAAAAGGTTAGGTTAGTTTTGGTTAGGGTGTCGTACTTCCGATACTTTTGTCATCCTTGGCCAATTGTTTACAAAATTATGATTATTTTTTTTGCAGCGTTCTCTCAGATGTGTTGCTGTTGTTATAATGCGTCACTCTATGAATCAATTGTTCAAAAAACGTCCCGATGAAAGAAAGTGATTCATGAAGGTCACACTCTTCTTGTTCATAATTCCCACATGCCAGATGATTCTATACTGTTCTCAAGATTCTGACTACTTCTTAATACTACTACTTCTCTTTAATACTGATTCTTATACTATTCTATACTATTCTATATTGTCAAGGCGATGATGGGTGTCCTCTTCGAAAGGTCCGTAGCTTGACCTCCAATGATACCCCAGCAACATACGCTGAGCCTATGAGATCAATAACTGAATGCCAGACCGAAACAACCAAAACTTTCCATAACCTAACCAAACCTAACTCCCCATTCACCATTACGACTCATTTTAACCGACAATGTCATCACTACCATCTACTTCAACATTACCATAACCTAACCAAACCTAACCAAACCTAACTCCCCATTCACCATTACGACTCATTTTAACCGACTATGTCATCACTACCATCTACTTCAACATTACCATAACCTAACCATACCTAACCTAACCTAACCTAACTACCCATTCACCATTACGACTCATTTTAACCAACAATGTCATCACTACCATCTACTTCAACATTACCATAACCTAACCACACCTAGCCTAACCTAACCTAACCTAACCTAACTCCCCATTCACCATTAAGACTCATTTTAACCACAAGTTCGTTTATTATGGCTTCCACACCAACCATCTCTATAAACCAAAACTATTTCACATTCACACTTCCTTTGTTCATATACCTTTAACGTCGACTCAGCCAACACAGCTGTTAGTCATCTGTACACTTAGAGAAGCAGGAAACATTATCATGATCTCCTTAAAGCCTCAGATTAGGGAAGAAAATCCAACTTGACAACTCTATAAAACCCGAACACGTGTACAGGATTATTCTCCGTCCGGGTCTGTTTACGAGTAGTCTCTCCGGTCGTCATTCCGAAACATTTACCATTGTTTGTATTATATTACATTGTATCTTATATTACATTGTTTGTATTGTATTATATTGTATCTTATATTAATATTACCCATGCTTGAAAATGAGCAGTGAAATTGTGATGTGATTAGCGCAACAAACTTTGAATTCACAGAGCTCACTTCGAATCCCGACAAATGCAGCGTACCAGGAAGAGAAGACTAAACACTGTGATTGAGTGTGCTACAAACCCTTATAATCCTCCTGTCGCCGCATCAACCTAAGTATAGCATAGGTATGACTTAGGGTTGAATTGGACTCTTTGAAACTTTTTACACACTGTATATAATGACGTTTGAATATTTAACCCCTTCACACCTAGATCTTCCCTTTGCTATATAAAATCGTCTGTCGTTAGCCATAAAATTACGAAAGTAACTGAATATACCAAATTAGTTAGTCGACAAGGATACTAAACATGTTATCTATAAAACATTGCTTATATTCACTAAAAATTGTTTAATGGTACCCAAATTACAAGGAAAATTACGTTCTGGGTCTCAAGGGGGGGTTAAAACTGGACTATTTTTTTGTCTTGCTGCTTTTTTTTTCGGTAGCAAGCAAATAAGTCACTGACAGTAAAATATATAGTTTGTATTGTTATTTTTCAGATTCACACTTCCGTTTGTCACTGTGCCACGTCTGACCTTTCGCTAACATTTGTTCTCGCTATTATTATGCCAGACAGGATCAGGCCGTAATGGCACCTCGTCACCGTGTATGTTTAAGGCAGTCATTATCAAAAGTTTGGTGTACGCAACGGTTGAGAGAGAAAGAAAGAGAGAGAGAGAGAGAGAGAGAGAGAGAGAGAGAGAGAGAGAGAGAGAGAGAGAGAGAGAGAGAGAGAGAGAGAGAGAGAGAGAGAGAGAGAGAGAGAGAGAGAGAGAGAGAGAGTTGTGTGTGTGTTTTCAGGGCCTGGTATTTCTTGGCTTCGGCGAGTTTTTTTTTTTTTTTTTTAGAGCATCGCTACTGTTCACAGTCTGGCTTCGACATCAGACAGTTTATTGAAGCCGAGTTACTCTACCTTAACCACGCTCAGAGGCAGAATTTCGATATTCCATAGATCGGTTAATTCATTTTCCAATACTTATCTCTTCGTCTCCGTCATGGGAGTAGGTTCTGTTTTAGAGGGGCAGAGTACAGACACCTACATGTTTCCCTGTACAAAAAGTACATCAAACCTTCAATATTAAAGGGCTGAACTCTGAACGGGCAAAAATATAACAAATATGTATTGGAAATGGAGAACCATGGAACAAATATTTGTTTACCAACTTTAGGGAAGTTTGATCATTTGTCTTGTCTTCTCGAAATTTTTAGAAAGAAAATCGAAACGCACGGTCCTTTCTGCCACATGAGCTGTAGGCCCATTGAGGGAGAAAAATGAAGGCAGGAATAAGATGGTAAGATATATCATGCATGAAAGAAGTGAAAGTCTTTAATTTTGAATGGTAAGTTATCAATATATCGAGAGTTGACAAAGAGGTACATGAACACAAGTACAAAGAATTAGGACAAGTGTACCCCATGCACGAGACAGAATAAGGAGAGAATAAAGTCTTAGAATGTACTGACAAACTGCATTGACAGAAGGAATAAAAGTTAAAAATTTCATAGCGCAAGGGAATATAGTAAAACTATTATCGTTGAGGGGTAAGAGAAATAAGAAGGGTATCACGGAAGAGAAACAGAAGGAAGGGAGAGGGCGGATAACCTAATATTCTTCCAATGACGACCGTACACAAGCCAAATCCATTTATCTCTCCCGCGAAGTATTGTCACAGCTCATACGTGTATCAGCCTTGTCTCTGCCATAGCGGGAAACTGTGTCGCAGTGATGGCAGCGGCTGTTTCAATATTTCGTTTATCTTCAACTCGAACATAAATTGAACATGAACTATTAAGCTTCAGGGATGTTATGCATGCACACCACGAGTCATGTAAACAGTGGGGGGAGGCGATGGTTGAGTGGTTAGGTCCTGGAAGTTATTAGGTTGAGGTCGTCGCGAGTTCAAGTCCCGCCAGGAACAACTCCTTCTTCCATCGTCGAATGGCCGAAGACTTCCACATGCTGCCCATTAATTTTGTTGAAATTTTTGTGGTTGCAAAATTGACATTGCTGCAGAATCACAATCTTAAGATACTGTGAAAAAGAGACAGGCGGCCTCGCTTTACAAGACTTGCTACTCACTCTCATATTTATTATGTCCATCTTATTAACCCCATGAGTCCCAGAACGTAATCTTCATTGTAATGTGGGTACCATTAGACGATTTTCATGAATATAATTAATATTCAGAGCTGGGCACTAAATACTTTGAATGTATTTAAATACTAAATATTAAATACATGGGAAAACTGTATTTAAATACTAAATATTAAATACATTTTACGAATGTATTTAAATACTAAATACATCAATTTTATTTAAATACATTTGTAAATACATTTTAAATATACAAAAATTTTAACATGTCCGAAAAAAAATTCCTTAAGAGATTTCCTTAGATTTTGGGTTTCCTTAGAAATTTCCTTCTCAGGCCTAAATTTCCTAAAAATAAGGAAATTTTCTTGCAAGTGGAAACACTGGTTCACTGTAACATCAGGATTGCCAGATAGTTGGGCGGGTTTATGGCCAAATTAACTGATAAAAAAGTATTGACATTTTTATATTATGAGTGTTTAAATACAATGTATTTAAATACTCATACAAGTATTTAAATACTGTATTTAAATACATGACAACCAATGTATTTATAAATACATTTCTAAATACACCAATTTATTTAAATACGTATTTAAATACAAATGTATTTAAATACTGCCCAGCTCTGCCAATATTTTTTATAGATCTGACCTGTTTAGTACACTTGTCGACGAACTAATTTGGTATATTTAGTTACTTTTCGTAATTTTATGGCTAAGCAACAGACGGTTTTATATAGCAATGGAAAGATCTGGGCGTGAAGGGGTTAATGTATGACATTCCCAATGTTTCCCACCTTCCTGCGACTTAAACTCTTTATTAAAATGAGGAGTATCAAGACACTTCCCGAACATCCAAATTCGCCCAAACTCCTCTTTAAATACTCATTATCTATCCGTTCTGCGTCGGGTGGTAATAACGCGGACTTTTGTGTTTTTTCTATTTTTCTACGTTAGACCAGCCCCCTATGACGTAAAAAACAGGTCTTCTTGAAGTGCGTGCCATCAGTACATTCAGTCACACCTGCCATGCGGAGGGGGGAGGATAGAGCGACGACCTGGTGTTGATTCAGAATATATTATCATAGTAAGTGTTAGTAAGTAGTAGTGCGTTATACCTGTGGAAGTCATTGCCCCGTGCATTGTCCCTGACTTGCCACGTGTCGACGGCCGCTTAAAGGTGTGAGGCGAATGCTGCGTGCGTGGGAGGATTGTGGGAAATTGTGAATATTGTTTTCTTAGGTTAAATGGTCGGGGATAGGAAAGCAAGAGAGGAAAAAGGTAGATGGTAGAGTAGCATTACAAAAATCTAGCCACGATGAAACAAACATTCAGTGGTGATAATACTAGCTATAATGTTGGTAATAATAATGAAAATGGTTTGTGTGTGTGTGTGTGTGTGTGTGTGTGTATGTGTGTTGTGTGTGTTGTGTGTTGTGTGTTGTGTGTGTGTGTGTGTGCGCGCACATTAAACTAACTACATTTGTTTGGCCCGAGTGGCGGTGAATACAAAAACGAAAAAATCTTGAGTGTGAGGAAGGAACTTGAAAGATGTACGATATACATTTACAGATTTAGATGACAGCTGAAAGGGAGGGAGGCAAAGAAGGGATGTACGGTGGAGTTCTTACGTCCAAAAAGATATAGAGGTGCATGACTAAATAGGATCGGAAGGATACATAAATAGGATGGGTGAAGGGTGAAATTGAACTAATGAAGCATGCTTAAGTCTCCTTATGCACTTGTAAATAATTGTAAATATTGATGTAAGATAATAAGAAGGGGATAAATGCTATAGAGAAATTTTTATTAATGCATGAATGAGTTTACACAAGTAAGACAAACAACATGAAATGATGATGAAAGCGTATAGATGATTTAGTCAACGAATTATGTGGAATGAGTGTTCTTGTAGCTCAGTTAATCTAAGTCATATATTGATTGTATGTCTAAAGAAATATTGTTCCCGTCTAACACTTTTTTGCTAGATAAAAGTGCTAACATCACGTGCATCACATTTGCTAACATCACGTGCATTTGAAGATGCACGTGATGGGAACGAAATTTAAAAGATAACTAAGAAAAGTAAGTGAGTTATGGAACTGTAGATCGGTGGCTTAAAATGTCCAAAGTGCACATTGCAGAAGAATGAGGCCCTTGGAGAGGATAAAGAAAAAGTGTAATGTAAAGTCTATGTAGAAAATTTATAAGAAACAGATTTTACAACGGAGATAGATAGATAGATAGATATGCTCCTAACACACATCGTGCAGTAAACAATTTTGATTAAGTAATGTGCCGCTATGCTCTCAACCTCACTTTTCCACTTACACTTTTCCACTTTCCTGTCTTTTCGTAATTTTTCTCCTTAGTAAAGACAAATAGACGTTATAATCTGTCTGTCCATTCCTGCCGCTTCGTTTTTTCCCCCTTCTTAGTAAAGGCAAATAGATTAAGATTAAGATTTTTTCCTTCTTTTCTAGCATGACCAAAGTTTCCCTGTTGGTCTTGATAAAGAGGCGCAGACTTAAAGTTGGCGCGGCGTGTGAAAATTAATGTGTTCATAGTGTGACTTTTTAGCGGCTCGTTCTCTTCACATCCCTGCCATCGTTTTTTTTCCTTCCTTCAATTCTTACTTATTTTCATTATAATGCGTGTTTATTTTTTATCATCCTGAAAAAAAGTATTCGCCAAGCTTAGATTTTCGTCAGATTTGTTTTATATTATCAGCTTTTAATTGATTATTTTCTTAATCCTTCCTTTCACAAACTATTCCAGAAAATGGCAATATGCTTCCCGGCCTCTTGTAGCTTCCTTATACTCATATGTTCTTACCTAACAACGCTTCCTGATTGCTTCACCTGTAGCTCATCCTTAACCCCTTCAGACCCAAAACTTGATTTCCATTGTAATTTGGATACCATTAGACAATTTTAATGAATATAAGCAATATTTTAATAGGTATGACCTGCTTAGTATCCTTGTCCAGTAGCTGATTAAGTATATTAAGCTATTTATCGTAATTTCATGGCTAACAACACACGATTTTATATAGCAAAGGAAAAATCTGGGCGTGAAGGGGTTAAGTCCATCGCCATGCACTCACCTCTTCCCTCCCCGTCAAACAATCCTCCTGGCCACACCCACGCCCAAACTAAGGCCGAAAAGGTTACAACAGCCAACACAATGAGCCGACTTTTGAAGGACACCATGGGCATTTCCTACCGTCCTTCGTCTTTCCTCCTCTTCTTAACTACTTCCTTATCTCCATCCCGTCCATTCTAAGTGATGTCCCTTCATTGTCCTACTCCCTGTACACCCCCATCAGTTCCTTCTAACATATGTTGCCCCATCACCTCTATACCCCATCAGTTCCCCATCTCGGCATGTCATTAGAATCGTCTCTCTACAATAATATTTTTTTTTATTATACACAGATGTTTATAAATAAATGTTGGGAATGCAAAGGTATAGAATGTGTTTTTATTGTATCGATTTATCTTGAAGCTATAAAACGCCACTCACCATTGCTCGCTCGCTCTCTCTCTCTCTCTCTCTCTCTCTCTCTCTCTCTCTCTCTCTCTCTCTCTCTCTCTCTCTCTCTCTCTCTCTCTCTCTCTCTCTCTCTCTCTCTCTCTCTTGGTTTCCTCAGCTGCATCAACCTCATCCCTCATGAACCATTGTCCTCCTGGCTAAAGTTTCTTCTTTTCCCATTGATTGATTTTAACGTCAGCACTTTTTTTTCCATTCTGTGATGAATTTTTCTTCTTTTTAGCTGTGTGCAGTATATCAGTTATATTAAGTTTGTCTGTCTGTTTGGGTCTGTCTGTTTGGGTCTGTCTGTTTTTCTGTATCTATTTATCTCTTTCTCTCTCTCCTCACTCAATCACTCACTTACTCACTCACTTAATCACTCATCACTCTCACACACACACACACACACAGACAGAGGAACACCCGGTCATACATGCTATTCACTACTACTACTACTACCACCACCACGACCACCACCTGCCTCTTCTCGTTACGATGACAACTGATTCATGAGGGACGAACAGTTACCGAGCGTGTTGCTGCCACCACTGAGAGAGAGAGAGAGAGAGAGAGAGAGAGAGAGAGAGAGAGAGAGAGAGAGAGAGAGAGAGAGAGAGAGAGAGAGAGAGAGAGAGAGAGAGAGAGAGAGAGAGAGAGAGAGAGAGAGAGAGAGAGAGAGAGAGAGAGAGAGAGAGAGAGAGAGAGAGAGATGGTAACCGAGATATTCTGCATATAGTATTTACATGGTAATGAGAATAAGAAAGGCTAAAGATTGAGAAGGTTAGACGCCTCCTGATTTGGTTAGGTTAGTATTACGTAAGTGCTCGTAAACAGGAACGAAATTGAAGACACTAGTGATGATGATAACCCTTGAGGTCTTCATTCCAGTACCTTTACCTTGAAGTTTATTATATTAGCACACACAGACAAACTTGATAAATATAGCGAGCCACCACACTGATCAGCACCGATCACAGCGCCATCTGAAAACATACCCAAAGCTTGACAAGAAGCACAAACACATTGTTAATAACCATGCTAGAGAACAACAGTTTGATTTTGTTATGTCAATAGAACTAATAAATCGTGCATCATATTTGTAGGCATGATTTTTATATTTATTTTTTATTATTATTTTGTCGTAGGATTATTGCCATGCATGGGACTGGTGCATATGGTCTGAATAACTCCGCCCAAGGAACTTATGTCATCGCGCAGCAGTGCAAAGACCTGGTCACGCTACTGGGCTTTCTTTACGTTGCAAAACTGTTCTTATTTATTAGGGGGATTTCCGCCACGCATTCAAGGATAAAATAAAAGACGAAAATCAAGAAGCATAACAAGTTTGAGTGACACAATTTAAGTCTTTCTATATAAACATTGTCATTAGTGGTCTTGAAATTATTTTCCTGTTTTTACTTACTTCAAGCTAACTTTCCATTATGAAACATGGTTAGGAGATGGTGTGGAGTGGTGGTGAGTGGTGGGTGATGGTATGAATGTGGTAGCGTTTTGGTGTGATAGTGGTGTGTGGTGGCGTGTTGGTGTGTGCACCTGTGTGCAAATCATGTTAAGAATGGATGCATTATTGTAGGGGATATGAATGCTCGCTTCGGGAAATCAGTAAAAGACTTACTCGCCCACTTGAATGTTCCCAGTAGTGAAAGATTATCTTACCCTACAATACCTGATGACATTAACACAGCAAATGCCAACGCGGAATTATTGTCGTCTTTATGCACTGAGAACAATTTACTTGTTGTTAACAATCTTAAGACATCATGTAGACACTATGTTGGTAACAAAACTTATAAGAAAAAAGACACGTGGGTGGATTTCAGAGATTGATACATGTGTAGCATCCTATGAGATGATAAGGTATATCACAGATTTCCGGGTATTACAGCGGAGCGGTCTCCCATCAGACCACGCCCCGATTTCTCTCACTGTTTCAAGTACAGGTGTGAATCTTGCCCTGGTGTGCGAGAGGGCGTCGGCGCCGGGAGACCACTCAGCACCACACGGCAACGCTGCCAGACACAGGTTATCAAGGAAGCCTGTGCGCTTTTCTGACATTGACAGGGAACTTTTTGAGAATAGTGTTGTTGATGTGAATATAGATGTTGACAACGATGATGATTTTGATGGTTTAGCCAATATGATATCCAATGAGCTCTACAGTTGCGCTGTTCGGAGTAAGAGCCATGACCAGGATATAGAAGTCAGGGATGATCATTTAGGTAAATGGGAGAGGTTGTTACAGGACAAAGATGATGTTAGAGTGTGGCGAGCCATAGACTGGAGAGGTAATTTTGATGTGTCAAAATATGGAAAAGAGGTGTCACCCGGAGATGAAGATTTTAAGACACACTTTGAGAGAATACTTAACCCCCCACATGTCCCACCCAACGAGGAAGTAAGCACAGAGGTTAGCATACCAGTGTTAGATAGCCCCATTTCACCTGCAGAAATTTTTGATCAAGTCAAGAATATGAAGCCAGACAAAGCCTGCGGGCCGGACGGAATATCGCCTGGTATATTTTCGCTGTTGCCTGTACACCTGTTTTTTACTATTGTTACCCTTTTCAACAGAGTTTTCATGAGTGGTCAGTATCCTTTATCATGGACCAGGGCAAAGATTTTTACCATCTTTAAGAAAGGGGACAGGATAAACCCAGATAATTATCGGGGAATTAGTGTTACTAACTCCATCACCAAGCTGTACGACATGGTCCTCTGTCATAGACTAGGCCAGTGGTTTAAGCCGTGTCGGGAGCAGGCCGGAGCACAACAAAAGCGAGGATGCCTGGAACATATTGTTACGTTACGGCTACTCACTGACTCCGCAAGGAGGAAGAAAAACAAGTTATTCGTGTCTTTCATTGATTTTTCGAAGGCATATGACGTAATGCCAAGACAAAAGTTGTTTATGACTCTGAAGCGTCTAGGTTGTGGAATGATGATGCTTGCAGCTATAGTTGCCATGTACCGCGTCACGGAAAGTATTTTAGGCTGTGCAGTTGTCACCTCCACCGTCGGAGTAAGGCAAGGTCTGTCCACATCTTGTCTCCTATTTATAATAT
>JACEEZ010018746.1:1536885-1584385 GCA_016584305.1 Chionoecetes opilio
TCGGGTGAGGTATTCCAAAAATACTTTTAGATTTTTTTAGCTGGGTGCTTCATAGCTCAGGGTAAAAGGGTTGGGGTTTCAATACGTCAACAAAAAGGTGATGGTTCTTCCCCACAAGTCCTTCAAATACTATATATTATTGGATATCTAATAGGATATCTTACCCAGCTCGGACCCCCTCCCCCCCCTCAAATTTTCTGGCGGTCTTCGACCTCCCCCCCCTCTGGGCAAGGGAAGGTAACGAAGGCAAGACGTGGGTTAGAGGTCCCTCCCCAAACCCCCCCCCATCCCCCCCCCCCCATCTACCTCCCTCCCCCCGGCCAGGGGGAAGGGAACTGATAGACATCCCCCCTCCCCCCCCCTCCCATCCACCACCCCCCCTCTGGCCAGGGGAAGGGAAAGGTGGATGAGAGAAACCCCATCCTAATCCCCCTTCCCACCCCCCTGACCGCCCATCGACCTCCCTCCCTCTGGCCAAGGGAAGGTAACTGATGGACGAGACATTGGTGAGATAAAAAAAAAAAAAAAAATAATAATAATAATAATAATAATAACGGGTTGTAATGGTAAATGTCAATAGTAATGGGTCGGGTTGTATCTGATGGGAGAGGTTTAAGGAACGGTCGACGTCATATGGGTGGTTCAAGGGTCGTGGTCAGGATAGGTTGCAGGGTCGACGTGATGACAGGTAAGGTCAAAGTGATGGAAAGGTCAAGGGTTAGGTTAGGGATCCACCATGATGGATCCGGTTCGAAGGGACGTACCGTATCTGCCTTCTCGCATCGGACCCCAGACCCTAGCCCCCAGCCCGCCCATCACCCAGACCCCCACCACCATCCAACCGCACCCCAGCGCCTAACCAACCCAAGGGTTCATTGCCCACCACGCCCACACCCCCAGGCTATGACCACAGACCAGACCCTAGCCCTCAGGTACTAAAGATATAAAAATAATAAATACACAATAAAGGGTGTTAATCGTAAAGGGTTAATAAATAGAAAGGGTTAATAAAAAGAAGTAAAATAAAAAAATAAAAGTAAATAAAAGAAGTAAATAAAAAATAAATAATAACATGAATATAATATGACATGAATATCATATGAATATAAGCATAACATTTATTATTTACAATTTTTTTTTATATATATATAATGTACTATACTATATATATATATATATATATATATATATATATATATATATATATATATATATATATATATATATATATATATACTATACTTTAGTTATTCAACCATCCAAGTTATAACCAACCTTCTTACGACAGGTATATTATATATAATATATGTTATAAAGATATATAATATCGTAATTAATCCTCCCACTTCCTCCTTCCCTCCCTCTCCCTGCCTGCAACCCTGGAAAGCAGGCAAGCAGGGAGAGGGAATTTGTGTATGTGTGTGTGTGTGCGCATGAGGGAGGGAGCATGCGGTGAGCACACCACACCACACCACACCACCGCACCACACCACACCACAGGTGATGCTGTGTGAGCACAGGCATATCGATTAAGATTGACAGATAGATGGATATATATAGTTAGATAGATTGATGGATAGTTTATGTTTATGTATGTGGATGTTTAAGCATGCCCAGGTATCATTTAATTGCCCATCATCATTTAATTAATTTTCTATACAAGGTACATCAGTCATATTTCATATGTGACTTGTGTGCATTATCTTTTAATGCATTTTATATTGACTGGGGGTGTAATTATTTTATGAATTTGATAAAACAACGTATATCATATCAATCAGTAATCGATTACAATTCTATCATATTATATCTGAAATGCTATAGTGACGTATTCCATAATTATCAGACATGCGTATGATTTGATTCATTTTCTATACCTGGGGATATATGTGGTTGAGGAACACCATTCAATTTTCTAAATTGATGTTTGAAATACGGTTACGGTAATCATTTTTTACAAATATCATTTTTGAGAAAGCTGTTCGCAGATATTAGTGGTTCCAAATTGTACCAGAACTTTGATAGTTTTATTTTTAACAGCTGAATGTGTCTCTGATAAAGCAATCCAAAACTTTGCTATATCATTATAGATGTCGAAATTTACTCTTGACTCGTTGTCAGCCTCGTTATTTGATTTAAAAAAAAAATTATTAACTGAAAATATTTCAATCAAGTTTGCACAAAGTAAATTATTGAATTACATGAAAAAAATATTTAATGAGTACGTTGAATTTCATGACAAGATTTCATGACAAGATTAGAACTTGTCGTGTGCAGAAGAAAATGAGGAAGAGCTCTTGTCAGTGTGACGAGTTTTCTTGTCAAACTATAATGACGAAGGCCGATCTTGTCACAATGACAAGATTTCGGCAATTCTGTGTTTACAGTGAAGCATTTACAAATTGTGCTAAATTTGTTAATAATATTACATTTTTGCTCTGCATCAGCATTGTAAATTTAGAGTGATTTGGATGTAACCAGTAATACTCTGGTATGTATTCTTAACTGAATAATGTCCTCATTTTGACATTGCAACAGAACATGATATTCGTCTCCTAGTTGTCTGTCAGTACATTGAGTACAATAACGCTCTTCCCTGCTTATTTGACTACTAGCCGCAAAGCCGCCCTCCGGGCGGACTTTTTGGCTAGCTCCTGCGGAGGGCTATTGGTGGGCCTTCGGCCCACCACCTCTCCAGATAGCCCCTTCTAGCTTTCCTGAAATCATGGATGTAGAAATGTATGTATTAACGCCAACCTATTCACATCACCCCCAACCCATTCACTCACCCATTACCCATCACCCCCCACCCATTCACTCACCCATTACCCACCACCCCCCACCCATTCACTCACCCATTATCCATCACCACACACCCATTCACTCACCCATTATCCCTCACCCCCCATCTATTCCCTCACCCATCCCCCATCACCCCCCACCCATTCACTCACCCATCACCCCACGCCCATTACCCATCACCCCACCCATTACCCATCACCCTACATCAAGGTTTCCTCAATTCTCGCAACCCACTTTTTTTTCACAATTCTCGCTAATAGGCTGCTAAAAAAAAACGAAAACAAAAAGTGATCAGATCATCTCATAAATGGGCTTAAAACCTTCCCCTGCTCGAGCCGGTTCCAAAAATGTGCCATATGAGGGGATTCCGCCACAGGGGGTGGCACCTGGAGCGGACACACACACACACACACACACACACACACACACACACACACACACACACACACACACACTTTCGCTAATATTATTATAGATCACCACACACCCATTCACTCACCCATTACCCCTCACCCCCCATCTATTCCCTCACCCATCACCCATCACCCCCCACCCATTCATTCACCCATCACCCCACACCCATTACCCATCACCCCACCCATTCACTCACCCATTACCCATCACCCTACATCAAGGTTTCCTCAATTCTCGCAACCCACTTTTTTTTTCACAATTCTCGCTAATAGGCTGCTAAAAAAAAGAAGAAGAAAAGTGATCGGATCATCTCATAAATGGGCTTAAAACCTTCCCCTGCTCGAGCCGGTTCCAAAAATGTGCCATATGAGGGGATTCCGCCACAGGGGGCGGCACCTGGAGCGGACACACACACACACACACACACACACACACACACTTTCGCTTATATTATTAAAGATGTCTTCCAGTAATAATTAGCAGCTGATTATTTCCTGTGCGGAATTTAGTTAGAGAGATACGATTAGTTTTATTTAGTTTGGCTAAATACTCTTCAATCCCATACACTTCTTTATACATCTTATAGCTACTGCAAATGCCTCTGCTTGTTACATTTCTATACCAAGTTGTTATCCAAATATCTTTTAATTTCTGTTCCACCGCTTTCCTAAACCATTTTGGGTTGTTAATAGTTTGCGTCATCCACACTACTGGCAAACCACACTCAATACATATATTCTTTATACATTCTAGCCATGGCGATATATAAACACCACTTGTGTGTAGCTGCAATAAACAGTTGTACATTACATAACTTCATTTTGTTTGTTTTCCCATAATCAATTTAGACCAGTAATGAATCATCCTACACTTAATAGTTATTTCAAGTGGATACACCCCTAGTTCTCCATATACAATATCGGTGCTAGTATATCTGTGTACATACAAAATATGTTTCAGAAATTTAATTTGTAATAGTTCTACCTCCCGTATGATATTATCACCCCAGACTTCATAACCGTATGTTAATACGGGTACAACCATAGTGTTAAACAATTCAATTTGAATGTCAACTGGCAAGTCATATTTGCGTGAGGTGCCAATTAGCGCGTACAAGGCCCTCGTTGCTTGTTCCTTTAATTCCAACTCCCCCTTCCTAAACCTCCCATTATAATTTAACAATATACATAAGTATTTATACTCGCTAACTACCTCTAATTCCTCACCACCAAATTGGAAATTGTAATTACTTGTTTGTACTTGACCTCGGCTAAACACTACAATTTCAGTCTTACTACCGTTAACTTTTAATTTCCACTCAGAACAATAACTATGAAGAGCTATTAGTGCCTGTTTCATGTTTGCCTCACTACTACATAGTACCATTGTATCGTCTGCATACATCAAAACTAATAAACTTAAATAAACATTCAGAAGATCATTATCGAAATCTAAATAATTACAATTACATTCAATAAGCTTTTCTTGTAAGTCATTAACATAAAAAGCAAAGAGCAGTGGCGATAGGTTTTCTCCCTGTCTCACACCCGTGTTACACGTAAATGTGTCAGACAGTTGTTGATCCAGCATTACGCAAGACTTAATATTATTGTACATACTATGAATAACCTTCAACAATTTACCATTAATACCATCCCTAACAAGTTTATACCATAAACCTACTCTCCACACCATATCAAATGCCTTTTTGTAGTCTACAAACAAACAAAACAATTTTCTCTTCTTCCAGTTAAACAAGTCAATAACACATTTGAGCAAAAAAATGTGGTCCAGGGTAGAATACTCCTGCCTAAAACCTGCCTGCGTTTCATTAATTATATGATTAGCCTCAGAATATTGTTTAAGGCGATCGTTCAGAATGGATGTAAATAATTTTCCCAAACAGCTTAACAAAGTGATTCCCCTGTAATTGTCCGTGTCGTTAGCGTCTCCCTGTTCTTGTATAACGGCACTATTACCCCAGTCGCCCACTCTGATGGAAAAACACCCGTATCCAATATCTTATTGAATAGTTTGACGTATAAGGGACACAGTAATTCTTGCGTGCATTTAATGTATTCATTAATTATATTATCAACACCAGGAGATTTATTATTTTTTAGCGTACTTATGCATCTTTTTAGCTCATCAGAAGTGATGGGACTATTCAATAAAGGCGAGTTGTTCTCACCAAGGATTTCATAGTTAATGTCCTCGTTACTATAGTCATCATCGGTAAATAGCAATCTAAAATGGTCGTAAAATTCGTCAAGTATAATCTTGCTCTGTGTTACTTTGATTGCCTTTTAATATTTTCCAATATAACTTTGGATCTTTACTTTTGACTTCTCTTAGTTGTTTTACTATATTGAGATTTTCTTTATTCCTCGCCCTTGTTATTTCTTTCTTGTATTTCTTACTTTTCTCTATCATAGCATTATACGTAGTGACACTTTTATGTTTATTATGTTTATTTTTAGCTTTGTGGTATACTTTTCTAGCAATAAAGCACTGTTTGTTATATCCTTTCATATTAGCATTATTACTCTTTTTTTATATATTTGCTCCTACTACTCTGTGAAAAAATCTTTAAAAGCTATTTCTACTAACACAAGTTTTAACTGGTGAGCTATATCATCCACAGTCATGTCATCCACTCCGTCAAGCAGCTCATTCACTCTGTTACCATCCACACTTCCCACGTACTCACTCTTTCTCTCATTTTTCCATCTTCCCGGTCTTACACAAGATGCTTCATTCACTTCACTACTCTCTTTACACGCTTGTCTCACCAGGCAAGAAAATTCTAACACAGTCTGTATACCACAGTGTACATCGGAATACAATGGATTGAATTATAATACCTTAAATATTTTCACATGCTTAACAATTTTGTGCGTACCGGTAACTTAATCAATAGTTGTATTGTAGGTGGTAGTGTATTTTCCAATCCCCTTATCATAACCAATTATACCGTTAAATATAACAACATAATTATTTTTACACACTTCAACTAATTTCTTACCGTAAGAGTTTCTGTCAGGTGTACCATCCTGATTGAATCTATTCTGTAAACAACCTGAGGAACTTAAAACACAATTAACATCAATTTTTGTTGGTAGATTACTAACTGTATCCTCACTGATTTGAGCAACGTCAGACAAAGTGCCAGTGTGGGCGTTAAAGTCACCACATACAACATGATAACAGTCAGAAATAGATAGAAATAATTCATCAAGCTCATCAAAGTGTTGTGGCTTGCCATACCATGAGTGACTGGGAGGAATGTAAACACACGTCATAAACAAGTTTTTCTCTAAACCAACCTCTCGTCCATATACGCATACAGATAGTAAGGTTTCATCACTACTTTTGATTTCTTTCCAACTAAAATTCATAGCGTTTCTTACAGCAATTAAGAGACCTCCCGATTTATATCTACTTAAGGCGTTCCTGTTCTTATAGACAATATCAAATCCACTATTGTATGTGTGAGAGACTACGTACACACACGCACATGCACACACGCACACTCAGTTGATTACGTTATCCTGTACTTGCACAATTGATCTACAGCTTATCATGTTTGGATAAAAGTCAGTATTCATTGCCGTACAAATTCATAACCACCAGGATGGCGAGGCGACGGTCTTCTCTGAGCCCCCGGTCCCTCGGGAGTCCCTTGAGAACACTTGAGGACTTGTTATGAAGCACGCACTCTTGATCGGGAAACCAAGACAGTCACCGTAATGCTTAAGATCTTCATAGACTCGCTGGCGCGTACGTGTGTGTTTGTTTGTTTGTGTGTGTGTGTGTGTGTGTGTGTGTGTGTGTGTCTGTGTGTGTGTGTCTGTGGCTGTGTCTGTGTCTGTATGTGTGTGTGTGTGTGTGTTTAGAATCAATTGTTGAAATATATAAGTTCAAGTAATAGTATAAGTTCATTCGATGCTTATTTTTCAATCACTGATTCATGATAAATTTATAATTATTGTAATCATGATAAATATTATCATTGTTATCATTATTATTATCATAATTATCATTTATCAATCAATTTTTTTTACTTGTTCAATTTTTTTTATAAAGCTTTTTTTCACTACTTTATTAGTTGGTTCTCGGGAACTATTTGAAATGTTTAGCCTTTAATTTTGTATTAATTAAATTTAATGATTTTTTTTCAGTCGATGTGTGATCGAAATTAATCTTTGTTGGGGAAGTACCGAGACAATGGTGCTTCAGACTGACATTTTTTTTCTCTCTCTCTCTCTCTCTCTCTCTCTCTCTCTCTCTCTCTCTCTCTCTCTCTCTCTCTCTCTCTCTCTCTCTCTCTCTCTCTCTCTCTCTCTCTCTCTCTCTCTCTCTCTCTCTCTCTCTCTCTCTCTCTCTCAGCTTTTACCTCATGGCATTTCCAGCTGTTTATTTTGTTCTGTGGTGGATCCAAAGTGTTTGTTTATTAATTTCGCTTCTTTCTATTCTAGTACCTTACGAGTATTATTTGTCTCTTGGGAATCTGTTGACTTCTCTTTACATATTCATTACAACATTCTTAATAATTTTCCCTTATGTTTGCATCACGTGTGTCTCCACTTATGTATTTGACTCTAAATCCCAATACACCACCGCCATCACAACCACCACCACCACCACTATAAACATTCTCGTAGCTCAATCATCACCACCACCATCACAACCACCACCACCACCCATCACCATGCATCACCACCACCACCATCACCACCACCACCACGACCATATGCTACCTCCACCACCATCACCACCACCACCACGACCATATGCTACCACCACCACCATCACCATGCATCACCACCACCACCATCACCACCACGACCATATGCTACCACCACCACCACCGCTATAAACATTCTCGTAGCTCTATCACCACCACCACCACGCATGACCACCACCACCACCACCCATCAAGGCACGTCTTCCAATATAAATACGACCTCCTTGGATGATTCAGTGCAATGCCTACTTCACTTACTCCATTTTCCTCCTTCTCTCCCTCCTTTTTATCCTCCTCCTCCTCTTCCTCCTCCTCCTTCTCATGTGCTTCCCGAAATAGCTAGCTGACTGAACTCCCTACTTTCCTCACCCCCTCCTTCTCCTACTCTTCCTTTCTACTCCCCTCCCATCCCCTACCGTTGACAGCAACCTCCCTCCTCCCAGCGTATCTCAAAGTCCTTTTGTTTATTTTCCTCCGCGTCAACATTGTACATCGCTGATCTAATGTTATATCCTGTTGATCTTTTGCATTCTAAATGAGCTTATATTGTATGCGTTCTCTGTCTCTGTCTGTTTATCTGTTTATCTCTGTCTCTCTCTCTCTCTCTCTCTCTCTCTCTCTCTCTCTCTCTCTCTCTCTCTCTCTCTCTCTCTCTCTCTCTCTCTCTCTCTCTCTCTCTCTCTCTCTCTCACCATTGGCGTTACCCGATGAGTGCAGGAATGGATAGATTGATAATGGAATAAATAAGAAACGAGAGGAAAGTATCATAAATTCTTGAGAGAGAGAGAGAGAGAGAGAGAGAGAGAGAGAGAGAGAGAGAGAGAGAGAGAGAGAGAGAGAGAGAGAGAGAGAGAGAGAGAGAGAGAGAGAGAGAGAGAGAGAGAGAGAGAGTCGTAAGATCAAAATCAGTCAATTGTTAAATATAGTTATGTGTTATGTCAGTCTTCGTTAGTCATGGGAGAGATCGCAGAATGGGCAGAAAAAAACGGGGAAAGGAGAGGAGGAAGAGGGAAACTACAAGAAACGTGGGAAAAAATGATAAAAGACAAAGTTTGGAGAGAGTGAGGAAGTGAGTGAGGGAAGCGAAATAGTCTACACTCATATTTACAAATGTATACTAAGTTTAAGTAACCTCAGGGTCAGGACATGCTGGTTTTGCCTATGTATTGAATGGTTCCCCTAAGGTTTGTATCTCTTGACCGTCCATGTTCCCAACGTGTTACGTCACGCGTGTCTTCAGGAGTCCCAAAATTCCATTATAATTTTTTTCCTTTCCCAAAAAGTGTTTTACATATACGCTTTTTGTTCACTCATGCAAAATTTGAAGAAAAACATTATACAACTAAAAATAACTTTGTTTGTAAGTAAGTAAGTAAGTTTATTGCCATTACAATATCACCCAAAGAAAATTAAATATATAAAACAAAAATATAATGATGGCACGGTCTGTCGAGCATAAGCTTTTCGACAGACTAAATCATAACAAAATGGTTGTTGAATAATATAATATAATAGCTATAATAATGGGTTTTTTTCTTCTAATTTTGCATCAGTGAACAAAAAGCGTATGCATAAAACACTTTTGGAGAAAGGTAAAAAAATCTATAATGAAATTGTGGGACTCTAGAAGGCAGGCAACACGTGACAGGTTTTTGTTCGTATTGAATAAAGCTATGAAATTGTTCCAACGCTTTCTAAATCACTATTATTATCCTTATATTTCTTCTTCCTTTTCCTCCTCCTCTTCTCCTGCTCCTGCAAAAAAATCAAGAAGTTTATTAGTTTTACTTAATAAATGACAATCGTTATATTTCTTCCTCCTTTTCTTCCTCTCCTGCAAAAAATTCAAATTTATTCTTCTTACTTAATAAATGACAATCGTAAACTTAAACAAATATAAAAAATCAAACAAAATAACTTATACAACTTTCACCCTCAAGTAATATTTTCCACCGACACTGCAACACTATTTTCTTTGGGTTTTTGTCGAGGGTGGATAAATATTTTTTTCTGGGTAGTTGTTATTTATTAGGCAAAAATATGAACAGTTTTTAGTTTTTCGCAGGAGGAGTAAGAAGAAATATAAGCATGATAATAGTGTCATATAGAAAGCGTTGGCGTCTAATTCATAACTTTATTCAATAAAAAAAAAAAACCTGTTTCGTGACGCGTCTTTAGGAATCCCAAAATTTGTATATAGATTTTTTCTTTTCTCCAAAAGTGTTTTACATATACGCTTTTTGTTCACTCATGCAAAATATGAAGAAAAACACTACAACTAAAAATACCTATGTGTGTGCGTGTGCGTGTGCGTGTGTGTGTGTGGTGTCGACGTGAGAGGCAGGGACACATCGACGCCCGGTGCCGCAGTATAGATAGATGGCTGTTGAAAGTTTACGACCCTTCAGAAAGAGGACGAGGAGGAGGAGGAGGGACGCTGCTGGTTCATCCAACCTTCACTGCGACTCCAACTTAATGGTAGAAGAAGAAGAGGGAGACGGGAGAGGAGGAGGAGGGAAGAGGAGTGGAGAGTGAAAAAGGAAGATAAAAAAAAAGGCGAGGGTGATGATGAGAAGGAGGAGAAGAGGACGATAAGGACCAGGAGGAGGAGGAGGAGGAGGAGGAGGCAGCAGCATCTTCACCAACACCACTATTACTGCCGGGAAGGAGTCATGTTGCTGAGTGAACTGCGGCGGCGAGGGCGGGGACGGCTGTTGATGGTGCAGGTTCATAAGGATGACAGAGAGGAAGAAAATAGGACGAGGGCAACCACCACGAAGGGAAAGGAAGGGGAAGGGAGGAGGACTAGATGATATTTGAGGCACACCACCCGCCCCTGGTTCTATATGAGTGTAGGGGTAAGGAAGAGTAAGGGACTGGCGGGCTTACTGGCTGGCTGGCTGGCAGGGTGGATAAGGGTCTCTAGCCTCCCCTTGCAGTACTCCCATCGCTCAGTTCCGCGTCAGGCAACATCCTTACTTACATCCTTCCCGTCGTTGTAATCATTAACCCCTTGAGGCTCAGAACGTAATTTCCATTGTAATTTGGCTATCATTAGACTATTTTTTGTGAATATAAACAATGTTTATAGATATGACCTGTTTAGTATCCTTGTCCACTAACTAATTTCGTATATTCAGTTACTTTTCGTAATTTTATGGCTTACAACACGATTTTTTTTATAGCAAAGGAAAGATCTGAGCGTGACGGGGTTAAGGACTGCTGCGTTGTAGATGCGTGTAAATCTTCTTCTTTTTCCCTCGTTATGTTTTAAGGTGGGGGGTTTTTCTTAATTGTTTTTGGGTAATTTAATGTTTACTGTGGAGTTTTTCAGGGGGTAGGGAGGGTAGCTATTGAGTTGAGGTTTCTTTTCTATTTATGTTTTTAGCGATTGAGATAAGTTTGACCCCTTCACACCCAGCTATCATTCCTTTGCTATATATAATCGTCTTTTGATATAGCCATAAAATTACGAAAAATAACCTAATATACTAAATTAGCTAGTGGACAATGATGCTAAACAGGTTATATCTATGAAATATTGCTTATATTCATTAAAATCGTCTAATGGTAGTCAAATTGCAATGAAAATTACGTTATGGGACTCAAGTGGTTAAGTATATCGGTTAGTCAAAGAAAATTGGAGTGATTGAAAAATTGGAAAAAAAAATTCTATGCATATGCAAAAAGAGATCTTTATTTCTATATACTTTCTTTTTTTCATGTCATCCCTTTTATGATAGTTATAATTGTCTCACTCACCACGCGTTCACTCACACACACACACACTCTCTCTCTCTCTCTCTCTCTCTCTCTCTCTCTCTCTCTCTCTCTCTCTCTCTCTCTCTCTCTCTCTCTCTCTCTCTCTCTCTGTCTAGTCTCTCAATCTGTTTACTCATGGTCTTACATTATCACTCATTAATTCCTTCCTTCACCCACTCGGTCTCCCTTTTCACACACTATATAACTCAACTCGTCTCACTTTCATTCACTTATTCATTCACTCTCACCCACATGGTCCATATTTCATTCATTCTTTCATATAGTTTAACTCATTATTTTTTCCCCACTCACCTCATTGCATATTTACTTACACTCCTTCTCCCTCATTTATTCTTTATCATTTTAGCTTCTTACATTAATTTTACTCTCCAACACACCCATATTAAAATATTTCTCCCACATCTCCTCACCCACGCCTACAATAATATCTATTCCATCGCCCCATCCTTCCTCTCCCCCCCCCACGCCCTTACCCACGCCTTGCCCCACCCATAACCCATCCTCGGAAACACTTCTCGCCCACGCCCATTGCCTAAACTAACGCCCACACGTCTCGTCTTGTCTCCACCCTTCCACCCTAACCCCTTCTCCCCCCCTTTATGCAAACCACTGACTTTCACGTTATCTATTCCACTCCCTTTTGCTCCTTAAGAAAACAGAATCCACGTCTTTGCAATGCTTCTCTCATCCTTTTCTTGTTTTTCTTTCGTAGATCAACGTCTTCTAACCTTCTTCTCTGTTCCCTTCTTCTATTTACCTCTTCCTTCCTTTCCCTTCATCTGTCTGTCGCTTCCTTTCCTTCTACCCTTGCTCTTTTCTTCTATTTACCTCTTCCTTCCCTTCCTTCCTTTCCCTTCATCTCCCTATCGCTTCCTCTCCTTCTTCCCATCTTTTCCCTTTCTCAGACTTAAGAGGTTCTGCGTTCCTGACCACTACACCAGAACGCGAGAGAAGGGAGGCATGGATGGGAGGAAGGGGAGGAGGGAGGGACGGAGGAGAAGGGAGGACAACAACACGAGGAGTAAAAGTGATGATGTAACGTAATGTCAGGACGGAAGAGGAGAGAGAGAGAGAGAGAGAGAGAGAGAGAGAGAGAGAGGAGAGAGAGAGAGAGAGAGAGAGAGAGAGAGAGAGAGAGAGAGAGAGAGAGGTCGAGCTCTGCACCGTGGGAGACAAAGATGAGAGGAAGAAAGTAAGGAAAGAACGTTGAAAGACATGAAAGGTAAGAAAGAATAAAGTAAACGAAGCAAAAGAGAGAGAGAGAGGGAGATAAAAAAGAGACAAAATGAGGAATGGAAGGGGGAAGGGGAGAGACAGTGGCGAAAAACGAGAGAATATAATAATGAGACAGGGAAAGAGGGAAGGAAGGAAGGAAGGAAGGAGGGAGGGCGGGTGCACAGTGCTATTAGGAAGGGGGAATGAAAGGAAAGATAGAGCGAGTGAGAGAGGGAGAGCGAGGAGGAGGAAGAGAGCGCTGAAATAAGAGACAAGCGGAAGGGAGGGAGGGAATACAGTGTGATGGAGGAAGGGAAGGGGTGAAGTTAGGATGCAAGGTAATGCGTGAGAGAGAGAGAGAGAGAGAGAGAGAGAGAGAGAGAGAGAGAGAGAGAGAGAGAGAGAGAGAGAGAGAGAGAGAGAGAGAGCTACCTATGTGCGCTATATACCTATCTTACCTGCCCTTAAGATAGGTAGCATACGACAGTGCACCTTTGGGCATTTTGTATGGAGAGAGTAGTTTTATATCAGCGAAATGAATGAAAAAGACAGGTTACTCAATGTTCTATGTCAACTTTTCTTCATCAAGGAGGTAATCTTTTTAAAGCTACCGAACCAAAAAATAAACTAAAATTACTGAGAACCTGGTTGATATTCGTGTTAATTTTACTTCCTTCCAATTTGCATGACCAGAGGAATGCTATCCAAGAACTGAACACATATGGACGTAAGGTGTGTGTGAGTGACCACCCCGCATGCCAAGAATAACTGATAGTCTTTATGATTAACTGATTAAACTGATTAAAGATTAATTGATGCCAAGATTAACTGATTAAAAGTCTATTGATCTAGTTAGCCGCATGCCACCTCCAGCGTGTCTAAGAGTGGTAATGACACAAGACGTATCGGTGCTCAAAACTCTCTGCTTAGTCAGTTTGAGTATTATTGTGGTTTTGCTTCTGTTGCGTCCACAGCCGATATGCCAAGTGTCATCAGATTTAATTATGAACATCGGGTACTTATGCGCCACACAGGCAAAATGTGTTTTTTTTACGAGCGAGCGCGAAGCGCTCGAGAGTTCTCACTGGATACGGGATTTTTCTCACTTAAGCGGCCGACCCGACCCGACCCGACCCGACCGACCGTCACGCTTTTCAGGAGCTTATATCTTTGGAATCCCGCTTCCGATTGACAAGCGGTCTTCACCATCTGATAGCCCCATTAAATCCCTATTCGTGATTACAGACAAATTTCCTTGCTATCGGGTTTCTACGGGCTCGCTCGTCCTTCGCCGATTAAGGCGTCTTACTGGTTTTATCATAAGAGACTAGCGAAGGGAAGAAGAAAAAAAGAAGTCACAAAAATAGCCCACTTATTGCCAATCTTCGTGTGTGTGTGTAAGGGGATGGTGTGTGTGTGTGTGTGTGTGTGTGTGTGTGCGTGTGTGTGTGTGAGGGGTGGGCGGTCGTGGGTATGTACGTACAGTAATGATTATTAAGCTATCATAGACCAGGAAAATAGCCCCTTTATCCCTGGCATTGTGTCTGATAACCATTTCGACCTGCATCATAACTCACTCCGCACCGCTGATGATCCTGCCGCCCACAGCCGCCGCCATCTAAAGAATATTTTGCGGTTTGGCAGTAAGTGAATCCTTACCTGAGCGTTACAGATCCATAATACAACGTTACCTATGTACTCCATTGTCACAGTCGCTCAGTTTGATCCAGTCTTGTCATATCTGCGAAACTTCTTATACCAGTCTTATCCTCCTCCTGCAATGCGGTGGATGCTGAGACACAGTCGCTCTCCGCCTTACAAATAGGCCGAGGGCGTCAGTTCCCCAGAGAATAGTAATTGGTTGTGGTTGGCGGCGTGTGGGAGAGTAGGGTATGGTGGGGTGTGCTGCGGCGGAGCGAAGCAAGAGGGGCTGGGGCAGGGCAAGGGGGTGGTGTGGGGCCGCGGAATGCAGTCAGTCTGCCGGCCGCTTGCCCGCCCCTCCACCCTGGTTGCCAAAACACGGCAGCCTCCCTGCCTGGGTTTACGTAACATGCGGTGAGTCTTGCTGGGCCTGGGCGAGTGCTTGGCAGCCAGCGGCGCCACGCCTCCCGTCCAACACGCTCTAGGCCGCAACTCTCGGGCAGGTGGGCGCGGCCTGTGAAGTGCTTCGTGACTATCACATGCCCATGATGATATCTGTACAATGGTATACCCACAAGTCATTCCGGCGCGCCAGAGTCCAGGATTCCATCAGCGCAGACGTTACACTAAACAGACTGTGGGAGTCGGCACAGGATTGCCTTGACACCTTCCCACCCCGGGACTTACCGCCTCGTAATCTGCATGAAGGGATGGAAAAAAGCCCTTCGTACACTGACATCGCCCCTCGTTCGGCGAGGACCGTTGTCCCCAGTAACCCTTGCCTGCGCCACTCACTTCCTACCTCCTTGGCCTTTGTGCCGCATATATGATACGGTGAACAATAACTGTCAAAACTAGTCACGCTGCTATCTAACGTACTATGTGTATATATGCATTATATGAACACTGTATTCTTTGTGTATAAGACTTAGTTTTTGCCAATAAAATTATCTTAAACTTTCCCGCGTCCCCCTAACAGCAAAAGTGAAAAGAATCCTTCCAGCCGCCCGAGGCTTGCTGTATCCTTCAGAGCAAGATATGGGAACAAGCACGATGCATTTTCAAAGTTCTTGAGACTTATTTTGTATCATCGATGAAAAAAAAGTAATTATGAAAACTATTTTAGAAAGATGTTGCTTTAGATTCGAAGGACCATTCCTGAAATTTGACATCCAATAAGAGTTATGGTCATAAAGAACACAAGAAATTATTAATATACAATACTTATGAGCATAAAATCTCTATAGGGTACCTCATGCAAATTAAGAATATGAGGAGAGAAGCCACTCGCTCCTGTGTATATAGTACATACGGTGCGAGCAAATAAAGCATTCTGTCGGCGCTGCCTCTCATGGATCCTCTTACTCTGCCTTGATCCCCACGCTGCCACTCGCATAATTTTACTGCATACTCAACTGCAGGAAAGTATTTGGCCATCGCTTGAGGCTCTTGTGTTCATATTCAAACTCAAACCAATTTGTTGGGAAAGATAACTCTGATGATTGTGAACTTCTAGATTTCAGTGACTGATTCGTGACGCACAAGATATTAAAGATCTTAGAATGGATGAATAATGATTTATTTGTGAATACATATGCCAGTATATTTTTCATGCAGTAATTAAGTAGTAGAATGTATGAGTGAAGAAAAACAACAAACATCTTTTTCCCTTTTTTTCAAAGTGAGGAACTTTCTTTATATATAACTGAAGTTACTTTAAAGGCACCAAACATGCTTATGCTTGACGGTATAGTAAGGGTGTTCATCAGAGTTTTACTTTGCGTGAAATTCGTAATGCATATAGAAAAAAAATACCAGCATTATAAACAGATGCCATAAGAGGACTCATTTGTATGTGTGGTAAGTCATCCACCTTGAGGAGTGATGAGTGGACAAGATGTTTGCTGTTGAACCTATCATTGGTACTCGTATGTTCATGAACCCCATTGGCGGCACTCAAGATTATCTACCTATCTAATATTATCTTCCAGCTTTTCGACCTAATATCTACACTAATAATAATAACTAAGACCTAATATCTACAATGCTTCCAGATTTTCGACAGATTTTCTAGTTTCAGTAACACAAGAGAGCAGTTGCAACCTTTCCTTCAAGGCGCATGGAGTTACGATGTCGTTTTTTCTTCTATGTGGCTCCATAGATGCCTCCTAGTACCTAACTTTGATACAAGTGCGTTCTCCGAGGATCTAGTATGTGACCCAACAGAAATGTTACCTCCTAATATAAACCTATGACGAGAATATATGAATTAAATTATTTGGTAGTAAATGGCATATGCTTCCTTCTTTTTTCTTAAATAGAATGAAGTGACATATCTGAAGACTTACTTGGAGGGAAGTAATCTGGAGATGAAAAAATACTAGCTTTTAGGATATAATTACGATGAAGAGTGACATGATAACTGTGTGATGATATAAGTGTGTTTACTACCACTTGAGAAAGAGAGAGAAAAGTAAGGGGCGTGTGAGAAGAGGAGCAACATGTGACACGACAAGACAGAGAGAAGACGCGAACAACGGAAGTAATGCGAGGGAAGATCGATAAGTGAAAATACAATCCAGTAGAAGTAAACGGAAAAAATAATAATAAAAAATGGTTTTATTCTGTTCGTTACAATGGTTATCTGTTTTTGTATATTACGCTACAAATTCTGATCCTTGACCTTGTGACCTTGTGACCTTGTGATGCTGAAGGCGCGAGGGATAGATTGCCTACGTGACCTGGCCGCCCTGACAAGGATAGAGAAAGACAACTGAATAGAAGGCAAATGGCAAAGACAGAAGAGCGACTAGACACATACTAAGACTTGATGAGAGAGAGAGGGAGGAAGGGCAAGAAGGCAACGAAAATAACAAGTAGAAAAAGGAGGTAAGAAAAGGGGAAAAAGGTAGACAAAGGAGGGAAGTGGTAGAGAAAGGAGAAAAGTAATAGAAAAGTAGAAAAGGAGGGAAGGAAGAAGGAAGGCGAGGGTATAGCAGAATAGGAGAAGAATGGAAGAAGGATAACAGCCATGGAGAAGCAAGGAGGATGGGTAGGGATAGAGGCACGAAGAGAGATGAATTGGAGGTGAAGGACAGGACAGGAGGAGAAGGAAGTAGTATAATGAAGGAGAATGGAAAGAAATGGAAGTTGTAGGGAAGGTCAAGGAGAGAGAGAGAGAGAGAGAGAGAGAGAGAGAGAGAGAGAGAGAGAGAGAGAGAGAGAGAGAGAGAGAGAGAGAGAGAGAGAGAGAGAGAGAGAGAGAGAGAGAGAGAGAGAGAGAGAGCAGGTAACCAGTGCTTTAGGTGGATAAAACGTAGGTGAGTTGGGCAGCGACGCAAAGGTCATGGGGAGGGGCGTGGAGCGGGCACCTTGGCTATTGTGGGGGGCGAGGGGGGCACGGCTATTGGGGGGGGGCGAAGGGGGGCGCAGCGGGAGGCAGAGGGCGTCGGTCGGGAGTTAGGAAGGCGACAATGCAAGGACCTGAGGGGGAGACATTGTGATTTGCTCAGAGGAGCACGCACACACACACACACACACACACACACACGCCCACGATAAACTGGCCTGACCGGTATTTCGCGTGTCCACTGCCGTCAGGAGTCTCAGTAAACTGGGTTTTCGTTGACCGGAATGATCTTTGTGAGGCTAAAAGTATCGCCGGTATGCCAGAAAATAATGTTGAGAGAAATATGACTTAAGTGTGTTGTGTGTGTGTGTGTGTGTGTGTGTGTGTGTGTGTGTGTTTGTGTATGTGTGTTTTCTTGTCTAATTGCTTTATTGTTCATATCTGATTGTGATTCTGTATTTTGAATAAAGCATGTGATCACCCTTCTCCTAATGGTATAGTTCATGTTACAATTTTTGAGAGAGAGAGAGAGAGAACATAAGAACATAAGAAAATAAGGAAGCTACAAGAGGCCGCGAGGCCTACACGTGGTAGTTCCTGTCGCCTAACACTACTAACACTACCTACATCCACCTTTCATCCCCATCCATGAACCTATCCAGCTCCTCTTTAAAGCTCCCTAATGACTCCGCACTAACTACCTGTCTACTGAGATCATTCCATTCATTCACCACCCTATTTGTGAACCAGTTTTTCCCTATTTCCTTTCTAATTCTACGCTTTTCCAGCTTGAATCCGTTACTTCTTGTTCTACCCTGGTTAAAAGCCGTAAGAACTTTTCCTACCTCTCCTTTATTAAATCCCTTTATCCACTTAAAAACTTCTATCAGATCGCCCCTTACTCTGCGTCTTTCGAGTGAGTGTAATTTTATTAACTTCAATTTCCTCTCATAACTAAAGTTACGCATCCCTTGTATCATTTTGGTCATCCTTCTCTGCACTGTTTCTAACAAGGCTATATCCTTTCCTGTAATTGGGCCCCAAAACTGAACCGCATGTCTAGGTGAGGGCCTAACTAAGCCAATAAAGTTTTTAGAAAAATTTTCCGCACTTCTTTTTTTTAACAATTCTGGTAAGAATCCTAGTACTCTATTACTCATTTCTGGCCTCAATACATTGTTTCCTAGGTCGGGGGTCTGGGTTTCCCCCTCACTCCAAAGTTTCTTTTTCACCTTCTGATCTTTTCGGGGCGATACAGGGCTTAGGGGGTACCTTTTAACCGGGTTTTTTTCTCCCAACATTCATAAGGGGCTCATTTATCAATATTAAATTCCTCTCCATCTGACTGCCCACTCTTTTAAGTTTTTATCTAATTCTCCCTCAATATGTTTACATCAACTGTGATCCAATAATCCTCCCTAACTTGATCATCAGAAAACTTGCTGATACCCACGGGCTAATTCCACATCCAAGTCGTTGATGTAAATAAAAAATGTAATGGCCCAAAACCCCACACCCTTGTGGAACCCACTTGTCCCGTCCCCAAATTCAGATTTAGAACCTTTAATTGAACCCTTTGTTCCCTATTACTTACCCCCAAGCTCTGTTTCCAATGAAAAACCTTTCCCCATCTTTTCCTGACCCTCTAACCTTATTTAAGGGGGCCCGCTCGTGTGGTACTTTGTAAAATCCCTTTTACAAAAGTCCAAATATTTAATCAAAAACCCCTTACCCATTATTTTGCCGCCCAAATAAATTTTCCCTTTATAAAAACTCAAAAAAATTTTTGAAACATGACCTCCCCTTTTTGGTGAACCCCATTTTGTGTCATTGATCAAACTATGTTTACCCTAAGGGGCTCTCTAATTTTTTTTTGAAAATAATAGATTCCAAAAAATTTTCCCACCACTGGTTTAGACTTAGGGGTGAAAATTTGATTTTTATCCTCTGTCTCCCTTTTTTAAAAGGGGAAAAAAACTTTTCCCTTTCCTCCACAAAGGGAAACATGGGCCTATCTAAACCCGTTTCCCAAAAAAAGGGGCATTAATGATCCAAACCCAACCCCCTTTGGCTTTCCCTTTTAATACCCGGGGAAATACACTTCATCTGGTCCTGGCGTTTTTAAACATTTTTTTTTTATCTATACCCTCTTCCCCCCTTTTCCCCTAGTTTCACAATATCTTTGATTTCTCCTCCCCGGTTTCCCTTTTAAAACTCTGTTCACTATGGGTATCTTTCCTGTGTATCCTCCTCCAAAAAACCCCTTAAAGAAAAAATTTCATTTAGACTCTTACAAAATTCCTCCCCCGAAATTTAAGACCTGTCCAAAACCCTTTTAAACCCCAAACCAAATTCCCCTTGTTTTGTTTTAAAAACCCCTATAAACCCCCTTTGGGCCCCTTTTTCCCGCCTGTTCTGCTACTTTAATCTCATAATTGTTCTTAGCAACTCGATTTAATTTTTTCACTGTCCCCCCAGCCATAAACGTTATACTTTTTCTTTTTTTTAACCAACCCGGGGCCTTAAACCTTTAAATAAATTTTTTTTTTTTTACCCCAAAATGCTATTTTTAAAATTGGGGGTTTCATCCATTTTGGTCACTCTTTCTGGACCTTTTTTCCCCCTATAGGAATATTTATTTTCTGTCCTTAAATTAAATATTCCTTAAAAATGGGGTATAATCCTCATCAGCCCCCCCGCCTCATTTTCCCATTTCAAACCCTCTCAAATTCCCTCCTCAGCCCTGACCTCACTTCCCGTCAAAACCCGCTCTAATTCCCTTTCCTCAGCCTCGACCTCACTCCCATTCAAACCGCCCCAATTACCTCCGGGTGCCTTCCTAATCCTTCAAAAATTTCCCTTTTCCCAAAGCTGCCCATCGCCCGGGTCTTATTCGGGAAAATTTTCTTCCCCTCCATCTCCACCTCTTATTAAAAACCTCCAGGTGTCTTCTTAACCCGGGCAAAATTTGGGCCCTTTTCTAAATTGGGATTCGATGCTTATTGCCACTTGATTTTTAAAATTTTCCCCTTTTAAGCAAATCTGATCTCTAAAGGTCGGGTTTTTATCTAAAATTTCCCACCCCACCCCCCACATTTGTAACTTAAAACGTCCTTTTTTTGTCACAATAGATCTAGAAATTTATCTTTCCTTTTGGGAGGGTCCTTGATTTTCTTGACTTTGGAAAATTATCCCGGATTATATTTAAAATCTGCGTCACTTTCACCCTTTTTAAATCCCAGTCTATATTCCTAAGATTAAAAATTTCCCCCCACGCAATCGATTATTCTGCAAAGGGCCCTTTTTTATTTCTTCCCTATTTGGGCTGAATCCCTTTACATAAGTTTTTGGGGGCCTATACCTAAACCCCAAAAACCCTTTTCCCCCAATTTCCCCCCGTAACCTCTACCCATAAGACTCTATGCTGGGCATCTGTTTTTTATAACTTAGTAAAACAACACTGGGAATGCCAAAAAAAACCTCTTGGGAAAAGCCAACCCCCACCTGTCTGCCCCACTCTTTCCCTTTTGAAATAACTTATACCCAGCTATCTCGACTTCCCCGGGTCAAATACCTTTCCTGACATATCCAACCCTGTTTTTTGGTTTAAAGCTAATTTATACAAAATCCCCTACACTATTTATTCCCCTCAGGGAAAACTATTTTTTTTAAAATACTCCTCAGTTTGGATGGAACTTTCAAAGGGAATCTTCTTCTTTTTTTCAATTTTCCCTTTAAACTTTAACTAAACCCCTCCCCTCTCTTTTACGAATCACTTTAGGGTTCCCCGCCTTTTTGATACTCCTCCCAGTGGGCGCAAATTTCCTTTTCCCCGACCCCAAATGTCCCCAAACCCCCGGGTTTTCTGTCCTAAAAAAACCCGCAGTGCATCTACCCCCTTTTAAAAGGGGTTCAGACAAAATCTAACTCCCCTTTCCCCGAAAAGTGCCCCCATCCCTTTGGGGGTAGAGGTGGGGTTTTGCCCGAAAAAAAGGTCCCCAGCTGTCTATCAAAGGCCCAACCATTTTTTTTCCAAAAGAAATGCCCCGCCGGCAATTCATTGCAATGCCCTTTTAGTACCCCAAGTCGTCAAAAAACGTCTTGGAAGGGCACCACAAAACCACAGGAACCCCCCCTGTCCTAATTTTCCTACAACTTGAACCGCCCTAGCAATTCCCCACTTCTTCCCCCACTCAACATCATTTCCCCCCGCGCTCAGGCGACGATGGGGTTTTTTCCCCTTTGGGCCCCCATGCATCAACTATCTTGGTTTCCCAACATAACCTATCCCCTTCCCTGGATAACTCACCGGCTTTTTAAACGCCTCCCTTTTCCCCGTCACAGAACCCGCTGTCCAAGAAACCCTAACCTGACCCATCACCAAAAACCAAATTTTACCTTCGGTAATGATGTATCGTCCACCTTCCTTACCTCCGTAAACTCCCTCTTGCAAACCCCGGAGTACCTGAAATGGGTTCGTGCACAAACATGGTCATTGTTTTCCTTTTTCTCCTTCGGGCGGGCTCCTGACAAATACCCTTTAAAAACCAATCCCTGGTGAAATTTACTGGTGACCTTTGTAGTTTTTCTCGAGTCACATCTCGCTCTGGTAAACCCTACCGTTTCTTCTCTCGCATGTAGCTACCCCCCCCAATCACTCCACTTGGACCTTCACCTCCATACCCCTTTTTTTTTTTTAAAAAAAACGTATCTCTTTTCCCCGCTTTTCAAAACGCGTTTCAAATTCGTTCACTTCCTTGCAAAGCTATTTTCAGGGCTTCGATCCCCCTCCAGACAGTTTTGAAGCGCTTCTCCACACCCTTCCCCCTGCACCCCCCCGGTCCCCCCGCCCTTCTCACTACCCCCCTACCACACCTTTTAAAACCCCAGCCTCCCTTTACAAACCTACTACACTAAACCCCTCTCACCCCCGCAGGGAAACACACAACACCCAAATTCTCTCTCCGCCTCCCAACCTCTCCATCAAGACGTAGCCATTCTAAACCCCAAGCTCAAAACACAACCCCACTCCCCCGGGGACGTCAGGTGAACTGAGAAAGAGAGAGAGAGGGGAGAGAGAAGAAAAGAGAGAGAGAGGGGAAAAGAGAGAAAAGAGGGGAAAGGGGAGAGAGAGGGGAGATAAAGAAAAAAAAAGCAAGCCGACTAATACAGCAGTGGCAGGTGGTACAGGAAGTCACCCATGGAGCAATTAGAAGTCACCAAGAAAAAAGTATTAAATAGAAAAGAAAAAGGAAAAAGGAAAAAGAAAATAAAAAGAAATAAAAATATTATCTAGAATTACTAATAAGTAATACATTTTCTATATAGATTCCATAGGGAGGCTTATTTTATTCGGCCAAATGAATCCCGTCTCATTTTCATGTTGCGGAGAAAAAATTAACCTTTTTCCGCAATTTCTCTCGGTGACCCCTTTCATTGACCTCTTTTATTGACCTCTTTCCAATGCCTCAGTAGCGTGACTGCGCCCTCCGTGTCGGCAAATCTCTTTTTTTTCACATTAATTGCCGAGCTAGAGGGGGAGAGGAACAGGGAAGGTAGAAGAGAATGTAAAAATAAAATAGGTCACGAAAATACATAGGTAGAAGAGGAGGTTAAAAAAAAAATAGGTCACAGGAATACATACTAAAGATGTTGGGTCGAGGAGGAAGAGGAAGAGGAAGAGGAAGAGGAGAGGAGTGTTAGGCCAGTGAACCGTATCTAAAGGGCTATCCAGACGAGCGGGCGTGTCCGGCCACGGCCTTCTATATACAAGGCCTGAGCGATGGGCCGTGACGTCATCAGCCTCGGTCATCTCACCCGCTCTGTCCTCTCCCTCGCTCTGTCGGCTACATAATATTATATTATACAGTAATTTATAAATGTTATTTATAAATGTTATCTTCGTAAATGTTTGTTCTATAATTATATTATCAAATAAAAAACAGTAAAACACGCTAAAGAAATGCCATTACGAGACTCTGAAGAAATATGCATGAACTTATTATTCACTTCAACTCTTCGCCATTTAAAACTTTGCGAGTCAACATTCACCATGAAACATATCAATAGAAGCGCAATTTTATTAGCTTTCCATTGATATATTTCTTTTTCTGATAAATGAATTAGAACCATGAATAAATTAGCGTTAACTAAATAAATAAAATCATCAATCGGGTATTTTTCCCGATTGAAATACCCAGTACTACTGCGAAGCAAGTATTGTGTAGCATAATTGTTGCTATGTGTAAAAAGTGCCTGATGTGAACCGTGTTACAACGATGTGATAAGTGGGAGGCAAGCCTTCTATGGATCCCCTATGTTCACTTGCGTCTGGCAGCATCGTAGCTCCTCTAGCCACCGGCCACTGCCTGGTGATTTCGCTCAACGGGAGATCGGGCATTTCGATGGTTTGCCCGTCAAATGTGCCCGATGACGGGCATGCCAGCCGATCAGGCCCGCTCGTCTGGATAGGCCTTAATGAAGGTCATCGTATAATGGTTTGATAAAGTTTTTAGGCGTCATGTCACCTGCATGCGTGGAAGCTTAAATTACGTTTTTCCATCAACACGATCTTAAGAGTGAATATTCCTCCTGCTTTTAAGATCCTTAGATTAATTTGGTTATTAAGTAGTATTTTTCTTCTTCTGAACTATGAAACATAAATAAATTGGTTCTCATACTGCAGACTGATGCTGTCAAGGGCTGCATTCTCTTTATTTTTTTTATTTTCATGAAACTTATATGACTAAGATTCTCTAAATGGAAGTAGCTCATCAACTGTAGGAAGAAAACAGTCGTCCGTGGAGTCGTGTCACTTCTATTTATTTATTTATTTTTCTTTGTTTTTTTTTTATTATTATTTTTTTTAATTTCATTTGTTTGGGCCTCGGGCATGGGTGCCCTCATACGAAAAAAAACCCCCCGTTTGCATCACAAAAATTCTCATGTAAAGGGGTTTAAAAGCTGTTGTTTGCGGGGATGTTTTTTCCTGCCCCCCCCTTCTTATAGTGAGGCACTTAGAAACCAAATTTAAAAGGATGGGGACGGGGTTTTTTAAACCCAATTTTAAAACAGGCTCTTCAGGGTCCCAGCTCGATTCTAAAAACCGGCGCCAAGCGTTTAAGGACCCTCTATTCTTCACGTACATTGTTGAAAATTTTGCAATTTAACACATACAAAATCGAAAAAATGTAAACCTTTTTTCAGACCGGCTATATTTCCCCAACATGGGGGCAAATTGCCATTTTTTTCTTTTTTTAAGGGATTTTCTAGATGGTTGCTCATTTTTGGCCATTGGGGGTGTTTATAATTCATCACAAAATAATCAAAACTTGTACAAAATTAGTGGGAAAGGGGCAAAGCTTAAAGGGTCATTAAAAGGGTTTTTAATGGGGAATCTGCTAACACGGGACTTTAAAAAGGGAAACGAAAAGTTTAATGTCTTAATCCCTTCCGCACAAAATTCAATTACTATTTTTCACCTAACCCGGCAAAGCTACTTTCACATCGGACTGCAAAGTTTGTGCACTTCCCCGCGCCTTCTTGCATGAGCACCCCTTCCTCCACCCGTGCACTGGGGGTTTTTGGGGGGGCAAACACTTGATCAGTCCGCTGCAGGCCGGGGTCCCACGGGCGGGTTTTGGAGCCCACAGGACCCGGGGTCTTCGTTGCACTCTCAAAGAGTCCCCCAAAAGCCCCCCGGGGTTTGGGAAAGGCTTCTGCTAAACAATGATCAGGGTTCCCCAAATTTTTCCAGCTTGGTAGACTGCGCGCAGTGTTGCGGGCAGAAGGGCTTTTTTTTGCTTTGGGGGGAAAAGGTTCCCTTGTCCTGTTTTTCGGGGAAGAAGATTTCCCCCTACGTGCCTCTTTCACAGAGCCCAAAGTGGCTCTTCTTATTGTAGTTTGATCACGGTGAAGCTCTCGGAAACTGAATTTCCCTTTGCAGTTCACGGGCACAATCATGTAAGGGTGTTCATGAGGTTGTTAAAGGGTTTTTCCGTCCCCTCCACGACCCCTTCCAAACCCCCCATCCCGGGGATTTTTTCCCTTTCCCAAAAGAAAACGGAAAAGTTGTGTCGCGCCCGTGAAGCTTTTGGAACCATGGGCTTCCCGGGTTTTTCCCCCAGAGCTTTCCATAGGGGGCATTTGATATCCGGGGGTACATAAATTTCCTTTCCATTTCCAAAAAGGTTTCCCAGATGGCCCCATCGGGGATGCTGGCTGGTAAAGGGAATGATATTTTTCCTTTCTATGAAAAACCCCGTCTTTTTCCGACAGTGCGTCCAAAACGGGTGGTGAAATCCCCTTGTCCACGAAATCTTTCAGGTGACGACAATTTCTTGTTGGGCCTTTTATGTCACATCGGGGATGGATTGGCCCGGAAACCCTCTGCTGATCACTCTGGGGGCCTGATTTTATAAAACCCTCCTTTCCTTCGGGCCTTTTCTTTGGGAGCCGACTTTGTTTTAAAGGGGAACGGGAAAACCTCCTCTTGTTTGGGGGAATCCCGGGGGGAGGGAAAACCCGGGCCAGTTTCGGGGGCGCCTTGGTTGACCCCCGACCTTTCCCCGCAAAAACCTTTTTTCCCCTTTTCTCTCTAGTTGATTTCCTTGAACTGCTGGCAATGTAGCTGCCCCGACCACTCGACTCTTCTGCGGGTTTCAGTAGCTTCAGGTGTGGGGGTTGAAAACGCCTTTAGCATTGAATGGGGTGACATTAGTTTGGGGAAACAGATACACCACATCAACCCCGTCAGAATTCTTGCACCCCAAACGGCGGTGAAAGTGCTTTTTAAATTAAAATTTAAAAAAAAAAAAGTTCTATTAGGGCCGGTTTTTCCCCTTCCCGGGAGGCGGAAGCTTGGGTTGCGTCCCAGTGGGGGTTTTTCCGGGTGACCCGATTCGTCCCCGAAAAAAACCAAAAATTTTTTCTGCACCGTCGAGTCCCAAAGAAAACCCACATGCCCTGCCCTTACCCCTACCTTCAAATTGCGAGTGATGGGATGACACAGGGGGGCGGCATGAGCCTCTAACCCACAGGGGGTCACTAAAAAATCCCTGCCTGCCCCACCAGGGTTTGGGGGCCAACCCACAGCCCTAAAGTAAACCTCCGGGGCTTAACTACCAAAGCCCGGGTTTCCTTTATTCCCTAAAAGGCGCTTAGGCACAAAATTTTAAAAAAAAAAAATAAAAAAAAAAAAGATTGTTTTTTAAAAAAATTTTTGGGATCGCCGGGGGGCCGGTTCTAAATTAAAGTTTGGTTTCTGAGGAAAAACCGGGAAAAAAATGGGGTGTTTTTTTATCCGGCTGCCCCCCATAAACTCCCTAACTGCCTCACTATTTTTCAAAATCATCGTTAGAGTATTTTTTCGAGAGGAAAATAACCTTGAGGACCGAAACAGTCCGAGACCGCCATCCTTCGCTGAGGCTGAGAAATATTCCACCTGTTATGAAAAAAATTTAAAAATTAAAAAGATTGTATAGTAATAGAGACAAATGGTGGTCTTAACTTGGGAAGGCACTCGATCTTTGGGTTTGCCCATAAAATTTAAAAGGGCCCAAACACACCTGAAACCGGCCGGGCCCACACCTTAACACCTGCGGGGGGGGGGGGGGAAAGGTGACGCAGGTGAAAGACAATTTTCCCAGGTTGGGTTTAAATTGAGTGGTTCTTTTTTCCTAGTTACTCTCTTTTCCCGGGGGTTTTTATTAATTTTTTATATTAATTTTATATGAATAACATAAATATATTTTTTGTCGCCGCACTAAGCTCTTCATTCAGTTTATCTTTCTCTAATAACAGCTCGGCCTTAAAACCCCTTGGCCCCGGGCTAGGGGGGGGGGGAGAAAGGGTTTTTGTTTTGGGAAATCTGGGAACCCCATTATGACATTCTTAAAAAAAAATCTTAATCAAAATCCGGATAGATCGCCCCCAAAAATGCTCCCTTGTTTAAAACGAAACCCTCCGTGAAATTTTTCATAGAAACCCGTTCAAAAACTATTTTGCGATGTCTGCATAGATTTTTCGTGGATAATTTTTGACTAAATATCAAAAATTTAAACACACTTGGAAAAAAGAGAAAAATGGTGGTTTTTTAATTTGGGGAAAGGGCCCCACTCGTTTTTTGTTCCCCAATGAAATCAAAAAAACCCAAACACACCTGTACACGGGCTGGCACACCTGTAGACATCTGCGGGGGGGGGGGGGGGGGGGGGGGGGGGGGGGGGGGGGGGGGGGGGGGGCAGGTGCGAAAGGTGTAGACAAATTTCGGGTTTAAAATTAGATTGATGGGGTTCTTTTTTTTCCCTATTTTTACTCTCGTTTCCCGGGTTTTATTAATTTGTTTGTATTTTTATTTACATCACAAAGGACTGGCCAAGGGCAACAAATAAAGAGTAACAAAAAGCCCGCTTAGTTGCCAGTCCCTATAAAGAAGACAGTATAAAAATAGTATAAATATAAGATAAATATAAAAGGGGGGATGGGCCAATTTAGTTCATGAGGTTGCCAGGGAACTTAGATAAATCCCCTTTTTTTATTTTAGGGTTGGTAAAGAGGGTTTGGAAATATTATGTATATGTTATCTGAAATGCATGTATGTATTGTATGAAATGTAAAATTAATAACTATGTACTAACCCCTTCACGCCCAGATCTTTCCTTTGCTATACAAAAAAAAGTACGTTCTCGAGCCATAAAATTACAAAAAGTAACTAAATGTAAAAATTTTTTTTAGTCGTAAACGAACAAAACCCGGTAAATCTATAAAAAAAATTTGCAAAAATTTTCCCGCTAAAAAAGTCAAATTTGGATAAAATTAAAAGGGAAAAATTAAACGTTGGGGGGCCTAAAGGGGTTTTGGGGTAAATTCTTGTCTTAAAGGTAAAGGGAGAAAAAAATCTAAAATTAATTGCAACATGACAAAATCCTTTATTCTACGTATGATAGATACTATATCGAAAAATTTGAGTATCTAGATTTCACTCCTAGTTGACAAATGTGGCATTATGACACTGATTTTTTTTTTTTTCCCTTTTTCAGGAAAAGATGTGCCCTGGAGGGAAAAAATGGGGGTGATTTTTTAATTTCCCCTCTTTGTCATCCTTTACAATTTGTTAAAGATTTTATTTTTTCCTTTTAAAAAAAAACGGCCTCCCATTTATTATTCAGACTTGTTTTTCCTATATACTGCCAGACTTGTTTTTCCTATATTCTGCCTCCCATTTATTATTCAGACCTGTTTTTCCTATATTCTGCCTCCCATTTTTTTTCCCGGGCCCCTTTTTTTTCCCCTTTTTTCCCTTGCCCCCCTTTTTATTTTTCCCACTTTTTTTTTCCCAAAATTTTTTTTCCTCCCCCATTTTTATTGGGGACCTGTTTTTCCCTTTATTTTTCTCCCTTTTCCCTTTTATTGTCCCGACCTGTTTTCATTTTTTATTCTGCCCCCTTTTTTATTTTTCAGAACTTTTTTTTTTCCTATATACTGCCAGACTTGTTTTTCCTATGTTCCCTTTCCCCCATTTATTATTCTACCTTTTTTTTTCCTATATATTTGCCTCCCTTTTTATTGTTCAGCCTTTTTTTTTTCCTAAAATATTTGCCTCCCATTTTTTGGGTTCAGCCCTTTTTTTAAAATCCTATATACTGGCCCCTCCTAAAATTTTGCAGACGTCTTACCCCAACCCTCCCACGTGGGATTGTTGTTGGGAATTAAAAATATAGTAAAATTGGGGGGGTTGCAACTTTCGCTTTTTCCGGCCCCCGGGGCTGCATTTTCCCAATACCCCCTCGCCCTTTTTGGCAAGCCGCTCCAGCCTCCCCCCTCCCCGCCGCTTGGGTTTGGGCCCCCCCTCTTGAGTTCCCCCCTCATCCCAGATGAAAAGAGAACTCAAGATTGCAGACTCAATATTTGATTTTAAATCCTCCCCCTACCTAGCTCTCTCCTCTCTCTCCTTCCTCTCCTCTTCTCCCCCCTCTCTTATCTCTCCGGGCTCCTTTTCTCCCCCCCTCTCCCCTCTCTCTGGGTCTTTCTCATCCCTTTTCTCCCCTCCTTCTCCCCCCCCTCCCCCTCTCTCTTAAACTCCCCCCCCCCTTTCTCCTTCCCCCCTCTTTTCTCCCTCTTCCCCTCTCTCTCCCCCTCTCCCCTTTTCTCTCTCTTTTCTCCTCTCTCTCTTTCTTCTCTTTTCCCCCTCTTTCTTCCCTTTTTTCCAAAAAATTTTTTTTCCCCTTCCCCCTTTTCCCCCTCCCCTCTCTCTTCTCTCTCTCTCCTCTCCCTCCTTCCCTCCCTCCTCCCCCCTCTCCCCTCTCTTTCTCCTCCCTTTTTTCCTTCCTTTTCTCCCCTCTCTCTCCGTCTCCCCTCTAAATCTCCCCCCCCTCTCCCCTTTTCTCCCCCCTCTCTCTCTCTCTTCCTCCTTTTTCCCCCTCTCTCTCTCTCTCTCTCCCCCTTCCCCCCCTCCCCCCCTCCCCCGTTCCCCCCCCTTTTCTCTCATTTATCCCTCCTCTTTCTCCTTTTCCCCCCTCTCTCTCTCCCCCCTCTCTCCCCTCTCTCCCCCCTCCTCGTTTTCTCTTCTCCTCTCTCTCTCCCCTCGTCAATTTTTGGTTTTACCCTCTCTCTTTTCCCCTCTCTTTTCTCCCCCTCCCCTCTCTCCTCCCCCCTCCCCCCCCCTCTCTCTCCTTTTCTCCCCTCTTTCCCCCCTCCCCCTTTCTCCTTCTCCCCCTCCCCTTTTTTCCCCTTTTTCCCCCCTCCCCTCTCCTCTCTCTTCTCCTCTCTCTTTTCTCTTTCCCCTCCTCTCTCTCTTTTCCCCTCCCCTATCCATTTTCTCCTCTCTCTCTCCTCTCTCTCTCTTCTCTCTCTCTCTCTTCCTTTTTCTCTCTCCTCCCCCCTCTCTTTTCTCATTATCCCCCTCCCTTTCTCCCCTCTCTCTCCCCCTCTCTCTTCTCGTCCCTCTCTCTTCCCTCTCTCTCCCCCTTTTCCTCCTTTTCTCCCCTTTCCCCTCTCCTCTCGTCTCTCCCTCTTCTTCGGGCTCCTCCCCTCTCCTCTCTCTCTCTCTCTCCCCCCCCTCCTTTTCATTATCTCCCCTTTCTCCTCTCCTCCTCTCTCTCTCTCCTCCCCTCTCTCCCCTCTCCTCCCCCTCTTCTCCTCTCTTTTTCCCCCTCTTCTCTCTCTCTTCTCTCCTCTCTCACTCTTCCTCTCCCTTTTCCTGCCCCGGTCTCTCCTCTCTCTCTCTCCCTCTCTCTTCCCCCCCTCTCTCCTCCTCTCTCCTCTTTTTCTCCCCTCTCCTCTCTTTTCTCTCTCCTTTTCCCCTCTCCCTTTTCTCCCCTCTCCCCCTCTCCTCCCCCAAAAACCGTTCCCCTCCCTTTTTGGGCCCCCCTTAATTTGGTATTTTCCCCTTTTTAAAATTTTTAAAAATTTTTTACCAGTATAAAAAAATATACTGTTATCTGCGGAAAAGTTTTTTTTCCCATAAAAATTATCAAATAAAAAAAAAACCCTTTAAAAAAAAACTAAAAAAATCCCTTATGAGACTCTCAAGAACATGCCTTAACTTAATCATTTAAACTCCTTTGCCATTTTTAAAACTTTGGGGGAGAAAACGTTTTTCCCAAAAATTGGGGGAAAACAAAAGAAGGGGGAAATTTTTTACTTTTTCCCTTTATATATTTCGTTTTTTTGATAAAAGAATCACAGCATGGGCCCCAAAAAAAATTTGCGTTATCTAAAAAATAACATCCTGAAAACGGGTTTGTTTTTTTTCCCCCTTTATCATGTTATATATTTTTGTTAACGCTAATTTAAGCATGCTGGGGCCCAAATTTTTAAGAGCAGGAGAGGAAAAGAGAGAGAGAGAGAAGAGGAGAGAGAGAGAGAGAGAGAGAGAGAGAGAGGGGAGAAGAGAGAGAGAGAGAAGGAGAGAGAGAGAGAGAGAGAACCTAAGAAAATAAAGGGAACACAAAAGGGGCCGGGGGGCCTACCGGGGGTTTGTTTTTTTTCACCTAACCACCTACCCAATCCAACCTTTTAAACCCCATCCATGAACCCATCCGGCCCCTCTTTAAAAACTCCCCCAATTAAATTTCCCCACTAAAATACCTGTTTTACTGATCCATTCCCCTTCATTCCTCACCCTATTTTGAACCCGTTTTTCCCCATTTTCCCTTTTTAAATCTAACGCTTTCCCAGCTTTAATCCATTTTCTTCCCTTTTTCTAAACCCCGGTTAAAAACCGTAAAACTTTTTTCCTACCCTCTCCTTTTAAATTAAAAACCCTTTATCCACTTAAAAAAATTTCTATCAGAATCGCCCCTTACTCCCGCGTCTCTCGAGTGAGGTTAACTTTTTTAAAAACTTCAATCTCTTCCCCATAAAAAAGTTACCCATCCCTTGTATCATTTTGGTCACCTTCTCTGCCTGTTTTCCCAAAAAGGCTATAAACTCCTGTAAAATGGAGAAAAAAACTGAAAAACCCCAAAAGTCCCAAGGGGAGGCCTGACTGAGGTCCGGACTCAGGGAATACTCTTCCCCTCTCTCTGGGGAGAGAGAGAGAGGAAAGATAAAATTTTTTAAATTGTACTTTTATAGTTTTATTTGGTTTGGTGTAATTTTCAAAAGTGTTCTAACAATCATACAGTCGTTTTAAAAGGGCCCCGGGCCATTAAGCCAAGCCCCTTTTTTTGGACCCCCCCATGCTATGATAATTTCGTTTTTCCCCTCGTGGACAAAGTGGACTTAAATTTATATCCCTAGACATACCTTTAAAAATTTAAGTAAGAAAAAAATTGGGTGATTTAAAAATTCCCCCAAAAAAAATAATAAATTTTAAAATAAAAAAAAAAAAACGCTAATAATGGTAATAATGAAAAAAAAATATATTTTATTAAAAATAATAAAAAGAAAAACAATTAAAAATAACTGATAAATAGTATTTAAAAATCAAAAAAAAAAAATAATAGCAATAATGGGGAAAAAAGAAGACAAAAATGGATAAAAAATGAAAGTAATGAAAGGGGGGAGAGAGAGAGAAGGGGAGAAGAGGTAGGGAGGAAGAGAGAGAGAGAAGAGAGAAGAGAGAGAGGGGAGAGAGAGAGAGCTAGGTTTTGGGGGGGGTGAGTAAAACAGAAAAATATGAAATCCCCCCACTCTTTGGGGTTTTCTCTCATCTGGGGATGAGAGGAAAATCAAGAGTGGGCGGAGCCAAGCGGCTGGGGGCGGGGGGCCCGGACGGGCCCGCCGAAAAAAGGCGAGGGCCCTAATTTTGGGGAAAATGGGGACCGGGCTAACCTCCCTTAAAAGTCCGGGGGAAACGAGGGGCGAGTAATTTTTATTTTCTTGTCCTAGTCGCTGCTGAACTGAAAGAAGACTCATTTCTTACTGGAAAGGGGAAAACACAAAAGGCTTAAGATTAAACCCCTTTTTTTTTTTTTCGCTGAAGCTTACGCTGCGTGGGGGAAAGTTTAAATTTTCTCCCGGTTCTTTTTTCTAATACACTGTAATAATTATATTTAGTTCACATGATTGCTTTATATCTTCTTCGGATATCCTGCATGCTTTGTTACATCAAATGCATTATTGCTGACATCCTTCCCCTCCCTCCAACTTTTTTTATACTTTTTTTTTTTTTTTTATTTTCTCCCCAAACCCCTTTTTTTTTATTTCTGCTACAAATTTTTATTACACACAGGGGGGGCGGGTTACTTTGCTTTAAAAAAGGGTTGTGGCTTTTTTAAAATGTATTTTTAGTGTATTTAAGTTTTAAAAGTGTTGGGGTTTTGGCGTCTATTGCACTGCAAGCTGGATGGCGAAACAAATTTCTATCTCCTCAACCCTTTCATCTGCCGGTGATGGTAACGATCCTGGTAAACATCGGCACTTGTGGATACCTTTTGGCGGTTTAAAAAAGTCCCCTTTGTTTTCCTGATTCTTGTTTTTCTTTGGGTTTTTTCAGAAAAAGAGAGAAAAAGAGAGAGAAGAGAGAGAGGGGAGAGAGAGAGAAGAGGGGAGAGGAAGGGGAGAGAGAGAGGGGAGAGAGAAAGGGGGAGAGAGAGGGGAGAGGGGGGGAGGGAGATAAAGAAAGAAGGGAGGGGGGAAAAGGGGGAAAAAAAAATTTTTTAAATAAAATTCCCCCCATGAGTAATGAGTAAAAACTAACCCTTTTTTTAAACTGTATTGTCTTACTATTTGTGTGTGTGTGTGCGTGTACGTGTACGTGTACGTGTGCGCGCGTGTGTGTGTGGTTTTTTTTACATTTTATGGAAAAATCATTTTGAAAGGGTGTGTAGCTATGGGTTTGGGAAAGACGCCCTTTTTCCCTCATATCCCTTGAGGTTTATTGGATCTGTCTAATGAGTATGCTCACTAAATGTGTGATGTTGAAAGTAGTCCCATCTCAGCACAAACATCCAGCTTTATGATAAGTTTCCCTCCATTTACTCATTTTTTATTTTTTACTTTTTTGTCATCTGTCCCCTTTGGGTTCATAAACCCCATTACAAATCTTTTCAAATTTATATCACCCTTAAAATATCCCTTTAAAATTTAATCACCCTTACAATATCTTTTCAATTCATATCACCCATTACAATATCTTCAATTCATATCACCCATTACAATATCTTTTTTAATTTATTCACCCAAATTTCAAATCTTTAATTCATATCAAACCCCTTTAAAAATCTTTTTTTAATTCATATCCCCCCATTACAATAATTTCTTTTATCCTTTTGCTCCTTAAACCCCTTTTTAGCTTTTTTTCACTCCCCTTTTTTTACAGGGAAATACCTCGTTTTTGCCCCCGCGGCCTCTTGTAGCTTCCTTATTTTCTTATGTTCTTATGTTCTTCCATAAGTTATCCCCTTCATTTTTTCCCTTTTTGCAGTCCTTACATATACATGATTGTAATCCAGAAAATATGCTTTCTTCGAAACCCAAATTTTTTTCCTTTAAACCCCCCCATACTGTCTTGAAATTTCCACCCTTATTTTAAACACATCCCACACATGACTTCTCCCACAGTTTTTATCAGTAGACATGACTGAATTATCATTATCTAACTCCTCTGAAGTGCCTGGGTCGGGTGTAGATTTGACCGCCTTCTTGTTCCTTGGTTAGCACTTGGGAGGGATGAGGTGGTCGTGGGTGAAGGGCTTAGGGGGTGTAAAGGGTCTCCCGAAATGCCGCCCCATCCACACCCCCCCACCTTCCACATTAAAAAACTCGACTATATTACCACACAAATTTTGGTAATGGTTTGAAATCTGTACTTTATATTTAGTCTCTTGTACTATACATGAATGTTCGCAGTATATTTTTCTTTTTCAATTTATTGCGGTAATCGGAAAAAATAGTATCAAGAAGGAAAGTGATGGAGAAAAGGTTAGATTAGGATAGGTTTATGGTAATGTTAGGTTTGGTTAGGTTATTAATGGTACTTTGTTTCTTTACTTTCTTTCCTACATAATTTTTTTTTTTTTTTTTTTTTTTTCATCACTAGGGGCTGGCCCGGGGACAAAAAAAAAAGGAAAAAAAAAGCCCGCTTAGGGGTTTCCATCCCTTTTTAAAGAAGAAAGTAAAAGGGTAAAAAAGGGGGGGGTTTGGGGGAATTTAGTTTTTGGGGGGTGTCTTGTTACTCTTCTCTTGAAAAGATTTAAGTCGTAGGAAGGTGGAAAAATAGAAACAGGAAGAGAGTTCCAGAGATTACCAGTGAAAGGGATGAAAGAATAAAGATACTGATTAACTCTTGCATTAGGAATATGGACTATTCTATTACACTGGTCGACACTAAAAATGGTTCTGAGTTCATTATGTGTGGGTTGGAAAGAATTTTCGCTGCTGATTTAAAAAATGGCATTGCTTTTTCTCTAGCACGTATAGTTTTTGAAATATCGGCATTTAAAATTTTAATAGCTATTATAATTATATACGTGTATATAATTATATAATTAATCGAAACAATCCCCCTACGTTAATATATATTACGCGTAATTAAATTTTGGTGGTGCCTGCGGCTTTATTAGGACCTAATGTACATATCTGGCAAAAAATATACTTAAATTATGTTCCAAATATATCCGAAAATGTGCCACATCTTGGAAATATCCGAAAATATGCCAAATCACAGTAAATTTTGACTTTATATATATATATATATATATATATATATATATAATATATATTTTATATATATATATATATATATATATATATATATATATATATATATATATATATATGTATTTTGGAACACAACTTCGAGATTTTTTCTGAGAGAAGATGCGCTAGTTAGAAGAACAGTCAGATCTAGACTGTTCTTCAGAAGAACAGTCAAGATCTCAAATTGGTATTAAATATACATATGATCAAATCTATACCTAACACACAAAAAGTACTCACCCTGCTCCATAGTACATCAGAAGTGTTTCTGTAGTTTGCTCTTTCGTTTGTAGGAGCAGCTGCTTTCACGTTGTAGCGTCCAGCAATAGTCCCCTATCATGTTGGGACTGAATCGTCCTTGGTATCGGGTTTCCATGGTGGCAATGTCCTGGGGGAAACGTTTCCCCCTGCTCATCATTGACCGCGCCAAGATTCGTTGGGAAGAAATCAAGATGTGAATGGAAAAAGTGGATTTTGAGTGACATCCGAGCCCCAAGCGCATGGTAACTCTTCAACATGTCATTTAAAAAGTTCCTCAAAATTCTTTTGCTCGAACATTACCTAGGTATTTTTTTAAATAACAGCCAAAAAGCTTTTCCCAAAAAAAAGCAGCTTTTTCCAGGGCAGTTAGGCTCTTTAAAAAAGTCATCATCATTGAGTGTTGACAAATTTTGGGGCCAAATTGAAAACACCTCCCTTCACTTTGGTTTTCAGATACAGGGGCGTTCAAATTTTGCTAAAAAATACGAAACCGCACCATTTTGATCCGGGCCTTCAAAAAATTTTTTTATTAACCCAATTTTTCAGGGGCAATGGGGTAGTAAAACCTTTTTAAACCTGTCCCCAAGATGTTTGTACATACAGTTAAACCTGCCAGGTGAGCCCTTTCGGTCGGCGGGCCCAAAGCCCCTTTTGTTTGTAAGGGTTTGCTGCCCCCCCCCCCCCCCTCTAGAGTCCCCACAAACAAAGAAAACACATGGGGTTTTATTTTAACCTAACTGGAGTCCTAAAAAGAAAGGGAATTACCTTCGGGTTTCCCCCACAGATTCCCCTGATGTTTTTCCCAATATTTAACAGCAGATAAAAAAAAGGGTTTTCATATTTTCTAATTTTCACTCTTTCTTTGGCCATGGGGGAAATTTGGAACACTCGGAACCCTTTTTTTCCTTTAGCAAAAAGGGCCTTTAGCTTTTTTTTTTCCTGAATCTATGAACACCCGCCCTCATCTTATCAAAAAAGTGGAGACTCACAAAGTTTTTCCCAAATTGGTGTGTCAACTAAAAAGCAGTAACAGAGCTTGTTTTCCCCTCTTGAGAAGCTTGAAATTTTTTTTTATGCCCCAACGCAAAAACGTGGTGTTTAAAAACTCCTTTTTGTGCAAATTCCTTTCCCTTTAGACGAATCCGGGGACTTCACTTTTCCCCTTTGGGGGTAGACCCTGGGTTTTCCCTTTTCAGGTCATGTAGCATTTCCTGACTGATAAATTTGGGCTCTCTGTTGTCTCCCCTTTTTTTTTTTAAAGTCTGTATCCATGGTTATCCTCCTCGTTCGAATTTTGTTCCCCTTATAGCACTTGAAATTTGGAACTTTTGGAACTGGGAATCGGCCCATGGGGCCACAGGCCTGAGGGCAGAAGGTACGTCAGGAACCTGTTTTAGCTCGCGTTTTTACTGAATATCCTTTGATTTAGGGGAGGCAAAAGGGAGGTCAGTACTGTGATCCTTTTTTCACCCAAACCATTGGGATCCCGAATCCCTTCCTGTGGCCGTTTGCCACGCATCCTTTCCCTTCGAGGGGTTCCAGGGGGGTTGCATTCTACGTGGGGGCCCCAAATTTTTAAATTTTTATCACCAAAATGGGCACTTGAAGAAAGGGCAGAAAAAGCTGTTTAAACCTTTTTTGTAAAGGGGTTTTCCCCCTTCGACTGCCAGGGGGAAAAAATTTCCCCCACATATGTAAAAAAAACCCTGCCCAAATCATTCACACAGTTACGGCGCTCCATCCCCCCGGTAAAAGGTATATATACGGTAAACCAACAAAAATTAGGACCCCCACAAAATTAAACACATATACTCAAAAAAAAATAAAATGTTTTAAAAAATGCAATAGCTTTTACGATCAGTAGGTAAAAAAGTATACAAGGGGGGGGCCCCTAACCCCCCCGCCAATACGCAGCGCGCACACCCCCCCCTGCTCCGCAACAAACCACACTGACTCAAAAAAACTGCACTTTCCCTAAAAGGGTTGAAAAAAAGAAAAGAAATTTTAAATTTAAAAAGAAAAAAATTGGTGAAACCCCATTTTTTTCTGATTTTACCCATATTTTTTTATGAATTGCGTCTGTTCTCAAAAAAATGGACCTTTATAGAGTTTAAATTTAAAATCAGATTCGAGTTCAGCCCGGGTCGATTTTCCCCTTAAACCCGCTTCATTTAGTCCAGAACCATATCTTCCCCTTTTTTTGGGCGACCCGTGTTATTTTCTGAAACATTTTTTAATTTATTTTTCACTGGAACTGTCTTCCCTGAAAACTGCAACGTATAGAAGCCCCGTTTGGGGATAAACTGTAAATTTAAATTTCTTAAATGTAGAAATTTTGATAGCGCCAACTAAAAAAACAAACAAACTTTTTTACTTACTAAGGGCTGTTGAAAAGGGCCGGGCCTAGAGGGAAAAAAAGCTTTGATAGAAACCTAAGAAATAAAATTCAATAAAAGTTGCGTTTTTTAATTTTACTGAAAAATTTAGTAGGAAAATTTTTTGTTAGCAATTTTGGGAAAATCAGACGGCGGCCGCTATTTCCCCCAAACGGGGAAAAGCTAAAAGAAAAGGGTTGCACAAGTTGCTATTTTTGAAAAATGGGAAACAAAAATTGCTACTTTCAATCCCCAGGACCTCAGTGTAGGATCTCCTGTCATGAACCCGGGCCCGTAAATTATAATGTATATATGTTTCTTGTATTATATATATTTAAGTCCAATTTAAAAAATCAATCAAACATTCAAAACAGTTTAAAGTGGGTGGACGCGTAAGGCTCATGGACTCCACGCCCACTTTGCCCCCAAAACCCAAAACAAACCTCATCACCGGGAGTTTAAAAAAAACCCTTTATTGCCTGAGTGTGTGTGTGTGTGGGGGGGAGGTCAAAAGGGGGGGTTTCCGTTACCCATCACTTTTCACCCCTAGTCTCCCCCCAACCCTTCCAGACCAGCGCAGGGGGGTATTCTTTCTCGCCTCTCCCCTGCTCGTTTCCCTGCCCGACAGTCATTGGGCGAGATTGACACTTAGTTGTTTTTGGGGTCCGGGGCCCTGTGTGGCTCCAGCAGGGACTATGGAGAGCCGCAAAACAATGTCCTTAGAAGGCCCTTTTCCGGTGTAAAATAGGGTTCAACCCGGGGTATAGGTTTAATTTAAAACCCCAATCTTGAGCAGACGTAATGTATAACAACAATTTTATGGCCCCCTGGCGGTTTGGGCATGTGCATTTTCCCCTTTAAAATGTGGCGGCCCTTTTTTGAAAATAAATGGAGGGCATTGGAAAACAGTCAAACCACAGGTGTTTAGGAAAAAAAATACGGTAAAAATTGTATTTGAAAATGGTGAAAAAGTGTATTTGAAAACATTGGTGAAAACCTCATAAAACAAAAAAGAATGTCGTTTAAACCCCCTGTAAGAATGGGAAAAATTGTCATTAAACTTGGTATTACAGAAATACCAAAATTTCTACGTGACTTGGGCCCAAAAAAAAATAATGAACTCGCAATGGGGTCATTTCAAATGAGGGATAGTTGTGGGTTTTGATATTTAAAAAGTTTTTTGGGTAAATTTTAAAGTGAAAATTTGTTGTCACATTGTCAATAGCATCGCATGTCACACGACGCACCACCATCACGATATGGATGCCAGCGAAGATCTGACTTCTTATCTACGTATTCCTATTAAAATGGATATATCAGAAGAAAGATTACAAGAGCTGTTTTTAATTTTTATTTTTGGGTAAATTATATTTTAGATGGGAAAAATTTTTCAAAGGGTTTTTATTTATATCCCCCTCTAGCAGGAAGTAAAGAAGTGGGTGTAAAGAGGGCCTACAAAATAAGGGTGTATTTTACCTTCCGAAACTTTGCACATTTCAGTTAATGTAACTAAAATGCATCATCATTTCCTGCGCATTTTTCTCTGCACCGAGTGGAAAAGGCAACAGAAAGCAAACCACAAACATAAAAATGTACTTTTTTTTTCTCTCAAGGGAGACTCACCCGGAGCAGAATAATTATTGTGATAATACCAAGACAAATATCATATCATGAAAGCTTTCCAAGGTAAGCCGTCACTCGTGGTACATAATGACTTAATGACATCAGTGAACTAACAGTTCAGCTTCAGGGCCTGTACGCTGGTCATTGGCCTGAAACACCGTCAGCTGCACTCATGGTGGACTGAATAGTAGTAAATGTTCTATCTGGAGGGTGAGAACGTCTTAGATGAGCGTTAACCCCTTGAGGCCCAGAACGTTATTTCCATTGTAATTTGGCCACCATTAGACGATTTTTAGTGAATATAAGCAATGTTTTATAGATATGACCTGTTTAGTATCCTTGTCCACTAACTCATTTGGTATATTCAGTTACTTTTCGTAATTTTATAGCTAGCAACACGATTTTATGTAGCAAATGAAATATTTGAGTGTGAAAGGGTTAAAAATCCATTAGGAGGTTGCCCATCATAGAAATAAATGACATGCAATACCCCTTCCTGGCCCCACATGCAGATGACTGATATTCTGCAGCTGATGTCATGTTAAGTTCCAGTCGGCAACCCGACCCGACAACCCAACCCGACAACCCAACCCGTTCCTGTCGACTCACCGATAAAAACTCTTAACCGTCTCGAAATAATGACGAAAATATGAAGGAAATTATGAAACGAAAGAACAAAATTATCCTCAACAGTCTGCATCAAGCACAATATCCCGCATACTCATCATAGGCTTCACAACAACAATGAATAGAAATAGCATACATAATACCCAACTACAAAGAGGAAAAAATACCTTAGGCTACTGGTAAATTGTAGTGTGTAAGAAAATGACACTGATCACTCCCTTAAGACTATTCCAATAATTTGTTCATATGGAATTTTGTTATTCGTCAAAAACTAAATGGTGGTGTATTAGGTCGACAATGGAATTATCGTGACTCAAACATATGTGTAAAATTTTGCCTCACGAGATAGGATCAATAAACCCGTGTGTGTGTGTGTGTGTGTCTGTGTCTGTGTGTGGGTGTCTGTGTGTGGGTGTGGGTGTGGGTGTGTGTGTGGGTGTGGGTGTGGGTGTGGGTGTGGATGTGTGTGTGTGTGTGTGTGTGTATGTGTGTGTGTGTGTCTGTGTCTGTGTCTGTGTCTGTGTGTGGGTGTGGGTGTGTGTGTGTGTGTGTGTGTGTGTGTGTGTGTGTGTGTGTGTGGAAGTGGTGGAGGTAGTGGTGATAGTGGTGGATATGATGATGATGAGTATATATACATACGGCGAAGACAAGGACGTCAAATTTAGTCCTCCCTCAAAAGAAACCCCTCATTCAATACCTTAAGAAGACGTGTCGAACCATAATGATAATCTTAAAAAAAAAAAAATTATCGTTTATACCTCGCTTCCTGCCTCGCCTTCCTCCAGTGTAACATGCAAACTTTCTATTCCTTTGCCAGTCCAGTGTCTTCCAGTAATGTGTTTGTCTCTGGCTACTGGGTGAACATGGGTGTGCTAATGGGGAACAGGTTATACATGTCCCTCCTTCCCCATACTTGTCTCGCATCCGCGTTGAGTCCAGTAAAATGTACGCATATTTATCTTGTACACGGTGTAGCTTTATTCATCAGCTTAACGCGGAAGCCATCCCATATTTTACGCATCATGGCGTTGTCAAGGAGTCAGAACATGTGTACGAAGCAGGATGGCTGTGATCATTAGTACTTTGTTACATGTTTTAGTAGTCGTGTAGGATATGTGTGTGGGTGTGTGTGTGTGTGTGTGTGTGTGTGTGTGTGTGTGTGTGTATGTGTGTGTGTGTGTGTGTGTTCATATGTAAATAAATATAGTAGCTTAGCTTTAAATTTACTGACAGTTTGTTGTATGCGTGCACACACATTATACACACACTTTTTTTTCTCTATCTACCTATTTTCTATCTCTCTCCTCCTCTCTCTCTATCTCTCACTCTCCCTCTTCTCTCTTCTCTCTCTCTCTTCTCTCCCCCTCCCCCTCTCTCTCCCCTCTCTCTCTCCCCCTCTCTCTCTCTCTCTCGTCTCTCTTTTCCTCTCTCTCTCTCTCTTTTCTTCTCTTTCTTTCCCCTTTCCCCCCTTTTCCTCTCGTTCCTTCTCTCTCCCCTCCCCCTTCCAAGAAATAACCACTATTTCGTGGAAATAAAATAATTTGAATTTGAATTTGAAATTTGAACTCTCTCTCTCTCTCTCTCCTCTCTCCCCTCTCTCTCGTCTCTCCTCTCTCGGGCTCCTTTTCTCTCTCTTCTCTCTCCTCTCACCCTTTTTCTCTCTCTCTCTCTCTCTCTCTCTCCCCTCTCCTCTCTCTCTCTCTCTCTCGTCTCTCTCTCTCTCTCTCTCTCCTCTCTTCCCCTCTCCCCTCTCTCTCTCTCCTCCTCCTCCCCTCTCTCTCTCTCTCTCCTCTCTCTCTCTCTCTCCTTCTCCTCTCTCTCTCTCCTCTCTCTCTCTCTCCTCTCTCTCTCCCCTCTCTCTCTCTCCCCTCTCTCTCTCTCTCTCTCTCTGCCAAACATGATTGATGAAGTTAAAAGATGTCTCTTCACCCGTCAAGTTGGGAACATGTTATCAACGCGCGCCGCCTCCAGGGACGTCAGCGTGAAGGCTTGCTTGTCTGGAAGCCCGACGCGCCTGCTGCAAGGAACTCCACAGGGCCGGCTTAGTGCCCTGTCAATAGATCTTCTCTGCCCTTGAACTCAACAAGAATAGGGTTAGAAATATAGATGCAAGTTACCTACATATGTATGAAAAGTTTGCTGATTTCCATTCCAAAAAGGTGACGATAAAGGGATTTAGTGGATCTTTCGTTGCCGGTGACTTCCAATATCAAGCTGGAAAAGCGTAGATTTAAAAAAGAAATAGGGAGAAACTGGTTCACAAATAGGCAGGTAAATTATTGGAATAGACTTAGTAGACAGGTAGTTAGTGCGGAGTCATTAGGGAAGCTAGATAAATTCATGGATGGGGATGAAAGGTGGATGTAGGTAGTGTTAAGTAACAGGAACTACCACGTGTAGGTCTCGCGGCCTCTTGTACCCTCCTTATTTTTTTATGTTCTTATATTATTATCGTGAAGATGTATGTATAGGTAACGTGGGAAGAGCAAGATTCGAAGCAACGAATTTCAAATGCGAATAGGTGTTGGAACGATGGTAAACAGAAGCCGTGAAGTATATATATATATATGTGCTGTCAGAAAATGTAGGATCAGTTGATTGGCATGAGAATGAATGTGTACCAAAGAAACGGTCAAAGTAATACAATGCCGTGCTGTCAGATTTTTGTTATTAACCCCTTCACGCCCAGATCTTTCCCTTGGTATAAAAAATCATATGTTGTCGAGCCATAAAATAACGTAAACTAACTTAATATACTAAATTTGCGAGTGGACAAGTATACTAAACAGGTCATATCTATAAAATATTGCTTATATTAATTAGAAATCGTCTAAAGGTACCCAGATTACAATGTAAATTACGTTCTGGGTCTTAAGGGGTTAAAGAAATAAGTAAAATATGTTTAAAGTAAAAGGCTTTATGTACTGACATGTGTAGGGGAGGGAAGGGGGTGCTGACCTCTGCTAACGCTGAACAGTCGGAGATTCACTAATTTTCATGACACATGTTGTTCTCCTTTTGATTAAGCGGTAGAAAGAAATACACATCGACATAAAGCAATGTATTCATATTCCGCGACAGGTAGTACACGCGCAGGTGAGCTGGTGGCGCCCCCTACCAAGTGTTGCTCCCACCTGCGGGAAACAAGCTTGGACTCATCATGCTCTCTATAGGAATACTTTTGTCATATGCACACAATTGTTATATTTATTCATAGTAGCACCACCAACTGCAAAATACATCAGTAAAAGTGGTGAACATAAGAACATAAGAAAATAAGGAAGCTACAAGAGGCCGCGAGGCCTACACGTGGTAGTTCCTGTCACCTAACAATACCTACATCCACCTTTCATCCCCATCCATGAACCTATCCAGCTCCCCTTTAAAGCTCCCCAATGACTCAGCACTAACTACCTGTCTACTGAGACCATTCCATTCATTCACCACCCTATTTGTGAACCAGTATTTCCCCATTTCCTTTCTAAATCTACGCTTTTCCAGCTTGAATCCGTTACTTCTTGTTCTACCCTGATTAAAAGCCGTAAGAACTTTTCCTACCTCTCCTTTATTAAATCCCTTTATCCACTTAAAAACTTCTATCAGATCGCCCCTTACTCTGCGTCTCTCGAGTGAGTGTAATTTTAATAACTTCAATCTCCTCTCATAACTAAAGTTACGCATCCCTTGTATCATTTTGGTCATCCTTCTCTGCACTTTTTCTAACAACACTATATCCATCCTGTAATATGGAGACCAAAACTGAGCTGCATAGTCTAGGTGAGGCCTGACTAGAGCCAGATAAAGCTTTAGAATAACTTCCGCACTTCTACTTTTAACACTTCTGGTAATGAATCCTAATACTCTATTGGCTCTATTTCTGGCCTCAATACATTGTTTCCTAGTCGGAGGTCTGGGCTCACCCTCACTCCAAGATCTTTTTCCCCTTTCTGATCTTTTCAGCGATACATTGCTTATGATGTATCTATTACCAGGGTTTTTTCTACCAACATTCATAACGCTACATTTATCAATATTAAATTCCATCTGCCATCTGACTGCCCACTCGTTAAGTTTATCTAAGTCTCCCTGCAATATGTTTACGTCAGACTGTGATCCAATAATCCTACCTAACTTAGTATCATCAGCAAACTTGCTGATATCACTGCTAATCCCACTATCCAAGTCGTTGATGTAAATCAAAAATAGTAATGGACCCAAAACAGACCCATGTGGAACTCCACTTGTCACCAGTCCCCATTCAGATTTGGAACCATTAATTGTAACCCTTTGTTGCCTATTACTTAGCCAAGCTCTGATCCAATGAAGAACCTTCCCATCTATACCATGAGCCCTAACCTTATTTAAGAGTCGCTCGTGTGGTACTTTGTCAAATGCCTTACTAAAGTCCAGATATATTATATCATAATCCTTATCATTATCTGCCGTCTCATAAACTTTCTTATAAAAACGCAATAAATTGGTGAGACATGATCTACCCTTGGTGAATCCATGTTGTGAATCATTGATCAAACTATGTTTATCTAAGTGCTCTCTAATGTTTTTTGCAATAATAGATTCCAATAATTTACCCACCACTGATGTTAGACTTACGGGTCGATAATTTAACTTTAGTCCTCTGTCTCCCTTCTTAAATATGGGTACAACATTTCCTTTCCTCCACAATAATGGCACATCGCCTATCTCAACCGATATCCTAAAAATGTGCACTAACGACTCACTAACAACCTCCTTGCATTCCTTTAATACCCTGGGATACACTTCATCTGGTCCTGGCGATTTAAATGTTTTCATTTTTTCTATACCCGCCTCCACCATTTCCCAAGTTATCACAATATCTTTGAGTTTCGCTTCCTTTGAACATCTGTTCACTATCAGGTATCGTCTGTGTATCCTCCTCCTTAAAAACACTTAAGAAATAATCATTTAGACTCCTACACATATCCTCATCCGTATTTAAGACCTCACCCTGTCCTGACCTTAACGGCCCAACGAATTCCCTTGTCTTTGTTTTATAAACCTGATAGAACCCCTTTGGGTCCCTTTTCGCCTGTTCTGCTACTTTAATCTCATAATTGTTCTTAGCAACTCGAGTTAATTTCTTCACTGTCCTCGCCATCACGTTATACTGTTCTTTGTTTACCACTCCTGCCTAGAACCTTAAATAAATGTTTCTTTTTACTCCAATGTTGTGTTTTAACTTGGTGGTCATCCATTTTGGATCACTCTTTCTGGACCTTATTTCCCTATAAGGAATATTTCTTTTCTGTCCGTCAATTATATTCCTTACAAATGAGGTATAATCCTCATCAGCTCCGACCTTACTTCCCCTTCTAACCTCTCTAATTACCTCCTCAGCCCTGACCTCACTTCCCTGTCTAACCGCTCTAATTACCTCCTCAGCCTCGACCTCACTACCATATCTGACCGCGCCAATTACCTCCAGGTGCCTTCCTAATACTTCATAATTGGCCTTTCCAGCTGTCATCGCCCTGTCCTGGGAAAATTTCTTCTTCTCCTCCATCCCACACCTCTTATTAATAACCTCCAGGTGTCTTCTTAATCCCGCATAATTGGCCTTTCTGAAAGTAGGTATTCGATGCCTATTGCCACTTAATTTTCCTACTTCCCATTTTAAGCTAAATCTGATCTCATAATGGTCGCTATTATCTAATTTTCCACCGACCTCCACATTTGTAACTAAATCGTCTCTATTTGTCAGCAATAGATCTAGAATATTATCTCCTCTAGTAGGCTCCTTGATTGCTTGACTTAGGAAGTTATCCTGGATTATATTTAACAATTCATCTGCATCGCTGTCACCTATGATTAAATCCCAGTCTATATTCCTAAGATTAAAATCTCCCACCACGCATAATCGATTATATCTGCAGGCCTTGTTTATTTCTTCCCATATAGGAGCTGAATCCTCCTTACATAAGTTTGGAGGCCTATACACTACACCCAAAACCATTTTCTCAGTTCCCTCCGTAACCTCTACCCATATAGACTCTATGCTGTCATCTGTTTTTATAACATTGTTAACACAACACTGCAATGCATCTCTTGCATAAAGCGCAACTCCTCCTCCTCGTCTGCCTACTCTGTCCTTGTGAAATAACTTATACCCAGCTATCTCGACTTCCGGATCGAATACCTTTCCTGACATATCCAACCATGTTTCTGTTAATGCTATTATATCAAAATCCTCTACACTATTTAATAATAATAGTATTTATTCCTCTCAGGAAATCTATCTTTTTTTAAATACTCCTACAGTTTGTATAGTAAATCTTCAAGCAACTCCTCTTTTTTTTGTCAATTTTCCCTTTATCTTTAACTAAACCCCTCCTCTCTCTCTTCTTACGAATCAATTTAGTTCCCTGCCTTCTGAAACTCCTCCTAGTGTCGCAAGTTTCCTTTTGTGGTAGAAGTGGTAGAAATAGAAGTAGTAGTAGTAGTAGTAGTAGTAGTAGTAGTAGTAGTAGTAGTAGTAGTTGT